>CM037093.1:99182348-99444848 GCA_020916435.1 Oxytropis ochrocephala
ACTCACACACTCACACATAACGATTTTAATTTAAAAATTACAAGTAATTGAAGTGTCGGTGCTACATAGGTGCTGAATTGCTTCTAAATGATTTTATGTACCATTGCAGCAAATGTGTATCACAGAGACCTTAAACCAAAGAATATACTGGCAAATGCAAACTGCAAACTCAAAGTATGTGATTTTGGACTTGCTAGAGTTTCATTCAACGATGCCCCAACAACAACTTTTTGGACGGTAATGCGGGTCTCTTCAGTTTAAATTTCAAATAGAGTATGTAGAAATATGACTGTTTCTTTATCACATTAAGGTTTCTCAATCTTTCTTTTGGTGAATATCGCAGGATTATGTTGCTACAAGATGGTATAGAGCCCCTGAACTATGCGGGTCTTTCTTTTCGAAGGTATAGTTTGGCTAAAATTGATGTGTTTAATTCATCTATGGTGTGTTGAGGTTGTTTGTGACATTATATGTGAGGTCATCTATGCTTGGCTCAACAAGCTATTTTATGGACACAAGTTTGAATAAATAATTTCCTGGATATTGTCATTGCATTATGGTTTGTTATCTGTTGTTTATCGTTATCTTTCGGCTATGTTAGAAGGTAAATTATGATCATCCCATAAACCAAAAATTGAAAATGTGATTTGCTTGCCTGACTTGTAAAAACGTTGCACTTAATTCTGTATGAAATGATTTATGTGTGTTTAATAGTAAAGAGTAATGCATAGATTATAATAATTGTTGTTCAGGGAGGACTATTGATCTCTCCTGGAAGTTGAATTTCCGTTCTTCAGGTAATGGTGTCAGTTTGTCTGTTTCGCTGAAGTGGTTTGGTTGGAATGTGTAATTTCCCTTCTTTAATATTCTGATTTTGTTCGCGTTTTCTTGCAGTATACACCAGCAATTGATATATGGAGCATTGGATGCATTTTCGCGGAGGTGTTAACAGGAAAGCCATTGTTTCCCGGTAAAAGTGTTGTGCATCAATTAGATTTGATTACCGATCTTCTTGGGACACCATCACCTGAAACTATTGCAGGAGTATGGACCACTCTTATGTTGTTTCTTTCATGAAAATACTCTTCATGAAGTATATGGCAATTAATTTTGTTCGAATTTATGCAGGTTCGAAATGAGAAGGCAAGGAAGTATTTGGTGGAAATGCGGAAGAAACATCCTGTTGCATTCGAACAGAAATTTCCAAATGCTCATCCATTGGCACTTCGCCTATTGCAAAGGCTGTTAGCATTCGATCCAAAAGATCGGCCGACTGCTCAAGAGGTATCTATCTGTTTATCTTTCATGTCATGTGTTTTGCTCCATCTAGGGAGTATCTAGCTCGATGAGCACCGACATTTCAGGTTGAAGACGTGTCCGTGTCCGACATGTGTGGTGTCGACACCTACATTGACATTTCAATTACTTCCATTTTCAAAATAAAATTGGTATCTTTATGTCGATGTAAATTGTCCAGTGTTTGTGTTGGTATCTAGAGAAGTATATTTTGTATGTGAATTTGTCTTTTTCTCTTAAATAAATCTAAAAGAAACCATTGTACGTGTTTTGTTGGCACAGGCACTAGCTGATCCTTTCTTTAAGGGTTTGGCCAAAGTTGAGAGAGAACCTTCTTGTCAACCAATTTTAAGAATGGAGTTCGAGTTCGAGAGAAGAAGGGTGACGAAGGATGACGTTAGGGAACTAATATATCGAGAAATACTTGAATATCATCCTCAGTTGCTTAAAGATTACATAAATGGAACTGAAGGCACAAACTTCATGTACCCAAGGTCAATGCTCAATAACAATTCCCTTTTTTTACTGATATAACATAGATGCATGTTTATTGTCTAAATTTATGCATTGCTTCTCATTTACTCACATAGTTTTCTTGCAGTGCAATAGATCAATTCAGAAAGCAATTTGCTTATCTTGAGGAAAATAATGGTAAATGTGGCCCATTGATTCCTCCAGAAAGGAAGCATGTCTCCCTTCCAAGGTAAGAATCACATGCGCTAAGCACGAAAAGTTTTTCGCTGTATTCAATTTCTGGCTTTATAATGTTGGTATACATTTCGATTTCCGTTCCATTTTAATTTAAAACTAAAATATATTTGGATGGATATGTTATATATATAGTGATACCTATTTACTTTTTTTGAAGGTCCACTGTTCACTCTAGTACAATTTCTCCCAGCACACAACCATCTTTTAAGCAAATGTCAGAAGAGGTTTTCACTATTTCAAGAACAGCAGAATCAAATTCTTTAAGTCAATCAAAGGGTTCGCGACCTCCACCAAGGGCGCCACCAGGTATAAACTAAATTATTGTGGTACTTGCCTTAGCTTTGTTTTTGGTACGAAATATTATTAAACTGTTTGTATTTTCTTACCGCAGCCAAACCAGGTAGAGTTGTGGGACCGGTTCACTACGACAATAAGAGAAACACGAAGGATAGTTTTGACGCAAGGATCTTCTACCGGAATAATCTTCCTCAAGCAATCTCTCCACACAATTTCCAAAGATTGCACCCGACTTACACAAAAACTACACCAGAAACATACAAGGGTATTTCACAAGGCAAACATCAACTACAATCTCAGCAGTGTAGCGCACCAGCTAGACCTGCTATTGATCTTAATGCCAATCCATACTACCAGCAAGGCAAAAATGATCACTTAAATGATCCTGTAATCGTTATTGATGCGAAGTTGCTGAAGGCTCAATCTCAGTTTGGTGCAGCTGGTGCTGCAGCAGTAGCTGTTGCTGTTTCCAGACATTCTGGGAGCTTTCAGTATGAATTGTCATAGATTAGGGTTTAGTTGGGAGGGAAGGTAGTTGATTAAATTTTAGTTGGGTTTAGTTTTTGTTTCTACTTCTGCTTTCATATTGTTATCCTTGTAATTATATGTACATCATCTTTTACTTGATCAATAAAAAAATTGGTTGTTTCTCTCCATCTTTTGATTCATAAAAAATCATGCTAAAGAGCTCAAGGTTAAGTTATATTTATATGATGGCTGGTTTTCAAACAAAACTTAACACGAGAACTTACCTGATAAAAATAAAGTGATTGAGAGAGCCTTCCAACATCAAGCTCCCATGTTCTTTGTCGGGTACCCATAGTCGCCCCAAACCGTGCGAGGAAGAATTCGGAGTATCTCTTGAGGCCGTGGATTGCATTTCCTGGAGTGCGGTAGATATTGTTGAGATAATTCAAAACACCAACAGAATTAGTTATGACAGTTGTAACTAACAATTAGTTACAACCGCCCTATAACTACTTTTCAACTTCCTATATTTTAAATACCTAGTTTCTAGCACTTGTATATATATGTACAGAAACAATTGTAAATACACAGAGATACAATCATTACAGAATAATAGAATTGCAATTTAAAGTTTTACATTGTGTTCAAGTTTTTCTGTTTTCTTCCTCTGAGTATTTCTTCTAAGTTCCTTCATGTTCTTGATGTGTTTGTGAGAGAGAAACCTCGCAAGAAAGGGATAGACCAGTTAGGGTTTATTCAAACACAGTGAGAAAAGAGTAAGGAAAGAGAGAAATAAAAGAGAGTGAAGAGTTTACTCCGTTTGTATCATCGGCTCGGTCACGTCTGAGAATCTTCAAGGAGGTGAAGATTCGGTTACCCAGATTCTTGCGAGAAAAGTGTTCTTGCAAGTGAAAATCAACAACAACTTAATACTTGTTGTTGTAGCTCGAAAATCAACATTAAAAGGTGCAAGAAAGAGAGATCGTTACTGTTTGACTTCAATCTTCCTCTGGTGCCTCAGATTCAACAAGGTACGAGATTTAGGGTTTGGTTCAGGTAAACCAAATCTGGGTTTTAGTTGAGGGTTTTGTAGAGGAGGTTGAGATCTCGCTTTTGGTGGTCTCTGTTTGTGGTTTGGAGGCGAGGTCTTTGGGTTTCAAAGGAAACCCTAGCGAGCTTTCGGTGGAGGCACGAGGGAAGGTGAAGAGTGAAGCTCGGATAGAGAGAGAGAGAGAGCGAAAGGCGTTTAACGTTGTTTTCTTTCTTTGTCTCTGTTTCACATTCTTGGGCTGGACCGTAATACACAATATTGGGCTTGTTATTTGCACCCTGCAAATTACAGCAATACAACCCCTGTTAGTAAAAATAAAGAAAAAGCATAAATGGAGTAAAAATTCTACATGGTATCATCAGAGCTCGAGAACAATTAGGGAAAAAGGACAATTCTTTAAACTCTAAACTTCTAAATTTACATTCTTTAAGTTTTCTTTATTCTGTTTTCACTACACACAGTAGCTAGTTTGTGTAGTTTGTGTGTTACTAACAAGTCTTGTGGAAGTGTGTGCGATGATGGCACATAAGGAGATGAACCCCGTTTTGGCACTCAAGTGCTGTTTTGTGAGAACTAATCGGGACAGATGGAGTCACCGGATGAAATCGGTATTTGGGTGTCGAGGGTACTAAAGATTGTGAGGAAGGGTTGAAAGAACCTCACCATCTTCTTGCGCAGAAGAAAAGAAGCGATATGAAGAAGATGAGATGAAGGACTATAAAGCACTTCATCTTATCCAAATCGGGTTAGACGACTCAAATTTTGATAGGATATGGGATGTGGAAAGTGCGAAAGGCATGGGACATTACGGACTCCTACTACAATGGTCTTTGTAGAAAGCAAAGCAAGAAAAAAACTACAGCCCTCAAGGCTCGATGATGAAGCCTTAAAGATGAGGGGTGATGAGAACATCATCACCTATTTTGGCAGAGTGAAGAAAATCACTAATGCCATGAAACCGAATAATGAAACCTTAAAGGATGAAGATATTTGCGAGAAAAATACTTTGAGATCTCTAACAAAAAAATTTATGTTGCGTTGAACGGGCTAGAAGACACACGCAAGGTGGAGGATCTTAAGGTGGAGCAACTTCAAGTCGACTAGAAGCTAAAGAGATAAGGTTGAATCTGTGATGAAGATTCGAGATGAAGACATCAAGCTTTCTTCATTCATTCTAAAGGTAAAAAGGAGGGAAGGGTGGCGGCGAAGCAACCCAAAGAAAAATAATGGGCCTAAAGGTAAGCCCCAAGGTAAGTTTTCTAAAGGAAACTCATCTAATAAGCCTAGTAATGATGCTAGCGGTTCAAAAAGGATAAATCACACATCCAATGTTACAAATGTGAAAAGTATGGTCACTTTATGCAAGTGATTCTTTGGTCTAAGAAAAATAATAAGGGCAAAGAATGCGAAGCGAAAGGGCCAATGTGGCCAAAGAAGACTCGATTCGATTACAACCCAATAGTGTTTAGTCTTTATAACAAATGATCCTATTCCTATGTCTAAAATTGAACCTAAAAAGGAAATTAGTATAACTAATGTAGAACTAGAAGTAGGATCAGAATTTGTTGTGTTTGCTATAACTACCAGTGATGGAAAAACCATCACTGAGATTTGGTATTTAGACTCAGGGTGCTCCAATCACATGACTGGTAACAAGGATTGGCTGATTGATTTTGATCCTAGCAAGAGGACCACTATCAGGTGTGCCAGTAATAAAGTAATTACTGCAGAAGGTATGGGCAACATTCTGTTTAAAAGAGAGGATGGTAAGACAGTCTTGATTCAAAATGTTTTTTATGTCCCTGGTGTGTGCTCTAATCTGATTAGTTTAGGTCAATTACTTGAAAAAGGTTTTTCTATTGTAATGAGGGACCTAACACTAAAGTTATATGATCCTGAAAATAAGCTTCTGTTGATCACACCTTTAGCCAAAAACAGAACTTTCAAGACTAGTATTTGCTCTTCAGAGGCAAGGTGCCTGAGTGCAATTACTAGTTCTTGTTATACCCCAATTTTGTCCGTCTTCTTTTTCTCGCTTTAGTCGTTTATTTTTAGTAAGGGCGTGTTTCGGAGTCGCATGATTACAAGAATTATCAGTGTAGAGTCTCGGTTACCAATCCAAACCAATTCCAGTCACTCCGTTCAGCGAAACTCGAAATACCATTGTTTAAATTAGGCATGCGCGCGAATGATCGATCTTCTCGTGCGTTCTTCAATTTAATTATCTGTCTTTGAGTTTAGTCGTATGTGAGCAGGTCCACCTAAAGTCATTTTTCTCAAATTTTGGTTTAAATTCAGACTAATGCGATTCCGAGTTAACTGTGGGGTTTGTAGTTAACACGCCCATTTTTGGTTTAGTTTTAGCGTATTTGTCGAGTCCCCCGTCGCCCTCGTCTTTGTATTTGGCTTTGACTCCTTTTTCTTATTGTTTTATTCGTATTTTGTTTATTTAACTTATTTAAGCATATATACATTTCCAAAAATGTCAAAAAATTCTATTTAGTTTAATTTACAATTTAAGATCACTTAATAGTCCAAAAAGTCCAAAAATACAAAAATGATAATATAAAAATACAAAGAATATAAAAACGAAAAATTAAATAAATGAAAGCAAAGATCATCGATGTCTCTGGAGTGCATTCTTTGCTCTCCAAGACTACTCGTGAGTTTCACATTATCGATCTCAAAAAGCCCAAAAAACAACCATTAATGCTAAAACCTAATTTCTACCTATAAATAGCGGCCAGCGCAGAGTCTAAAACACACTAAAACCAAGCGCAGAAAACTACTGCTAAAATCACCCAAAAATAGGATTAGAGTTTCACATCGAAACCCTAATCCACTAAACACTGATTACGAGGTTTCATGATCTCGAAGAAAGAGGCGATGTCGATCAAGCGAACACGATGAGCGGTTCGATCACGAGCAAAGAGAGGATACTAATAGAAGCCGGAAAACAAGTTTGTTACTTTATTACTGGTTACGGTAAAGCAATAGCAAAAAAAAAAACCAAAAAGAAAAAGGAGGAATATTGTTCATCTGAATTGAACATCTGCTGAAACGTGGTAAAAACTACAATCTTATTCTATTTACTTTTTTTTGCAAATGTTTTCTGTCTGTATATATTTCCATTCTTTGTTTACACTACGTAAATAATATCAAACAGACAGGCTGAATAAGCATATAGTAACTAACAAACCCAGTATGTAAATAACCGAAAAACTTCTAAAACAGACAATTATCATTACCTTACATAACTAGGTAAATGTTAATTAAAGTATAATAACTAGGTAAATGTTTCTGTTAATTACATTACACAATGGTTATTTCCAAGTCCAACTAGTTTCATACCACACATGATCAAATATCATTACAACATCTCTAGTTCACATTGAATTTGGTTATACTGTAAATTATCTAAAACGTTGCAAATTAAAAAATGAGGTGTGATTTTTGATTTGAACGTGCGTGAATGATTCAAAAGGACAAAAAAAAAGAAAATAATTGAAGCTTTAATGGAATGAATGGCTAGCTGTAAAGTAGTTTGTGAATAATTGAAGCTTGACATTTACAAGCTCTTTTGTGAGTGCTTACGGTAAAGCAGTAGCAAGAAACCAAGAAAAAGAACATCTGCTATAGTAGTCTACTCTCCCTCTTTCTCCATCTTTGCGTTTTTCTACTCTCAAGCTCCGATCGGTCTCCCTTCCATGGAAACCGGCGAAACAGTCGCCGGAAATCTCTCTCCCTCTCCGTTGGAAGTGGCTGCGGCGCAGCTGCTGTTGTGGGGAGAAGAAGGAAATGTTTTTAGGGTTTTTGGTTTTTTAGGTTTGGGCCTATATAGTATCTTTCTATTCTTTTATTTTTTAAAAAATGTTCAGAACGCTGTTCGCACCCCCTTTGTTCACGCGCGCATTCCTCCCTCACTTAAGCCCAGTTTCGCATATTGGGCTCCCATATGCGAATTGGGCTTCCTTTTTACACCTCCTATTAATTATACAACCCCCTGCGACTAATAAAACCTCCATTTACAATTTTCGCCCTCTGTTTTTCTTTTTTAATTCTTTTCCAACTCAAACATAAATAATTTTTCTCTCGAAGTCAAATAAACGGCTAAGTCGGTTGTACAACCGGGTTAGTCATTATTTTAGGGCCAATGAGCTGTACAACAGTTCAGTAACCCTACAAACTTAATGAATACAAAAACTATTTTTCTCTAAAAATAAACGGCTAAGTCGGTTGTACAACCGGGTTAGTCATCATTTTAGGACCAATGAGCTGTACAGTTCAGTAATCCTACAAAAACTTAATACAATATAAATAAATTATTTTTTCATAAACAGGGGACTAAGTCGGTTGTGGCAACCAAGTTAGTCAATGTTCTAGAACTAATGAGTTGACATGCAGTTCGAGTTCTAGAATACCTATTCTAAAATCAACCCATCTCACAACTCCTTTCAAAAATTCAAAAATCATTTTCAAAAAGTAGGGGACTAAGTCGGTTGTACAATCGGATTAGTCAGCGTTCTAGGAATCAGTGAGCTGTACAGTTCAAGGAATCCTAGGACCCCTACACTAAAAACACCAACCAACAAACCTTTTTCGTGAAGAACTACGTAGCTTTGATTCCTCCATTGCATCCGGAGGTGCGTGAGGAGCAAGACTCAACCCTTGTCAAGCATTAAAAACAAAAATTTAAATAAGTCATTTTCTTTACAAGTAAAAGGGTAACAATTAAATAAATCTTAAATTAATTAGACAATAGGATGTCGTGGGGGTGCTAATACCTTCCCCACACATAACGACTCCCGAACCCTAACAACGCCTTATCTTAAAACTTAAAAGGGATTTTCCGAATTTGCCCTTAAACTAAAATTTGGTGGCGGCTTCCTAAGAACCTTTCAAGAATCCTTTCCGGATTTTTCTGGTCATACTGCGGCGACTTCACTTTGGGACGTATTTATTTTTAGAGAGTCAAAACCTAGTCTAAATAATTTAGGATTAATTCAATTCTTACCCTTTTATTTATTTATTTGCTTTTACATAATTATGTTATTTATTTGTGTAAACCCTAGGGTAGAAGACGATACTTGTATGTTTGTTTGTTTTGCGACTTTGGGTTTATTTTAAATTGCTCCTACACACACCGCACTTCTACACTTCACACACTTGTGAGAAAAGTCCTCTACCCGACTCGAGCATAAACTTAAGTTAGAACGAGATTGTGTAGTGATGGCTGCGGGGACGTGCGCCTCGTTGGGTGGTCACGAAAATCTCACCTAGAGTTTGATTCCTTTTGAGGATGCTATCCCTTCTAATAGCTTGCCTATTGTTGGGGTCAGTGTTCTTGACTGGGGTCCTTGGCTCTAGGAACCATGTGTAGGATTCTTTAGAACCACCCTTGCGAGGTTCACTATAAAGAAAACTTTAGACCCACTCCATAAGATACCTTCCTAGGTTCACAAAGGAGCTTAACACCCTTGCATTCAAAACAAACATTAGTGCATACCGTCTTTTACAAACACAAAAATCAAAAAAATCAAATCAAAAAACAAGAAAAATCAAAATTGTTATTTCCATAAAACGCTTTATATTGCATGCATTTTTCCTTTTTCTTGCATGGCAAAAATATTGAAATAAGTGTCGTGGAGTTAAAAGTTTTATTTTGGAGAGAAGCTTCGTGTACGCTGTTGAAGTCAAAATTAAATTTTGTACTTTACTCTCCAATGAAAAGTTTATAATTCCCCGACATGACGAATAAAATCATATGTTACACACACATCACATTCGCATTTCACATTCGTTCATTCGCATTCTCATTTCATGCGCATTCATTCATTTGCATACTTACATCATGCATTATAAAAACGAAAAACATAATTTTGAGAGAAAGATTGTGATGAGAGGTGGGACATTATTGTGAGATAAATAATTCTTTTTGAAAAAGTTTAGCCATACTTCGTTGCAAGCTCAAGATGTTTCGAGTCACTCCGTTTTTCAAATTTTTAGCTTGCTCACATTTTTACCAAACGTTGCATCTCTTCCATCCCATGATAAATGACCGAAATGCCCAAAAAATAATAAAAATTTCTATCATGTTTTAAATGTTAACTCTCTGCGAAGCATTTGTGTAGTGACTTGGGTAACATGTGTGTTTATTTTTGTCTGAGTCAGTTAGCGTCCCTACCTTACCATCATCCCCTGTCAAAGCCTAATCCCACCCCGATCACCCATAAGGTACATACTCCCCACATCAGTACATAGTTGACGTTTCTGGTTGGTTCCCCTAGTGAAATAACACTTTAGGCCCTCCATGCTGGGGCAAATGTGTGATCTCTAAAATACCTTGTCAATGTTGTATTCCCTTGGTGCAAGTCCTTTACCAAAAAAAATATAAAAATGCCCGTTAGGTTGAAAACTCGTAAGAGCGGCCTAAGCAAAAATTAGGGCATAAAAAAAAAAGAGAAATAAAGAAAAAAGAGCAAATATATAAACGTAAATGAATTATTGTCCTTAAGTTAATTTTTGAGAAAACTAGCAATCATGTTTTGAAATGAAGTTTGACCATCTTCCCCTATCCTCAAAAAATCCTTTGCCACCCACCTTAAGCCAAAATCCAAAGAAACTTTCAATCACCCTAGACAAGGATCAATTCCACATCAAAAATGGTGTATCATTTTTATCAAGTCACTCAAATTTCTAAAGAAAGAAAAAGAAAAAATCAAAATCAAAAAAGTGAAATAAAAAAAGGTTCGAAAACTACGAAAAAGCAAAAGTGGCACAATTATGAAATGATACTTCTTACCATTAAATGCATAAGAGATCTTTGTCCAAATAAACCCCCAAACACTTCCCTTGTCCTCAATATCCTATCCTTCATAAACCCTTGGCCAAGTCACATCCCTAAACAAGTCACATCAATTATCTGCCTCAAGAGGCCTCAAACACTCCTTTGAGCCCGACAACCATTTCCTTCATAAATCATCACCCATTAGCCAAGTTACTTCACCAAATCATTTGTCCCATCACCATCAAACACTTCATTGAGCCTAATAACACCTTATTTCACAAACCATTAACCATTAGCCAAATCATACCGCTAAAAAAAAAATCATTCGTCCCATCAATCCCCAAACACTACCTTGAGCCCAATTATCATTTCCCTCATAAATCACTAAACCATCGGCCACATTCCGATCAATGACCGATTGCTTTTGTTTTCTCAAAGCTTTAATCTTAGGACAAATAAGTTTATTTATTTACAACATGTTTGCTCAAAGAAAATATATCTCAAAAAAAAAAAAAAAAAAATCAAAAGGCTTGCACCACAAGATTCATTCAAATTACAGTTATACTAAGACAAGGTTTAGTGATCACCAAGTGGTGTTGTCATCATAGCGAAAACTCAAGACTATCATAGTCTGGGAATCATTTTATAGAGAACCGAAAGTTTATACTAGGATCGTCATCGATATCCTAGAGTGGGGCATCCCGTTTACCATCTATTCCATTTGAACTTGGGGAAATTTTTCCAATATCCATCCCATGCCACCCCCAGTCTATACAGCCGCATCACCTAACCATTCGAAATACCATTCCAAGTGGGGCAATCCTGTCGCTCTTCACTCCACCTTCAAATGGGAAATTCACCCTGCACCCATCTCATCCCTTGCTATATTCACACCACCAAAAAAAAGCATATCAAGCGGTTTCTCAACTCACTATCCTAAATGTTTCTACTCTAGTCGGGGCAATCTTGTCCTTACCATAATTAGGGAAACATCAAACTCTATGGGTTGAGACAACATCTCCTAACTCATCATCTTCTACACCCCTAGCTTGTCACCACTAGACAGAGCGGATACTCACCGCCATCAAATCTAAATCAAGGCGATCCCGCATTCCTTGGCTTGGAAAAACTTACCTTTCATGACATTGACAAAGTCCATTCACCATTCACCCTTCATGTGCCACACAGATGTCCACACCCTAGGTCTTTAGAACCCCAAGTTAATCGACTCATTCATCTATATTCGCACTACTATACATCTTCACAAAACAATGCTTTAGAGAGAGAAAACACAAGTTGGACATATGATGTTGGAAATCCACTTATTTAGCTTTCTGGACCAAAACTTGGTCATCATGGGGCATCAAAATGGAAGAAAAAGTGAGCGAGCTTGCAAATACTTTTTACATCGGCGTCAGAAATAACAACCTTGAGATTGCCGAAGTTTGAATCAAATCTAATCTTTCCAAAGAATTATCAATATTCATCTCCGCCTCTCGCATCCAAAGTCTCACATCTCATCATCACAAAAATGTTTACGCACTCAATCACCCTTTTCATATCATCACACCATGCACCATAGCATTTGCATTCAAACATTTCATTTGCATCATATTAACATTCATACTTCATGCATCCATCGATAAATAAATAAAAAGCAAAAAGCAAAAAAAAAAAAAAAAAAAAAAAAAAAAGAAAGAATCACCTATTTCATCCATCACCCCACCAAAAATCACCATTGCATGTGCATGTATTATTGGCGTTGTATGTCCATCACATGATGTATTGCCTGCGAATCGACTTCAAGTGTCGATACCCATATTTTGTTCCTCTAAGATCAAAGCTCTGCCGTTGATCCCGTGATCGCATCACGCATCACCGAGCCGATCCCGCACTCGAGTGGTCCTTCGAGCACTACGCCCTTCAAAGCCCCTAAGTGGCCCAGTCGCAAACGTCGTGAAATCGAGCCCGACGGACCTTCCGACTCCGCGTGGTCCTTCGCACTAGTTGTGTCGGCCTAAGACACGCAGTACGCCCTTCATGGTCAACATATCGATTCTAGACCGATCTTGACCCATCATGGCCGCTTCGAATATAAAGGCCCCTTCGCATCGCTTTAATTAGTACCGTAGCTAGCTAGTTGCGCTCCTTCGCACTACACGATGGTCCTTCAATTAAGGCCTAGCGCGCCTTTTCGCGGACCTTAAGTGGTCCTTCGAGCCTTATCGCTCCTTCGGACCACGAGTGGTCCTTCGTGGCCTTAGTGCTTCCCGTGTCCTTGATGACCGCTTCATTTAACTTCCTGTTAACACCGAGTGTTAACCATTCCTTGCTCCTCTTAAAACTTCCTTGCTTCCCTTAAACGGACAAAATTAGCGTCTATCTTATCTTTATTCCTATTTCTACTACGAAAGTTCTAGAGCTCAAAGACTTTCTAGTAAAATATTAATAAAGAGAAGGCACTGTTATACCCCAATTTTGTCCGTCTTCTTTTTCTCGCTTTAGTCGTTTATTTTTAGTAAGGCGTGTTTGAGTCGCATGATTACAAGAATTATCGAGCAGTAGAGTCTCTGCTACCAATCCAAACCAATTCCAATCACTCGCTTCAAATAAACTCGAAATACCATTGTTTAAATTAGGCATGCGCGCGAATGATCGATCTTCTCGTGCGTTCTTCAATTTAATTATCCTGTCTTTGAGTTTAGTCGTATGTGGCGAGTCCACCTAAAGTCATTTTTCTCAAATTTTGGTTTAAATTCGGACTAATGCGATTCCGAGTTAATCGTGGGGTTTGTAGTTAACACGCCCATTTTTGGTTTAGTTTTAGCGTATTTTTGTCGAGTCCTACCACTCCGTCTCGCTTTATTTTGGCTTTGACTCCTTTTTCTTATTGTTTTATTCGTATTTTGTTTATTTAACTTATTTAAGCATATATACAAATTTAAAATGTCAAAAATTCTATTTAGTTTAATTTACAATTTAAGATCACTTAATAGTCCAAAAGTCCAAAAATACAAAAATGATAATATAAAAATACAAAGAATATAAAAACGAAAATTAAATAAATGAAAGCAAAGATCGTGTCTCTCTCCGGTGCATTTTCTTCTCCAAGACTACTCAAAGATTTCCACATTATCGATCTGCAGTGCCCAAAACAACCATTAATGCTAAAACCTAATTTACTACCTATAAATAAGCGGCTAGCGCTAGAGTCTAAAACACACTAAAACCAAGCGCAGAAAACTACTGCTAAAATCACCCAAAAATAGGATTAGAGTTTCACATCGAAAAACCTAATCCACTAAACACTGATTCGAGGGTTTTACATGATCCGAAGAAAGAGGCGATGTCGATCAAGCATAACACGATGCGGCCGGTTCATCCACGAGCAAAGAGGATACTAATAGAAGCCGGAAAACAAGTTTGTTACTTTATTACTGGTTACGGTAAAGCAATAGCAAAAAAAAAACCAAAAAGAAAAAGGAGGAATATTGTTCATCTGAATTGAACATCTGCTGAAACGTGGTAAAAACTACAATCTTATTCTATTTACTTTTTTTTGCAAATGTTTTCTGTCTGTATATATTTCCATTCTTTGTTTACACTACGTAAATAATATCAAACAGACAGGCTGAATAAGCATATAGTAACTAACAAACCCAGTATGTAAATAACCGAAAAACTTCTAAAACAGACAATTATCATTACCTTACATAACTAGGTAAATGTTAATTAAAGTATAATAACTAGGTAAATGTTTCTGTTAATTACATTACACAATGGTTATTTCCAAGTCCAACTAGTTTCATACCACACATGATCAAATATCATTACAACATCTCTAGTTCACATTGAATTTGGTTATACTGTAAATTATCTAAAACGTTGCAAATTAAAAAATGAGGTGTGATTTTTGATTTGAACGTGCGTGAATGATTCAAAAGGACAAAAAAAAAAGAAAATAATTGAAGCTTTAATGGAATGAATGGCTAGCTGTAAAGTAGTTTGTGAATAATTGAAGCTTGACATATACAAGCTCTTTTGTGAGTGCTTACGGTAAAGCAGTAGCAAGAAACCAAGAAAAAGAACATCTGCTATAGTAGTCTACTCTCCCTCTTTCTCCATCTTTGCGTTTTTCTACTCTCAAGCTCCGATCGGTCTCCCTTCCATGGAAACCGGCGAAACAGTCGCCGGAAATCTCTCTCCCTCTCCGTTGGAAGTGGCTGCGGCGCAGCTGCTGTTGTGGGGAGAAGAAGGAAATGTTTTTAGGGTTTTTGGTTTTTTAGGTTTGGGCCTATATAGTATCTTTCTATTCTTTTATTTTTTAAAAAATGTTCAGAACGCTGTTCGCACCCCCTTTGTTCACGCGCGCATTCCTCCCTCACTTAAGCCCAGTTTCGCATATTGGGCTCCCATATGCGAATTGGGCTTCCTTTTTACACCTCCTATTAATTATACAACCCCCTGCGACTAATAAAACCTCCATTTACAATTTTCGCCCTCTGTTTTTCTTTTTTAATTCTTTTCCAACTCAAACATAAATAATTTTTCTCTCGAAGTCAAATAAACGGCTAAGTCGGTTGTACAACCGGGTTAGTCATTATTTTTTAGCCAATGAGTACATGCATAACGATTCAAGAACCTACAAACTTAATGAATACAAAAACTATTTTTCTCTAAAAATAAGCATTAAAGTCGGTTGTACAACCGGTTAGTCATCATTTTAGGACCAATGAGTTTGCATACAGTTCAAGAATCCTACAAAAACTTAATACAATATAAATAAATTATTTTTTCATAAACAGGGGACTAAGTCGGTTGTACAACCGGGTTAGTCAGCGTTCTAGAACTAATGAAACATGCAGTTCGGGAGTTCTAGAATACCTATTCTAAAATCAACCCATCTCACAACTCCTTTCAAAAATTCAAAAATCATTTTCAAAAAGTAGGGGACTAAGTCGGTTGTACAATCGGATTAGTCGTTTCTAGAATCGATGAGTCATGCGATTCAAGGAATCCTAGGACCCTACACTAAAAAAACACCAACCAACAAACCTTTTTCGGGAAGAACTACGTAGCTTTGATTCCTCCATTGCATCTGGAGGTACGTACGTAGGAGCAAGACTCAACCCTTGTCAAGCATTAAAAAACAAAAATTTAAATAAGTCATTTTCTTTACAAGTAAAAGGGTAACAATTAAATAAATCTTAAATTAATTAGACAATAGGATGTCGTGGGGTGCTAATACCTTCCCCACACATAACGACTCCCGAACCCTAACAACGCCTTATCTTAAAACTTAAAAGGGATTTTCCGAATTTGCCCTTAAACTAAAATTTGGTGGCGGCTTCCTAAGAACCTTTCGAAGAATCCTTTCCCGGATTTTTCGGTCGCTACAGTTCTGAAAGTTGTTTATGGCATAAAAGGCTTGGGCACCTAAACTACAAGAGTTTGACAAACCTAAGTACTAAGAGTCTAGTAATGGGTTTGCCTAAGATAGAGGCTCCAAATGAGCTGTGTACAACATGTCTTCTAGGCAAACAGCCTAGGAAGAGTTTTCAAAAAGAGTTGCAAGACAGATCAAAGGATCTGCTGCATGTTGTATATAGTGACATTTGTGGCCCCTTTGATGTTTTATCACTAGGTGGTAATAAATATTTTATTTCTTTTGTAGATGAGTACTCAAGAAAAATGTGGATCTACCTAATAAAGACTAAGGGAGAGGCCCTAGCAATTTTCAAAAATTTTCGGACATGGCGGAAAGACAGAGTAGCGAAAACTAAAGATTCTAAGGATCGATGGAGGAGGTGAATACACCTCAAAAGACTTTGAGGAGTCTTGCACCAAAGAAAAGCATCATTCATGAAGTCACATCCCCTTATACTCCACAACACAATGGTGTTGCGAAGGAGGAGAAAGCAGGCTGCTTCTAGACATGGCGGATCTATGCTCAAGCGAGAAGGGACTACCTAAGAAGCTATGGGGTGAAGCTATTGCCACAAAGAACCTACATTCTCAATAGGTGTCCAACAAAGAAACTTGAAGACAAAGTTCTGAAGAGGTTTGGTCGTGACAAACCTAATGTCACCACTTTAAGGTATTTGGCTCCTCACTTACACGACCATATACGATCCTAAGAGAACAAAACTTGAAGACAAGAGCAAGCCTTTGATTCTAGTTGGATATCACTCTCTGGTGCCTACAGTTGTACAACCCTACAAGTGGTAAAATTGAAGTCTCTAGGGGATGTCACAAATTCTGAGGGAGGAACAATGGGTTTGGGATGAACCACAACAAGTAATCTCGGTACCTATTGGCAACTCGAAAACTATTGGCGGCGAAATGAAGTACCTCTGCAAGTGAAGAGGATACTTGTGTGATGAGGAAGGTGTTCCTCAAGAAGAAGAAACTCTTCAAAACAAGATTCTGATGCCTAATGGTCAAGGTGCAATCGGACCACGAGACTAGAAGAACTCCTAGGAACCTAGCAGGACTATGAAATTATAAATGATGATGAGGTAACAGAGAAGAAGGTGACCTCATCCACTTTGCAATGCTAGCGGATCACGAGAACACATAAACTACCTAGAAGCTTTAAAATCTAAAGAGTGGAAGGATGTTATGCTAGAGGAGCTTAAGTCCATAGAAAAAAATGGAACATGGACCCTAACTACTTTACCTAAAGGCAAGAAGGCCATTAGTGTAAAATGGGTGTTCAAAGTCAAGCTAGATCCTAATGGCAAGGTAACTAAGTATAAGGCCAGATTGGTTGCAAGGGGTTTTCAGCAAAAAGAAGGCCTAGACTACACTGAAGTATTCTCACCAGTAGCAAGACATGAGACTATCAGGTTAGTCACTGCCATTGCTTGTAATAGAGGGTGGGAATTGTATCACCTTGATGTAAAATCTGCATTCCTTAATGGACCACTAGAGGAGACAGTTTACATTGAGCAGCCCCCAGGATTTGAGACTAAAGGTAAAGAGAACTATGTCTATCATCTACACAAGGCTCTCTACGGGTTAAAGCAAGCCCCTAGGGCATGGAATAAATGTATTGACAAGTTCTTCACAGAAAATGGGTTTAATAAGTGTGGTTCAGAATATGGTGTCTACACCAAAGGTACTCTACAAACCTATTTCCTGATTATATGTCTCTATGTTGATGACATGCTTGTAATGGCAATTGTGCTAAAGAAATTGCCAAGTTCAAGCAGTCTATGGAAACTAAGTTTGAAATGACAGGACCTTGGAAGGTTGTCATATTTTTTTGGAATGGAATTCCTAAGAACTTGAGATGGGATAATTTTACATCACCCAAATACACTAAGGAGGTATTGGCGGTTTGAAATGGAGGATTGTAATCCTGCCAAGACACCACAGCAGAAGGTAATCTAACACAAACAACTAAGGAGGACACTAGTGAAGTGAATCCTACGAATATAGGCAGATGATAGGGTCCTTAAGGTACTTATGTCACAACAAGCCAGATATTCTGTATGCTACTGGAATTGTGAGCAGGTTTATGAATAAACCACTCAAGGTCCACTATTGGGCTACTAAAAGGATACTTAGGTATCTACAAGGTACTTTGCATTATGGTATTTGGTTTCCTAAAGGAAATGGTGAAACTAACACTCTATTGCTAGGTTACACAGACTGATCGGTGTGGAGATAAAATTGAGAGGAAAAGTACCTGCAGGTTTTTACGCTTTTTAAGTTCCTAGGGGCACCTATATCCTAGAGTTCAAAGAAACAAACAGTTGTGGCTCTGTCCTCCTGTGAGGCAGAGTATGTAGCGACTAGCGATCTTTGCATGCCAAGCTGCTTGGCTTGAAACACTGCTAAGTGAGCTATTGGTTGAGTTGAATCAACCACCTACTATCCTAATTGACAACAAGTCCGCCTCGAGCCTTGCTAAAAATCACGTGGCTCATGCGGCGAACCAAACACATCGAAACTAGGTACCACTACTTGAGGGACCAAGTATCTAAGGGAAAATTACAGGTTGAGTACTGTCCTACCAAGGACCAAGTGGCAGACATTTTTACTAAAGCTCTCAAAGGAGACTCGTTTGCTAAGCTAAGGAGGGAATTAGGAGTAATTTCATTCAAGTCTAATGAATGAGTACTCTACTAAAAGTCAGCTTTGGAGGCTTGTTCCAAAGGTTATTTTTTTTAAGGCTATACCAAGGGCTTGTCTTGGGTTTTATCCTTCTTATTAGCTTAGCTCTGTTCTAATGTTTTTACTCAACCTAAGTGTTTGAATTATGGGAGGGTGTTGAGATAATTCAAAACACCAACAAAATTAGTTATGACAGTTGTAACTAACAATTAGTTACAACCGCCCTATAACTACTTTTCAACTTCCTATATTCTAAATACCTAGTTTCTAGCACTTGTATATATATGTACAGAAACAATTGTAAATACACAGAGATACAATCATTACAGAATAATAGAATTGCAATTTAAAGTTTTACATTGTGTTCAAGTTTTTCTGTTTTCTTCCTCTGAGTATTTCTTCTAAGTTCCTTCATGTTCTTGATGTGTTTGTGAGAGAGAAACCTCGCAAGAAAGGGATAGACCAGTTAGGGTTTATTCAAACACAGTGAGAAAAGAGTAAGGAAAGAGAGAAATAAAAGAGAGTGAAGAGTTTACCTGGTTGTATCATCGGTCCAGTGCAGAATCTTCAAGGAGGTGAAGATTCAGGTTACCCAGTTCTTGCAGAAAGTGTTCTTGCAAGTGAAAATCAACAACAACTTAATACTTGTTGTTGTAGCTCAGAAATCAACATTAAAAGGTGCAAGAAAGAGAGATCGTTACCTGTTCAGCTTCAATCTTCCTCTGGTGCCTCAGATTCAACAAGGTACGAGATTTAGGGTTTGGTTCAGGTAAACCAAATCTGGGTTTTAGTTGAGGGGTTTTGTAGAGGAGGTTGAGATCTGTCTTTTGGTGGTCTCTGTTTGTGGTTTGGAGGCGAGGTGTTGGGTTTCAAAGGAAACCCTAGCAGAGCTCGGTGGAGACGACGAGAGGGAAGGTGAAGAGTGAAGCTCAGATAGAGAGAGAGAGAGAGAGACTGAAGGCGTTTAACGTTGTTTTCTTTCTTTGTCTCTGTTTCACATTCTTGGGCTGGACCGTAGTACACAGTATTGGGCTTGTTATTTGCACCCTGCAAATTACAGCAATACAACCCCTGTTAGTAAAAATAAAGAAAAAGCATAAATGGAGTAAAAATTCTACAGATATGGTAGGCATCATTGGGGGGAGCGTGGCAGTGTCGGTCCACCATTGAAAAGATGTGCTAAGGAGGACATTGTTGAAGCTGATCAGGTTTGCACAATGATTCAATTTCTGGGTTTATGACCATTTCACTGAATCTGGTATAACATCTGAAGTGACATCCCCATTGCATGTATATCTTGAAATCCCCATTGAAGTGACATCTTAATTTGGGATACAACAATATGATATCTGTAAAAGTAATACTTTTTTTATTGATAGAAATAGAATATCTATAGGCAGGTGAGAAGGAGAAGATCCAAACGAGAAATAGAACTCAGTACTCCAAAGTTTACAACACCCACATACCCTGCACAGAAACTACTTGTGCGCTTCGTGGTCCGCAAAGCTAGTACTTAATATAAAAATATTGCACTCCACTTATTATTGACATACAATAACTTTCAAATTGTGCAAATACTACTAGAGTAATTATTGTTTGTGGAAACCTTTTTGCCAATAATTTGAGCAAATTCAATCATCATGCTTTAATTCTGAGGACATCTATGTAAGATTTGCCTTCAAGTTTACGACCAAAAATGCCCGCGAAGTACTCCTTTACTCCAACTCTACTAAACCGTGCTGGTTGTTGTTCAGTAATCAAGCTCGCTAGAGGTCCTACAACACTATCATAGCTCGGGCTATAAAACGTCGCAATTGAAAGCCTTTCCTTTTCAGAGTTCACAGTTGCTCGATGTTCAATACTTTGATATATCCCATTTGTTAAAATCTTTGATGTTAAACATGCAAACAAAGCCAAAATCATGAGTGAAGTGTTATAAAAAATGATTACTTCTATCAATATATGGCAATTCAGTATCAAACCCGGCCCATACTTCTTACCACCCCAGCTACTTAATGCACACCCCTTAAACGCGTGAAAAGACAAAAATGCTCGTAATGAAATGCGTGTGTTTCATATTTTTTTGGAGATTATGATGGTTCGGAAGTTCCCCACCAACCGAGTGTTGTATCTCCACAAACACCCCCCTAAAATTGAACTTACTAGGTTCGAAACTTCCCCACCGAACCGGTTCGGAACTTTGAGTCCGAACCATTCAGAGTTTCAGAAAAAAAGGATATTTTGAGGATAATGAGGTGTTGGGGGTATGCACCGAGTAGGGGGTGGGTTGTAAGAACCTTAAACCCTTAGTTTATCCCATAAATTAACACACTAGTTTTATGAATGGATATTTTACCTCTAGTATGTCTCCAATGTTGACAATGAATGCATTAGGCAAGGGCTTAACAGGAACCCACATGCCATCTTTCCTTACTTGGAGCCCTTCTACCTCACTCACTTGTAGAAGGAGTGTGAGACCCACTGCATCTGAATGGGGTGTAAGCCCAATAACCTTCTCTGGTTGTGGACATGGTGGGTAATAATTCATCCTCATCATTTGTATCCCATCTTCAAATAATTTTCCAATTTCCATTTCTTCCATCTTCAAAGCTTTTCCCATGTGAGATATAATAACCATGGCTAGGTTTTTAAGTTCCTGTGAGTATAACTCAACTGTGTCTCTGCATCACAAAGGGCAGTTTATATTATAATACAATTTCTTTTAGAAATATATATATATATATATAAAAGAACGTACACACAAGAGAGAGTGGCATAATAATGAACCTAAAAGGAAGAGGGAGATGTGGAAATAAGTGGGGCATTCTTGAATATTTAGGTAGTGTGATCATATAGAACATATCAGCCCAATCAAGTTTTTGATCTTCACTCACAACAAATGCTTGTCCAAATCCCTCCATATGTTGTGGACTCTGCCAAAACTTTTTCTTCTCTGACATTGGAAGGTTGAAGAAATCTTGAGTCTCCAACTTTACTTTCTCCAATAGGGAAGAGCTCATTCCATGGTTTATTAGCTAAAATGAAATGTGAAAAATTAAAATAATTTTTTAACTCAATTTTGCATATTTGAGTAACGGTAACTAATTTCTTTATATGTAACAACTTTTTTATAATATTATAATTATATTTTTTACCACACTTTTTAAATACACTTTCTTATGTAGGTTGAAGCTCGTATAAATTTCATTAAATCTGTGTAGGACCCACTTGGTAGGTACCTACTAAGAGAGAGAGAGAGTGTGGGTTAAAAAATGAATGTTAGAAAAGTGTGTTTGTGTTGCTAGCACTTTCTAACCCTCATTTTCAAACAGAGACTCTCTTGTCGGGGCAGATCTACCTATATATATCAGGGTGATGAACCATACATCTTCAAAAAATATTATTAGTACTAATACTTTTATTAATAAATTATATTAGCATCAATATCTTATTAAAATAATATTTTCCACCCGCCGAAAATATTTGTTTGCATTGACACTCTTTGTTTTGCACTTATCTAATGCACCATACTAATACAATTACTCAAACTCTTACACATTTTTAATTTTCTCTCTCCCCACGTTTTGTCACTCTTAAACATGTTCTTCTTTCTTCTCTTCCTACTTTATTATATTTATAGCAACGCGTGTGTTTAAATTTTTTTGCACGCCCTATACCCTAGGGTCCTAGATACACCACTGCTCTCTTGTTAGTTGAAATTAAATGAGTTTTACTAAATCACATAGTTTTTATATAAATCTGGTAGGATTGATATAAATTTCAACCAATATAAAAAAGGGTTTCAAAAAGACTAATAGAAAATGTGTGTTAGCATTTCTATATATGTGTATATTAATTATCTATATTTTATAAAGAAAATGAAGGTGGAAAAGAGAAAAAAATGTGGGAGGAGTATGTGTCAATAATGCTGAACTATCTTGTTATTAATATTATCATCTCTACTTATCGAAAAAACAAAGGAAAGAGAAAAGAAACCTGAAAGAATCCCCATTCTTTGCAAGCAAGGTGAAGCTTAGCCAATTCTGAACTCCCAGATTCTACAGAAAGCAACTTGTCCATGTCAATAACTGGAATCTCAAGGGTACTAATATCTTCAGAGATAACCATGTTTTCTTCATGTTGAGGTTGAATATATCTGGTTGGAACTGTAGAAATCTTTTCTTTAGCCAATTCTTGAACTGATGGTACTAGTAGAGAAGTGCCAGATGGGTTTTTGATATCTCCCATTTGGCCTTTGGTTGAAATACTTCAGGTCTTTTATTCCTTAAAGAACTACAAAATACTATGGTTTTTTTTCTCACAATCAATCCCTTAAGCCAAACACATGAATATAGATTTTACAACACATCGATTTATATAGATATTTTCAAATGGAGTAGGGTCATGTTTGAAATGTTGTAATTAAGAATATTCTACATGATGATGGTGTCTTTTCGTTTACAAATCAATGCTAACTTTATATTAACCTCGTTCGTTTTTAACTTTGGTTTAAGGTTTTTTTTACATATATATGAATAAAATTAATATACTCATTATTCTTAATAAAATTATTTGTATTTGTTTTATCACATCAACTATTTATTATTTCATTTTAACTATTTCTCTCTTTGCAATATATATAAATCTGGATCTGTTGGTAGGTGGTTTGACGAGGTTTGGGTATGGGCCATCGGCTGGAGGCAACATTTGTTCGCTTGGGAGGAGACCTTTCTTGGGGAGCTCTATTTGTCTCTGGTTCCATATGCTTATCTGCGGAGCCAGATGTTTGGAGTTAGTCTCATAGTTCTGGATATTGTTCTCAGTTTCATATGCTTGTCGGCTTCTCTATCAATTGACGTCTCATTTTTTATGGCTCTCTGACGAGTTAGTTGAGATCCTAAACAAGGTTTGGAAGAGTCTTGCTCCTTCCAAGGTAGTCACATTTTCTTGGCAACTCTTATTGAATAGAATTCCTACGCGGACAAACTTGTTTAGGAGAGGGGTGATTACAGATGTCACTGCTACAGTGTGTATCCTCTATCGAAATGCTTCTGAGTCCTCCCTTCATCTATTCTGTACTTGTAGTTTTGCTTTTGTGATTTGGTATGCCATTTTTGCTGGCTGGGTTTTAACTTTGTGATGTAGTGGGATATTCCGTCTCAGCTTCTTCAGTTCATTCATGTGGGGTGGTCTAGCGAGATGCAAACTGGGGTTGATGCTCATTTGGCACACCGTCCTCTGGGTTATTTGGGATTCAAGGAATAGATGTATTTTCTTTGGAGATGCACCTGACTTTGGGACTTGTTTTGACTGAATTTTATCTCTTTCCTGACGATGATTCCAGTCAAGGGGTATTTCTCCTTCATGCTTGTATTATGAGTGGTTTGTAGATCGTATTGATTGTGTTTTTAGGAGGTAACTGTTTTTGGTTTTGTTGTTTTTTCTCGTATGTATAAAGTTGAATACCCCTTGTGCTCGACTTTAATTATAATCTATTATGTTTTCCTTTAAAAAAATTTGGATCTGTTGACACTATCTATTGTTAAAATCAATTAATCCATTGGCCAAAATACATAAATTTCAAAATCATCAAGTGAGGATTTAGTAAATAAAGCCCGCTTTAAGCCTAAATAGATGTTGGGTAGACCCTAATTGAGCGACCAGGGAAACAGACTAAAAAAGACACATCACCCTATTTTATTTTTATTTTAGTTTTCTTTTAGGGGGTGTTTGTTTCACGTCTAGGATTAACATTCCTCCAAATACTTAAGTAGGAATTGAATATTCCCATGTTTGTTACACGATTGAAAAAAATATTCTCAAGTATAAAAATTCTTAGGAGTGAAGTAATTTGCATCATTTCTATGGTTTTATTTAGAAAGAAAGAGGGTGGAAAAAAGTTTCCTAAAAATGTGAATAAAACTATATGTAACTATTTATGTATCCACTCTTAGAATAATTTTTGTGAAATTTATGATTGTTTGTCAAACACGTTTTTTTAATAATAAATTGGAATAATATTCCTATCATTGTGTTCATAAGAAAGTTACTCCTGAAAATGCAATTACTAAACTAGAAACATATTTTTTATAATCAACATTAAATGTGAAAAATAATTTTAGTTTACTATGATTAAATAGGATGAAAAAACCAGCAAGCTAGCTGGTCCGAGCAGTAATTGGACTCGGATCCCACTCCAAAAGTCCTGAATTCGAATTTTGGGTGTGACAAAAATTCTATTGGAAGAAGAAAACCACATGGGCCGACAAAATCGAATATTCATGGCCAGTCGGGTTCCCCAACGTAGGTTGTTTATCGGCAAAGCCGACGGAAACTACGCACCAATGACTTGTAACAAAAAAGAATAGGATGAAAAACAAATCTTAGTGAGAAGAAATTTTACTAATCTCTTGTGACTAATGTAGTATGCATGTTTGATTGTCAAAAAAAATGTAGTAGTACTAAGAGCATTCACAATGAGAATTTCTTATATCTTAAAAGTTGAAATTTAATAGATATTCTCATTGAGGCGAATAAAAAGTGGATACCTATTGGAGTGATATCTTATATAAGAAATTCTCTCTCTCCTGACGCGTGGATCCTAGTCTTATTTTTGATTAAAAACTAATAAATGAGTTATGTAAAGTTATTAGAAGGATACACTTAATAAATTTTGTTGAGATACTCAATTGGAGAAATAAAGTTCTCATTAAACAGTAGAATTAAACATCAGTAAAAAGTTATGTACACATGTAAGGTCTATTTAAGTACTCAAATAAAAATTTCTCTATTATGAATGCTCTTAGATTCTATGTCAATGATAAGAAAAATCCAACCACACGGTTGTATACCTTTGAAAAGAAAAACCCACATGTCTAGATTGAAGAAATATGCGTCGAGAAATGTAACCAAGAATTTTCCACAACATTGTTCGCAAGGCGTGCAGCCCCCAACTCCTACAAATCTATAAAGCCGGTCAAAAAAATGAAACATCTATAAAGAATATCGTCTTCACAAGAATTAATTAATAAGTACCAAACTACTTGAGATTAGTTATTATTTAGACGAACATATGTTTGGTAATTGTAAAAACTAAAATAACAAGAAGTAAATAGCAAGAATTTAAATCGTAAAGTTGGATCAATGGATAGAAGCGCAGGGTCGCGGTTTAAACTGCGAGTTCGATTCTCTATGTCTAATCCTACCAAATCCTTTATTTTATTCAATTACCAATCCTTTACTAAAGTTTATTAACCCGCTTTGGTCATGCGCGATTAATATTCTTTTCCCTAAATTAACCCTAGTTTGGTCATGCTAGAATTTAAATTTAAAAAAAGCATAAAGTACAAAAAGGTTGAATGATTGGAAGACTAAATTGGTCATTCATTAATTATAGTCTCAATTATCCTATAGGTCTACCAACTAGTTGTAGTACGGTTGCTAATCAATTAATTAATTATAAACATGTAAAGGGTTGTCAATCCTAATTATGTGATAAAGCAATAGGATAATATTAGTTGAAATAAAAATTGGGAATTCAAAATATAAATTAAAACATAAAAAATTCTTTAATCAAACAAGATCCACCTAAGACCCCAGAAAAGGATTTAGTCATCCATAGTGCTCAACAACATTGGAATAAAATTGGGAGTCATAAATTACAGAGATAAAAATAACCCGGAATGAAGGAATTTCTGATCTGAATATTTAGTCTCCCTTTTTTGCTCCAGAGCTCTCTCACGGTGTCAAGGAAAGGTACCCAAAAATTGAATCTGTCTGTGTCTGCTTGCAGTGTTCAAACGCTGCTTTCTTCAATTCTCGTAGCCTCGGGTTCCGTGTTCGTTGCTTCCTCTCTCTCGTCGTCCAATCTGATGTGCGGCTCCTCTCCCTCTACTTCTTGCGTCAGTCCTCCTTTTATATTTGATGTCTATAGGTTTCTTTTTGTGCAAGCCAACCTTTTCCACTCCTCTCCCAATTCACGGCTGCTCCTTTTATTGATAATGGGCCGATGTTTTTCTAATTAGGCCATGTGTCTTCCATTAATTTGTGGGTTGGACTTTGATTTTCAACTCTGCCACAAATGGGCCTTTTAATTGCTCCAAATAAGACTTTTTACTCAGGTACTCTTAGTGATTTTAAGAGAGAGAAGGTCCGCTTTGTTTTTTTCGCATGGTGGTTTTGGGTAGTTATTAACCTTTGGGTTTTTCACTTAGTGTGAGCTATTATTTTGTGGTTTCATGTGCTGTCTAATTTCTATGGGTAGTGGTACAGCTGATATGGTTATTACTTTATGGATCTATGCTTAGTTCAGCAAGTAAACTAGTTGAGATTATCTTGTTTGCTGATAAAATATCTTGTTTGTTCTTCTTCTTCATAGTAATAAATGAAGAATTCATTGTAAGTAGCTGGAGTTTAGCTATTTTCCTGTCTGTTAGTACATCATCCTGATTTGGTCTTTGAGAAGTAAGAGTAATTTCAATATAAGAGCAAAAGAGCACTTTCTTTTTAGGCTTTCTTCAGCCCTTCGTATAGTAGTGTCAAAAGAGCAAAAGATGCAAAAAAGAGCTAAAGAGCAACATAGTTTTAAATAGAGTTCAGTCCAATCATGGTTACAGTCCAGTATATGTACATCTTTGAATTTATTTCAGTTTGAATATGACTTAGTTCTGTAATTTGTTTTGTTTTTGGGTGAAATCTCCTTTCTTTTTTCTGGTGTTGGTCAGTTTGTGTTGTCTTTTTTTGTTTTCTTTCTTTCTTCTTGTTCTGTCTTCTCTGAGTTTCCTTCTATTCTTCTGCTTGCAATATGGTGTTGCCTGAAGATGAGCGTGAGGTTGTGGTGGAAAAGCTTATCCCTGCAACAAAAAGTAATTTAGAATTTGCTCTTAGGGCTATTGTAGGTCAGATAATATCAAATAAAGTCATGAACAAAAAAGCTTTCAAAAACATTATGTTTTAGACTTGGGATGATTACAAAGGATTATATATTACTGATATGGGAGAGAATAAGTTTCTCTTCACCTTTCCCTCTAGCCAAGATGCTGAAGAAGTTCTTCAGAGAGCACCATGGTTTGTAAATAATCAAGTTTTGAGTTTACAAAGATGGGAGGAAGGGGTAGCTTTCCCTAACATTAACTTTGATAATGTTATGTTTTGGGTTCAAATACATGGTTTACCGATGGAGGATATTAATCCTGAGAATGCTAAGATATTGCTGAATAAAGTGGGTAGGGTTGTTGAAATTGATGACCCTTTAAATTTGGAAGGAGGGAGACCTACTCATTTTATTAGAGCTAGAATTGCTGTCAATATTAGGAAGCCTTTGTGGTCTGGATGTTGGATCCAGAAAGATGGAAATCTAAGAATTTGGGTTCAGTTTAAATATGAAAGGCTTCAAGGTTTATGCTTCAAGTGTGGAGAATTTGGTCATGATAATAGGCGATTGTAAGCTGCTATTGTCATGTCAGCTGATAATAGGAATAAACCTAAGTATGGCTCCTTTCTATCTACTTACAAACCAAAAGTGTTTCAAGGGTCAACTTATGGTGAATCTAGTAATCAAGGAACTAATGCTAATGATGTTCCAGAAAATGAAATGAATGAAAGAGGAAGTAGGGATGGTTTTATGGGCACTGGTGATGAAGAAGAACAACAGAATGTCAATGAGGACGTTGGTGAGAATACTCAGAATGACTCTCAAGAAGTGGCTAGGATGGAAGTTCATAAATTGGACTGCAATGATTTTGTGTTACCACATCTTGATGGAAATCCACCTTACTATGTTGAATTGCCTTTAGATGAGATTGAAGTATCTCCAAATTCATCTAGTAGTATTCCTGGGTTAGTGGAGGAAGCTCTAAGCAATAAATTAGTTTGTTTAAATCTGAAAAGAGGCAGGGAGAGCTCTAATCTATGTTTAACAAATGATGATAATGAGTGCAGTACTAGTGGAGGAGTGAAGAAAGCTAGAGTTATTGATGTGATAGATGGGTTTATTTATCACGCTCTTCGAAATGATGATCGAGGAGGCGGGTCAATCCATGCCCCCAAATGCTAAATGACTGTTATTAGTTGGAATTGTCGTGGATTGGCTGCCTCCACGACAAACAGGGAACTCCAGGAGCTGATGAAGGTCTATAGACCGACTATTTTGTTTCTAATGGAGACTAGGGCACAAAAACAAAGAGTTGATAGGGTGAGAAGGAAGTTGAAGTTCTCAAAGGTGTTTTGTGTTCCTGCAGTAGGTACTTCTGGAGGTTTGGGATTGTTCTGGAATCCTGATTTTGATGTTCAGGTGCTTGATTCAACTATAAATTATATCCATACAGCTATAAAGGAGAAGAAGACAGGGAATTTGTTTGTTATGACTTTTGTGTATGGAAACCCTACTTTTGATAGAAGGAGACATTTATGGGGGAAGCTTTTGAATTTGATGCCAATGAGGAATGAGGCTTGGTGTTGTGTTGGTGACTTTCAGGAGATGTGTTCAGTTACAAAGAAGGATGGGCTGAGGGGAGTGGCTCCTATTAGATTTGCTCTATTCAGGGATTTTCTGAATCAGGGTAATTTAATTGATTTGGATCTAAAGGGTAGCAGGTATACTTTTGCTAGTAATCCAAGAGATGGGATAGTTACTTATCAAAGAATTGATAGGGTGCTGGTTAATTAGGGGTGGAGATTTTTATATCCTCATGCTACAGGTATTGCTTTACCAATTCTTAATTCTGATCACTCTCCTATTATCTTATTGCCTTACCCTCGTGTTATTTGCTCTAAGTTTTTTAAGTATGAGTCATTCTGGGAAGATCATGATGATTGTAGAAAAAATGTTTCTGAAGGGTGGTTGTCTAAGTCTTCTCCTGAAGGTGGTTGGGTAATTTTAACATTAAGTCCAAGAATGTTAAAAGATATTTACTTACATGGAGTAAAAATACTTTTAGGAATGCTGCTGTTGAGATTACAAAGTTAAAATCTAGGCTGCTGATTTTGACTAATGCTGGTAATTCTCAATCTAGTGTTGAGGAAATAAAATGGATTAGATTTGAAATTGATAAATTGTGGAAGCAGGAAGAATTATACTGGGGACAAAGATCTAGATTGAAATGGCTTATGTATGGTGACAAGAACTCTAAATTCTTTCATGCAACTACTGTGCAGAGGAGGGATAAAAACAAGTTTGTAAGGTTGAAAGATATGAATGGGATGTGGGTGGAAGGACAAACTGATATTACTAAGGCTATTGAGAGTTATTTCAGGGAGATTTATGTTCCAGCTAATCCTGGTTTTTCTCAATGTTTGAGAGTCATTCCTAATCTTGTGAATGAAGAGATTAATTCATCTCTTATGGCTCCTGTTTTGATTAATGAGATTGAAACTGCAGTTTTCTCTCTTGGTGCTCTCAAATCCCCTGGCCCTGATGGTCTTAATGGTTTATTCTATCAAAAGAACTGGGAGGTTATTAAGTTAGATATCTTAGGGGCTGTATCAGAGTTTTTTGTTTCTGGTGAGTTGGGGGAGTCAATAAATGAAACCTTGGTGGCTTTGATTCCTAAAATTCCACATCCTGAGGAAATTGGTCAACTAAGGCCTATTAGTTGTTGTAACTTCATATATAAGATCATTTCTAAAGTAGTGGTGTCTAGACTTAAACCTCATCTCAACTCTCTTATTTCTCCTTGTTGCGACCGAAAGAGTCCCCGAGGGGTTTTTCTTCGTTTACAACTTTTTAAAACAATGAAGTCGCCACCAATATTTTTTATAAGGAAAATATTGAAGAAAAACCTTTTTGGGATGGCAGATGGTCTTTTGGAAAACTTAAAGATTTGGGTTCGGGGGTCGGTTAGGCATGGGGAAGGTATTAGCACCCCACACCTCCCTTCTACTGAAAGGGAACCTTTAATTAATGTGTGGTTCTGTGTGTTGATTTGAAAAATACTTTTATTTGCCTCTTTTGAAAAGACTTAATGAATTTTTATTTGCGCGCTTGAGAGTTAGCCGCTTTGGGTTTTTTGAAAGGAAAAATGTTTTTAGTTTATAGTGCTTGACGGAGGATCCGCTCCTACGTATCTCCAGTGCGATGGAGAACTCAAAGCTACGTAGTTCTAGGTTTTGGTTTTATTTTGTATCTTTATTAATTGTGAAATTGAGCTTTCATGATGATCAATTGAGCGAAGGCTCCAAGTGACCACCATTAGTACTCCATTGTTAATGATCATGCAAAGCAAAGGCTTCGCAAGACCACTAACAAAGTTTTTCGATTTATTTAAAGTCTTTAGAAAAATTAGGCGTTCATGATGATCAATTGAGCAAAGGCTCCAAGTGATCACCACTAGTTTCTCATTGTTAATGATTATGCAAGCGGAGAGGCTTCATAAAACCATTAACAAAGTTTTTGATTTATTGAAAGTTTTTAGAAAAATTAGGCATTCATGATGATCAATTGAGCAAAGGCTCCAAGTGATCACCACTAGTTCCTCATTGTTAATGATTCATGCAAGCAAAGGCTTCGCAAGACCATTAACAAAGTTTCGATTTAATGAGAAGTATTTAGAAAAATTAGGCATTCATGATGATCAATTGAGCAAAGGCTCCAAGTGATCACCACTAGTTCCTCATTGTTAATGATTATGCAAGCAGAGGCTTCGCAAAATCATTAGCAAAGTTTTTTTTTGATTTATTGAGAAATTATTTGAGTTGAAAAAGAATTAAAACGAGAAAAAGGTGAAAATTGCAAAATAGGGGTGTTATTAGTCGTAAGGGGGGTTGTGTAACTGAACAGGGGTGTAAACAGAAAGCCCAATTCGCATAGGAGGGCCCAGTATGCGAAACTGGGCTTAAGTGAGGGGAGGTGCACGCTGGAATTAGTGGGTGTAAAAACATAAAAGAAAAAAAAACAAGAAAAAACCGAGAAGCAGCAGGCTCACGACCCGATCCAAACCCTCCTACCCTTTCTTCTTCCTTCCTCAGCGCCACCAGCCTTCTACATTCAAGGGAGAGAGAGAGCGAAAAATCAGGGAGGTGAGAGGGAGATCCGCGGAGTGGAGTGCAGTTCCCGGAGGGCAGAGAGCGGCCGCGCGAAGGGAGAGGGAGCCGAACCGATGAGAAAACGAAATGAGGGAGAGAAAGCGACGGTGGTTGGGTGGTCGGAGGGAAGGATCGCGACGTTGAGGGGGTGACGAGCTCGCCGGTGCCGATGGGAGCGTTTCCAGGTTCGTTTTCTGTCCGATCTGCGTCTTCTTCTTCTTCTTCCATTTTTTCGGTTTTCCTCTCCTCTCCATCTTCTCTGGTTTCGACGGGGTTATGGTCGTGTTTTCATGCGAGAGGTTTCTGGCCGTGGTTCGGTTTGGGTGGGTGTGGGAGGGGAGAAGGTGGTTAGGTGACGGTGGTGGTGATTTTGAGTGGTTTTTGAGAGGTGGTTGATGATGTTTGTGGTGGTGGTGGTGGAGAGAGATTGATTGTGGTGGAGGTGGTAAGGTTGTGGTGGTTTTGGATCGGTTCGGGAGGGGTTGATGATGTTTGTGGTGGTGGTGGTGGAGAGAGATGGTGGTTCGGTTGTGGGTGGTGATTGTTTGGAGGTGGTTGTTGGTGGAGATGGGGGCGATGCAGTAGTGGTGGTGGCTACATTTTTCCGAATCTGTTTTCACTCTTTTTCTGATCTGTGTTGTTTGGCTGATTAGGGTCTCACAGTGAGACCCTAATTTCTGTGCAGTCGTTTTCTTTGAAATCCCTCCCCCTTTGACTGATGTCTGATCCTGTTTTTATATTAGAATTCTAGGTTTAGTCATTAATTGTTTTGACTGGGTTTTAACTCTTTTCAGGTCTGGATCCAAGCCCAGCAGCTTGGAGAGCAGCTGCTGGAACCCCAGATCTGCTGCTGCTGCCCTTTGTTATTATTTTTTGTATTTTCGATTTTATTTATTTTTGTATATTTTGTATTATTATTTTTTTGTACTTTTTGGACATTTGGACTCTCCTAAGTTGTAATAAAAATTAAACTGTATTTTTTTGACATTTTTGGACTATATATATATACTCAAAATAAATTAACTGCACAAAAAAGGAATAATAATAATAAAAAGAGTCTGGCCAAACACAAAGACGAGAACGGGCCAGACTAGACGAATACGCTAAAACGAGACTCAAATAGAAGAAATGAGCTCATTAACTAAAAACACTAAAACCGACTCAGAATTGTATTCTGCCTGAACTGAAAAGAAGAGCTAAATTTCTAGAAAAAAACGACTTTTGGTAGACCTACTTATGTACGACTAAACCCAAATACGAAGATTAAATTGAAGACCGCACGAAAAGATCGATCATTCGCGTTCCTGCCTAATTTAAACAACGGTATTTTGATTTAGTTGAGCTGGATAACCGAAATTGTCTAAAGTTAAAAGAGGCGGACAAAATTGGGGTATTATAGCTGCCTCTTTTATTTCACATTTCGCCAAAAATATGAATTGGCCTTTTCATATTTGTTGGTGAAATGGAAATAAAGATATAGAAATAATACTAATTTTGTCCGCTTCAGAAAAGTTCAAATCTTTTTGTTATTTTCCTTTTGAAAGAGGAGGTTAACACTTGTCGCATTAAAGGGAAAGCAATAAATTGGGAAAAGCGGTAAATTGGGGAATTCGGAGGTTGCCTAAAACCTTTTAACGGACTCTTGTCGAGTCCGAGCTCGGGGTGGCCTTTTCGAGCGGCCGATCAACATCGGTCCGGATCGATTTGATCAATGGATTTACTGTTGTGCCCTTAGGTGACACAACTAATCCGGAAGACTTAACGGTCGATGGATCCATCGCGTGCTCGTACGATGTTGTGATGCGGAAGGAGTTCACTAACTCGTGGGAGTTCACTAACTCGCAGGTTGATGGAGTTTACGAACTCGGATTGACGGAGTTTACGAACTCGGTGGTGGCCTTTTCGAGCGCCGATCAACATCGGTCCGAATCGATTTGATCAATGGATTTACGCTGTGCCTTAGGTTGACACAACTAATCCGAAGGACTTAACGGTTCGATGGATCCATCGCGTGCTCGCATACCGCGATGTTGTGATGCTGTGGAAGGAGTTCACTAACTCGTGGGAGTTCACTAACTCGGGTTGATGGAGTTTACGAACTCGGATTGATGGAGTTTACGAACTCGGGTTGATGGAGTTTACGAACTGCGGGTTGATGGAGTTTACGAACTGCGGGTTGATGGAGTTCACGAACTCCGTGTTGATGGTGATTTTCTAAAATGAGATTTACGGGACTCTCGCCCGAAGTAACTTTTCTCTTGGATGGTGCATGAAATGCATGCACTTGGGTATATGAATGCAATGATTGATTTTGGTGGGATGCTTCTTCTGTTTGATTTTTCATTCTCTTCTTTTTGTTATTCTTTCGCTCTTACGAGATCACGAACTTGAAAGCGTAATGTCTTGTGTGATGCCATGGGGTGATGAATGGTATGGATGATATGAGAACGATGAATGATATGAAGATGTTGTGTTCTTTTGTGTTTGCTTCTTCTTTGTAGTTTATGAGATGCAAATATCAACATAATGCTTTGATGTTTGAATGCAAGTGTATGCGGTGATTGATGCTTTGATGAATGGAATGCTCCTATTCTAACTTCATTTGTTTCTTTTTGCTTCTTCTATGTAATGCGCACCTTAATATGATGCAATGCTCTCGATGTTTGATGCAATGATTTTTTCTTTTTCTTTTATGGAAATGCTAGCATTAATGTGATGCCAATGCAATGAAAAGATTTCTGCTTTTTCTTCTTTACTATTTTTTTTTCTGTGAAATGCAAGTATTAGTATGATGCAACTGACGTGGACCGTTTTTTTTTGCTTTTTGCTATGTGATGAATGCACAAAATGTGAAGATGCAAATGTAATGCTTTGATGCAAATGCCATAATGAATAGATTGAAATGCCTAGATGCATGAGGTGTACATTTTGGTGATGATGAGATGTGAGACTTTGGATGCAAGGAATTGAGATGATTATTGACCATTCTGTTGAAAAATTGCATTTGATTCAAACTCTGGTGTTCTCAAGGTTTTTATTTACAAACAATCTCACTTGTTTTCTCTTTCTTTCCATGATGACTGAATTTTAGATATCACGTAAACAACTTGTGTTCTCTCTTCTTGAAGCATTGTCTAGCAAGCATGCATGGAAGTGCAAATGTGAATGAACGAGTCAGTTACCTTGGAATTGGTTTAGGGCATGGACATTTATGGCAAGTGAAGGAATGACAGACATTGCCGAAGCTCATGAGGGATCAAGAGATACAAGATTGCCCCAATTCAGGTCTTTGATGAGTGAATAGCTTGCCCCTGTCTAGTGGTGACACCAACTAGGGGTGTAGGAGATGATGAATTGGGAATGCTTCGGCTTTTGAAATGAAGGGTGGAGCAAAAGAGATTTTGTCTCAACCCATAAAGTTTGATGTTGCCTCAGTCATAACAAAGACAAAGTCGCCCCAATTAGAATGACAAGGCCTTGTTTAGGATAGTGAGTTGAGAGATTGCCCGGTGAGGTTTAATGAGATGAAGGAATGGGAGCACACTTGCCCCACTTTCGAATGACATCTCAAATGGTTTCTTTGAGTGAGGTTGTGAATGGCGACGAGTTATGGTGATGGTTATGAACCGAGGGTGATATATGAATGGGGTGAGCAATGAACAAGCCTCCCAAAGTTAAGTGGAGTGAGAGGTGAAGGGAATGCCCCTAGTACACACTTTTGGTTCTCTTTAAGAGCAACTCAAATGCAAGGAAAGTTTTGACTTCTGGTATGAGGAGAGCCTCCACTTGGTGACCACTAAACCTTGTTTTAATGCAACATTAATGCATCTTGGAGTGCAAGTCCTTCTTTGATTGTTTTTTTTTTTTTTTGAGTAGCTTTCTTTTTTCTGCTTGTTTGTTTTTTCCTTTTGAGCAAACACGTCGTAAATGGATAAACATATTTGTCCTAAGATTAAAACTTGAGAAAACGAAAGCAATCAGTCATTGATCGGAATGGACTTTTTAGGGTTGCTATGTGGAGAAGGGGATGGTTGAGCTTAATGAAGTGTTTGGGGTTGATGGGGAGGATGGGTCCTGTTCGGTGTTGGCCGATCGTCAATGGTTTATGAAGGAAATGGTTATTAGCTTTGATGCGGTGCGGGAAATGGTTATTAGGTTTGATGAGGTGCAGGAAATGGTTATTAGGTTTGATGAGGGGCTTGAAGGTTTTATGAAAGAAAAGGTGGTTAAACCCAAGGAATTGAGGGCTTTTTTGAAAGGGGAAATGATTGAACCCATTGAATTTGAGGGCCTTGGAAGGGGAGCTCTTATGCTTCATGGCAAAATGTATTGACTCTTAATTTATACTCCATTTGTCTTCCTTTCTTTGTTTTGGGATTCTCCTTTTTGAAACTTTGTTATTCCCCTCCTTTTGTGAATTTCCTTTCCTTTTGACTTGGGTGAAAATGATATACCATCTTTGATGTGGAACTAACCCTCGTTTAGGGTGATGGGGATATCTTGGGCTTTTCTCGGCTTAGGATGGGTAACAAAGGGTATTTTTGTGATTTTGAATCTTTGGCTTAAGAGGGGTAGGAAATGGACTTCCTGGGATTTTAGGTTTTTGAGGGTATGGAGAGATGACCAAATTTCCTTTCAAATCCCGATTGCTTATTTCTGTGAGACTTAACTTTAGGACAATAATTCATCTATCTTCATGTGTTTTTTTTTTTTTTTTTTTTTGCCCTAATTTTTGCCTGGACTGCTCTTTGCGAGTTTTCAATCCACCGGGCACTCTTTTCTGCCTAGGCCGCCCTTTGCGGGTTTTCAACCTAGCGGGCTCATTTTGTTTTTTTATTTATTATGTATACCTTTTTTTTTGAGAAAGACTTGCACTAAAGGAATATGATACTGAAAATTAGTGATCACAGGATTGCCCCAGCATGGAGGACTTAAAGTGTGAACCAAAAAGTCAAGTATGCACCGGATGGGAGAGAATATGCGCTTTATGGGTGGACAGGGCGGATTAGACTTGGATGGGGAATGATGATAAATGAAGGAAATTGACTGACTCAAACAAAAGAAACTGCACGTGGCATGCATACTTACTAAAAGAACGCTTCACAGAGAGTTAACATTGGTTAAAAAACATGATATAAAACCCTTTTTGATGAACTGTTTCAGTCTTTTATCATGGAATGGATGAGATGCAATGCCTTTTTTTTTTTTTTTTGAAGGAAATACAAATGAGGTATTGATGTGAAAAACTGAGGGCCTTGGAACACCTTGAGTTTGCAAATGAGTGAGGGTAAACTTTTTCAAAAAGAAAGATTACTTTGCAAGAACATCTCGTCTCTCATCACAACGTTTTTGTTGTATGCGATGCATGGATGAAAACAGTATGATGCATACATGATGAAAATGAAATGCATGAAAGCATGTTCACTTGAAAAGTGTGATTATTCTAAAAGTTTTTTTTTTATGCAAAACGAAATATGGAATGCCAATGCATTTTTGGATGATGAATGATGCAAGAATGATGCTTCTTTTCAAAATGATTTTTATAGAGGCAAGAGAGGATATGAAATGCCGATGCCCCCTTTTCTTTTTGAAAGATGCAGGAATGATGCTTTTTCCCAAATGATGATTTTTAGAGGCAAGACAAAGTATGAAATGCCAATGCCCCTTTTCTTTTGAAAGATGCCGGATGATGCTTTTTCCTAAATGATGATTTTTAGAGGCAAGGCAAAGTATGAAATGCCAATGCCCCTTCCCTTTTCTTTTGAATGACGAAAGATGCAAGAATGGTGATATGAGGCAACTGATTGTCGTTACCCTGAGTAACCTGCATGAAACATTGAGTGGATCCTGACTCAATACTTCACACAATATACTGAAAAGTTTCGCCAATTAGTTGACTCAACTTAACTTCTTACTTGAAAATAAAACACGTGTGACTGGGTCGAAGTGCCCTGATATCGTAGAGTAACATCTCAAATTTGTAGTCGACAAACAAATTTGAGATATTACCCTTTGTCGTTCAAAGGTGCACTTCTACCCATTAAGCCATCACATGAGGAAATTTTTCTTTGCTTCGAAAGGATGCATGCAGGGAGAAATGATGTATTCGAACAAAGTGATGAGGATAATGAAATGATGCATGAATGCTATATTTTGAATGCATTTGATGATGATTTTTGTTCATGATTATGAATGAGATGCTTATGCAATGCGGATGATGATTGCTTATGGTTTTCATTTTTCTTATGTTATGAAAATGAAATGTGTGATGCTTACAATTACTTTTCTAATGTATGAGAGATATTGAATGGAGAAGCCTGTGAAATGAGACGTTAATGTTTATTTTTTCATGATGCGTGAAAAATGAAAACAATAATGCATGAGACGCGCCCCTAATAAGACACAAACCTTAATGAGATGCATGTATGAGTTTTATCGAGTTTTTGTTTTATGCAATGCAAATGATGATGTATGCATGATGATGATGCTCTATGCAAGATAAATGAAAGAGGTTTTATTGGCAATGATTCAAGTTTTTTTTGGAAAATGCGGGCCGTACGTGGCTTCATATGGACCTAGTAAGGGAAAGGCTACAGCTGCAGCTCTTTCTCTCTGTTTTTTTTTTAAAAAGAGTGAACCACATGCTGCCCCGTATGGACCGGCAAAAGAAAGGCTACGACGGCAGCTCTTTCTCTATTTTCTTTTTTTGAAAAATCTCCTTCTCCTTTTTGAAAACATGTCTAGATTACAATGCAGCGCACAATTTGGTATGCCCCTTGTGTCCTACGAAGGGTGGGAATCCTAGGGTCTAAAGTCGACGAAAAGGGTAATCCTCCCATGTAGGTTCTAATCACTTCCTCACGATGGCAACCAAGAGCTAAAGTCTTCCTCATGATAACACCCACAATCGTAGAAAGCTACCGAGTGTGAGACATCATGACAAAGCGTACTCTTGGGCGGAACTTTCATGAGAGCCATACAGACAAAGGTCTACGAATGGCAGTCACTAGTCGTTCCCACTCTCCTAGGTTTTTATTCAGACCTTGGGTTTTAGGCCCCACTCAGCGCTCATAAGTATAGGGTGTGAAGTGTGTGTTGAGGGCATAATACTTAGCAATAACTACCCTTCCCCACCTGCAAATGAAAACTCAGAACAGTCTAGACAGAAGCAAACAATAACATGTCGTCTACCCTAGGGTTTAATATCAAATAAGCCAGCCTAGGGTTTTTAACAACAACCAAGTGCATTGCTTACCTCAAGAAGGGGAGCCGAGAAGAGGGAACATGATAGAATTGGGGAATATGCATGAGCTTACCTTGAAGAAAGGGAGCAAAGAAAAAGGGGACATGATTGAGATTGGGGAAATGCATGAGGGTATTAAGCACATAAGCAAAAAGGAGGAAGGAAAAACAAACCTGGAAGAAGAGAAAATAAATGCACCTGCATACAATATGATAAGAAGGAAAAGGAAACCGAAAGAGATAGAGGCAAACAAAGTATTCAAATCAAATTAAATAGCACAGTAAACCACACATTTAATTAGTTAGGCTCGACCCACTTAAAAAAAGAAAAGTCCCCAGTGGAGTCGCCAGCTGTTGCGACCGAAAGAGTCCCCGAGGGGTTTTTCTTCGTTTATAACTTTTTAAAACAATGAAGTCGCCACCAATATTTTTATAAGGAAAATATTGAAGAAAAACCTTTTTGGGATGGCAGATGGTCTTTTGGAAAACTTAAAGATTTGGGTTGAGAATTCGGTTAGGCATGGGGAAGGTATTAGCACCCCACACCTCCCTTCTACTGAAAGGGAACCTTTAATTAATGTGTGGTTCTGTGTGTTGATTTGAAAAATACTTTTATTTGCCTCTTTTGAAAAGACTTAATGAATTTTTATTTGCGGCGCTTGACGAGAGTTAGCCGCTTTGGGTTTTTTGAAAGGAAAAATGTTTTTAGTTTATAGTGCTTGACGGAGGGGATCCACTCCTACGTATCTCCAGGTGCGATGGAGAACTCAAAGCTACGTAGTTCTAGGTTTTTGGTTTTATTTTGTATCTTTATTAATTGTGAAATTGAGCTTTCATGATGATCAATTGAGCGAAGGCTCCAAGTGACCACCATTAGTACTCCATTGTTAATGATCATGCAAGCAAAGGCTTCGCAAGACCACTAACAAAGTTTTTCGATTTATTTAAAGTCTTTAGAAAAATTAGGCGTTCATGATGATCAATTGAGCAAAGGCTCCAAGTGATCACCACTAGTTCCTCATTGTTAATGATTATGCAAGCAGAGGCTTCGCAAAACCATTAACAAAGTTTTTTGATTTATTGAAAGTTTTTTAGAAAAATTAGGCATTCATGATGATCAATTGAGCAAAGGCTCCAAGTGATCACCACTAGTTCCTCATTGTTAATGATTCATGCAAGCAAAGGCTTCGCAAGACCATTAACAAAGTTTCGATTTAATGAGAAGTATTTAGAAAAATTAGGCATTCATGATGATCAATTGAGCAAAGGCTCCAAGTGATCACCACTAGTTCCTCATTGTTAATGATTATGCAAGCAGAGGCTTCGCAAAATCATTAGCAAAGTTTTTTTTTGATTTATTGAGAAATTATTTGAGTTGAAAAAGAATTAAAACGAGAAAAAGGTGAAAATTGCAAAATAGGGGTGTTATTAGTCGTAGGGGGGGGTTGTGTAACTGAACAGGGGTGTAAACAGAAAGCCCAATTCGCATAGGAGGGCCCAGTGTGCTGCGCCCGGGCTTAAGTGAGGGGAGGTGCACGCTGGAATTAGTGGGTGTAAAAACATAAAAGAAAAAAAAACAAGAAAAAACCGAGAAGCAGCAGGCTCACGACCCGATCCAAACCCTCCTACCCTTTCTTCTTCCTTCCTCAGCGCCGCCAGCCTTCTACATTCAAGGGAGAGAGAGAGCGAAAAATCAGGGAGGTGAGAGGGAGATCCGCGGAGTGGGTCTGGTTCCAGAGGGACAGGGAGAGAGGCGGCAAGGCGCGCGAAGGGAGAGGGAGCCGAACCGATGAGAAAACGAAATGAGGGAGAGAAAGCGACGGTGGTTGGGTGGTCGGAGGGAAGGATTGCGACGTTGAGGGGTGACGCGAGCTCGCCGGTCGCGATGGGAGCGTTTCGGTGTTCGTTTTTCTGTCCGACCGCGTCTTCTTCTTCTTCCATTTTTTCGGTTTTCCTCTCCTCTCCATCTTCTCTCGGTTTCGATCGGGTTATGGCCGTGTTTTTGCGAGAGGGTTTGCGGTACCGTGGTTCGGTTTTGTGGGTGTGGGGAGGGAGAAGGTGGTTAGGTGACATGGTGGTGATTTTGAGTGGTTTTTGAGAGGTGGTTGATGATGTTTGTGGTGGTGGTGGTGGAGAGAGATCATTGTGGTGGAGGGTGGTAAGGTTGTGGTGGTTTTGGATCGGTTCGGGAGGGGGTTGATGATGTTTGTGGTGGTGGTGGTGGAGAGATGGTGGTTCGGTTTGTGGGTGGTGATTGTTTGGAGGGTGGTTGTTGGTGGAGATGGGGGCCGATGCAGTAGTGGTGGTGGCTACATTTTTCTCGAATCTGCTTTCACTCTTTTTACGATCTGTGTTGTTTGGTGATTAGGGTCTCACGGTGAGACCCTAATTTCTGTCGTGATCGTTTTCTTTGAAATCCTCCCCTTTGACCGATGTCCGATCCTGTTTTTATATTAGAATTCTAGGTTTAGTCATTAATTGTTTTGACTTGGTTTTAACTCTTTTCAGTCTGGATCCAAGCCAGAAGACTTGAGAGCATTCTTTGGAACCCCAGATCTGCTTCTTCTTTGCCTTTGTTATTATTTTTTTTATTTTTTCGATTTTATTTATTTTTGTATATTTTGTATTATTATTTTTTGTACTTTTTGGACATTTGGACTCTCCTAAGTTGTAATAAAAATTAAATCGTATTTTTTGACATTTTTGGACTATATATATATGCTCAAAATAAATTAATCGCACAAAAAAAGGAATAATAATAATAAAAGAGTCCAGCCAAACACAAAGACGCGAGAGCGGGCGGACTAGACGAATACGCTAAAACGAGACTCAAATAGAAGAAATGAGCTCATTAACTAAAAACACTAAAACCGACTCAGAATTGTATTCTGCCTGAACTGAAAAGAAGAGCTAAATTTCTAGAAAAAAAACGACTTTTGGTAGACCTACTTATGTACGACTAAACCCAAATACGAAGATTAAATTGAAGACCGCACGAAAAGATCGATCATTCGCGTTCCTGCCTAATTTAAACAACGGTATTTTGATTTAGTTGAGCTGGATAACTGAAATTGTCTAAAGTTAAAAAGGGCGGACAAAATTGGGGTATTACACTCCTCAACAAAGTGCCTTTGTTGGTGGGAGGTTGATTCAAGACAATCTAGTGGTTGCTCAAGAAGCTTTTCATTTCCTAAAAAAGAAAAAATCTAAGGCTGGTCTAGGCTTTGCTATCAAATTATATATGAATAAAGCCTATGATAGAGTAGATTGGTCTTTCCTAAAAGATGTTCTTTTAGCTTTTGGTTTCTGCCCTTCTTGGGTGTTTGTTGTTTTAGCTCTTGTCACTTCTGTCAGTTATATCTACCAAGTAAATGGTTCTAGAAGTAAAACAGTGTATCCAAAGTGTGGTCTTAGGCAAGGAGATCCTTTGTCTCCTTACCTTTTCATCCTTGTTTTTGATGTTTTGTCTAGGCTCCTTTCTTCTGCAAATTCTAGTGGTCTCACAAAAGGTCTCAAGTTGGCTCCTAGAGCCCCTATTCTAACACATCTCTTTTTTGCAGATGATCCCCTTATTTTTGGGGAGGCTAAAATAGAAGAAATCTGTCAAATTGTGACTATATTTCTGGGCAAAAAATTAATCTTCAGAAGTCTGGGTTTATTTGTGGTGCTGCTATTCCTATTTTTCTGAAGAATTCCCTATCTGATGCTCTTCATATTCCTATTTGGGATTCCCCGGGAAAATATTTAGGAGTTCCTGCAGAATGGGGAATTTCTAGAACACATGCTCTTGCTTGGTTAAAAGAAAGAATTTTGGCAAAATTGAAGGCTGGAAAGAGCAGTTTCTGTCACAAGCTGGTAAAGAGGATTTGATTAAGGCTGTGATTCAAGCAATTCCCTCCTATATTATGTCTATAGTTAGGCTGCCAAAAAATTTCTGTCAATCTTTGTGTTCTACTATAGCAAACTTTTGGTGGAGTGCAAAGGTTAGGTCTAGGGGAATCCATTGGAAGTCTTGGGATTTCATGTGTGGTAACAAAAATAAAGGTGGTATGGGTTTTAAGGATTTCAATACTCAGAATTCCTCTCTACTCTCAAAACAGGCTTGGAGGTGCTTACATGGTACAAATGATTACTGGGCTACAATGTTGAGAGGTATCTATTGTGATAAAGAGGATTTCTGGAGTGTTAAGCCTAAACCTGGGATATCATGGGTGTGGAGAAGTCTTCTTCATGGAAGAGATCTGCTAAAACAGCAAGGGAGGTGGAGGATTGGTAATGGGGCTGATATTAGTATTACTAAGGATAGGTGGCTATCTTCTGGTGAATTGGCTATTACTAAGCAAGGTTCTATGGCATTAGAGGTTAAGGATCTTATTGATTCTTCTACTAAAGATTGGAATATTCAAGCTTTAAGATTCAATTTAGTTCCAGAAAGTGCTATAGGAGCCTTAAAAACTCCTATTAGTATGTTTGATTTTAATAACTACTTATTCTGGCCTTTTACTAAAGATGGTGGGTATAGTGTGAAATCGGAATATATAGCTATAAGGGATGCAAATGAGGCTAGAATTGTCAAACCTTCTAATTCCTACATCAACACAGAAGTTTCTTGGAGTAGAATTTGGGGTTCCTATGTTCCTGGGAGAATTAAACATTTTGTTTGGAAATTAAAGCACAATGCTTTAAGTACAGCTCTAAATCTAGTGAAGAGGAAAGTTCATTTTTCCTCTATGTGTCCCGTGTGTAAATCTTCTGAAGAAACTATAGAACACATGCTTTTTCTATGTCCTTGGACTACTCCAATTTTGTTTGCGCTTCAGCTATGTCCAGTCCCAAATCCTTTCAATATAACACACTTTGATGACTGGTTCGAATCTATTCTTGAAGCTAATTGGTTGTTTGGGTAAGGAAAAATAGCTCCTGATAAGCTATATTATGATAGTGCTATGGAATATATGGAAGGCAAGAAATTTGATGTGTTTTGAAGATAAAGCTCCTAATCCTATTGATACTCTTTTTACTATCAGAGCTAATTTCTCTTCTATGATATTTTCTACTTCTAATCTTAATACTCAGATTCATGCCTCTAGTTGTCAAAGGAGGTCTATGGCTAAATGGAAACCTCCTTTAAACAACATCATTAGATTTAATACAGATGCACAATTTGATGTCCAAACTGGTAAGGGTTTTTCTGGTATTGTGGCCAGAAACAACCTTGGTTACATGGTTTCAGGAACTACCTCAAGATTTTATGCTCTGTCCTCGCTGGTTGGTGAAGCTTTATCTCTTCGTCAAGCCTTGATTCTTGCTTCGAGTCTCTTCATCTCTGAAGTTTCTATGGAGTCTGATTCTCTCGAGTTGATTGATGCATGTAATAGAAAGAAAATGAGGGGTGAGATTGAAGTAATTGTGAATGATATTTTAGAAATCAAGAATACCTTGTGTGAATTTCTCTGGATCAATCGAAAAGGGAATTTCGTTGCTGACTGTGTTGCGAAGCTTGCTGCTGCTTCTTCCTTGCCGTGTGATTGGGTTGCTTTTCCTCCTTTGATGATTAGAGAATTGTTGATGAAGGATTTGGATTTTTGAAGTTAATTGATGATGATGGTTGTTTGATCTGAGTTAGGGTTTTTCTCCCCCTTTTGATTCGAAAATTTGCGAAGAAGTTTCGTCCTCTGTGTTTTGTATTTGTTTAATTCTGTTTCTTTTTTGGTCTTTGTTGGACTGGATCTAGTACCTTTTGTTTGGTTTATTTTCTTTCCTAGCCCATTTTGGGCCGGTTGTGTTTTTTTTCGTTTGTTTGGTGTTGTAGTTTGGTTGGGCCTTGCCCATTTCATCTAATGATAAGCCTTCTTTGTTGACCAAAAAAAAAATTGCTCCAAATATTCTCTTTTGCTTTTGACTTCATCATTTACTTAGCTAATATATATATATATATATATATATATATATATATATATATATATATATATATATATATATATATATATATATATATATATATATATAATATTGAATTTTATCTTTTTTTTCCTTTTACTGCAAATAAAGAGTAAAGTAAGTCACTAATTTAAATAATTAGTAATAATTGCTCCAAAATTGACTCACAAATATCACTAAAAATGCATTAATTTGGAGAAACACATATCATCTTTAGAAGATAATAAAACAGAAGAAGAATGGTCCCACGCTAAAGTTTCACCCGCTGCGAAGCGAGGAATAAGATACTCCAAATTTCTTCATTAATAGATGGCACCAAAGTTGAAGGTCCGCAGGGAGATTCCACTTGAAGTCAATGAAATAATCACCGACCTTCGAAGGCAAAAACTTTTGAACCTACAAAGGCAAACTAAAAATCAAGGAAAGCGGCTTAGAAGCCATTTATCAGTCCAAAAGTAAATATGGGTACCATCACCAATATTCCAGGTGGATTTCGAGAGAACAATAGAAATATTATCACGCTGGGTAGACCAAAGAGAAGATCTCACATGATAAGGATGTTTCTTTTTTTAAAACCTAGATCTAATAAAATTTGCGCATTTCCCCGTTGAGGAAAGCATGTTAAAAGTTAGTTAGTCATGGCAGAATCATTAATATAACACGCAGAGAGCGCACCCCATGACCCCCTTCTTGGATGAGAGAACAAACTTTGGGCCAAACAACCGTTGTTAGCTTCTTTGAATCTGCATTTCCTGACCAGATGATATTTTTAATCAAAGTATCAAGAGTTTTTGAAAGAGAAATGGGTCAGGCATAAATGTCGAAGCTATATCTGAGCATGACGTGGATAACATAATTCACCAGTTGAACTCTCCCCATGATGGAGAGAAGAGACCCTTTCTAAGTACAGGAATTTTGGGGCCTAAGGCAAAAATTTTAAAGAGATTAATATTAGTTATTATATTTTTATATTAATTTCCTAGTTTTTTGACATGCAAAATCATTAATTAAAGTTTTCAAACTAAGGATTTTTTTTTTAAAATTGGAGAAGGGGGGATTTTATTAATCAAAGTGGTACTAATGGCAATTTTTACAACTATCCCCGAGGGGATTTGAACTCAGCACCTTGAGGATATAATGCTGGCTCTTACCACTGAGCTAGCACCTCAAGTGTCAAAATAAGGAATTCTAACATTTCAGATATGACTAACACTACAAGAATTCATTGTATTACTGGCGGACTCAATCCCCCAGTAATGGTATAAATCAGCCAGAAATTGCACTTTACTGGCGGATTTAGTCCGCCGATGTCGACCCGAAAACGCCGCGGTAATAGCGGTTAGTGGTCGATTTTCACCAAGAATTCTCGGCGGATTTATCGGCGAAATTCGCCCCGATAATTCATCGCTAAAATTCGCCATAAATCCGCCGATGAGTTCTTGGGACGAAATTCGCCAGATGAATTCTTGGTCAAATTCCGCCAGTAATCTATTATATATATTTTTAAAAATAATATTTTAAAAATGCTTTTTTATATTTAATTTTTTTTATAAAATGCGTTTTTATTTAATTTTTTTAAAAACTAATTCTTAATATTTAAAAATGCGTTTTTTTATTTAATTTTTTTTAAAAACTAATTCTTAATATTTTAAAAACTATTATATATATTTAATTTTTTATTTAATTTTTTATAAAATGCGTTTTTTATTTAAAAATATTTTAAAAATACTTTTTTATATTTAATATTTTAATCCTCTATGTGGTGGTGGTGGTGGTGGTAGTGTGGTTGGTGGTGGTGTGGTGGTGGAAGAGAAGAAAAGAGAGTGGTGGTGGTGGTGGTGTGGTGGTGGAAGAGAAGAAGAGAGTGGAAGAGAAGAAGAGAGTAAATGAGAGAGAGTGGAGTGAAAAGAGAAGAAGAGAGTGGTGGTGGTGGTGGTGGTGTTGGGTGGTGGTGGTGGTGTGGTGGTGGAAGAGAATAAAAAGAAGAAGAGAGTGGAAGAGAAGAAGAGAGAAGAAGAGAGTAAATGAGAGAGAGTGGAGTGAAAAGAGAAGAAGAGAGTGGTGGTGGTGGTGGTGGTGTTGGGTGGTGGTGTTGGGTGGTGGTGGTGGTGGAAGAGAAGAAAAGAGAAGAAGAGAGTGGAAGAGAAGAAGAGAGAGGAAGAGAGTAAATGAGAGAGAGTGGAGTGAAAAGAGAAGAAGAGAGTGGTGGTGGTGGTGGTGTTGGGTGGTGGTGGTGGTGTGGTGGTGGAAGAGAATAAAAGAGAAGAAGAGAGTGGAAGAGAAGAAGAGAGAAGAAGAGAGTAAATGAGAGAGAGTGTGTTTGGTAAAGGATATAAATGGGAAAGCTGGGTTGATTTAAAATGTGGCGCGAATTACTGGCGGAATTGAAACATTACTGGCGGAACTCGTGTCAGGAGCGTCTGCTGCATTACTGGCGGAACTGATACATTACTGGCGGAACCAGTCATTTACTGGCGGACATGTCGCTGGCTTGAGACGCGTGAAAGCTGGCGCGGATAATCATGTCCATTTCTGGCGGAAATTAACGTTCTCGGGCGGAATTTCGAGTGAGATGCTCGGCGGAATTTCACCGATAATTATCTGGCGAAATTAACGTTACTGGCGGATTTACTGGCCGAATTTTAGCCATTAATTATCGGCGAATTTCACCCGGTAACTCTTCGCGAGAATATTCCGCCAAGAATCGCAATTATCTTGGCGGATATATTTATTGATAATTTTTTTTTATTTCCTAATTAAATTCCGCCAGAAATGAATAATAATCCGCCAGTAAACATACTGGCTGTTTAAATCCGCTAGAAATGCTATGGTATCTGCCAGAATCGTACTGGCAGACTAAATCCGCCAGTAATCACCAAATTACGCCAGAAAATTTACTGGCTGACTGATTCCGCCAGAAATGTTTAGCCAGTAATGCAAGTAATTCTTGTAGTGTAAAAGCAACTTTAATTTTGAAAAACTTCTTTCAACAATAACAATCGTTATCGGTATTACCAAAAATACTCTATATTCTATTCTAATTTCTAATATAATCTAATCTAATATTTAATATAATATAATCTAATCTATATCTATATATATATTATACATTCACGAATATCATCTTTGCTGACTACTCTGGAAAAATGAAATATTATTGGTCCATCTGTACTAAACAAGCATACGTGGACTGCCACCACATACATCCCAAACAATCAGATTTCTATTCACAACACTAAATATTATAACCACCAATCAATATTATCTATTTCAAATCAAAAAAAGAAAACTGTCACCACATTCAAATTATTCTATGGAGCCTAACTAAATTTATTTTAATCAAAAAAGAAAAATGTCACAACATTCAATATCATCCAGGAAAAAAACAGTCACCTAATTGTCATTAAAGAATGAATTGGGATAAATGCTTTAGCTTTCAAATTCATATGATGCCATGATATCCTTCATTTTTTTTCCGGTCATTTTTTCATGTCACTATAACTTACTTTCTTCTTTCATGTTTTTTCAGCAACATCTCTAAAAGTTTATTCCACAAATCAACATAATAAAGGAAAGGTCTATTTTCAATCTATGGAATTATTTCTCAAGCTGCTCAAGTAAGTTCATTTCTTCAATTTAATTAAACATTTTCTTTGAATTGTTGAAGATATTCTTTTTTATCCCTCAAACTTGATTTGTTCATTTAATTTTTTGTCGGGAGTTTTGTGATTAATTCTTTTCTTCTCTCAGACAAGTGTCAACTTGCATTTTTTTAAAGATCTTGGAATTTTTTTTATTTTGAATTTTCTATAAGGTTTGTTTTACTATTTTTTTTTGGATTTTTCCAGGATAATATTTGTAAAGTGACATTGTTTCATCAAGTAGACGAGATAATTTTTGTTTTATATTCATGTTATTGATGCGTAGTTTCATTTTTTTTCTGGTTAGGCCTTGATATGCATTATGCATAAATCTAGCGTTTATGTTGAAATGTGATGTTCTACTCTTGAGATTTGAATATGACCTATTAATTTTTTTTATGTTGATTTATATTAGTCAATTTGTACTGATAAAAAAATAGTCAATTTGTAAAGCCCAAGAACAGTACTATGAAATCGATTATGTATTAGTTCTAATTAAAATATTTTTCATAAAAATCTGAAAAGTCTTTCTTTAATTCATATGATGTATTGTGTTTTTGGCCAATATTATGATTTAATTTTGTCAGTAATAGGACTAACGTAGAGAGCTTTAGGCCGACCTTTAAAAAATAATAGGGACCCCTGGATAATTAAAGGGAAGAGTCCCATGAGAAAATCCAAGAGAAGACTTCAAAGAAGCACACCTACCAGTGACAACTCTAGAGTAAAATCTACACATTTCTCAAGGCCAAGAAACTGACTTGAAGCTTCAAAATACTAAGTAGGAAGAGACATCTAATGTTTTTTTGTGACCCCTGCAAAAAACCAAAATATGATCAGCATAAAGAACATTCGTAGGAGTTTCGAACCCCCTAAGACGAAGAGCTCCTATATTACTCAAGTGTGTGATACCCCTGCTAAGAACATCCTCTGCAATGCAAAAAAGAAAGGGGGAGAGAGGGCCACATTGTGTAACACCTCTTTTACAAGGAAAAAATCCCACGGAGTGGCCATTGACAGAGAAAGATAAATGAGCTGAAGCCAAAATCACTTTTATCCAAGCACAAAAAGTGGAGTTAAATCCAAAAGCAAGCAAAACTTTCAATAAGAAATTCAAATCTAGAGTGTCAAAATCCTTTTTAACATCAAGTTTTAAGGCAACATTTCCAACATGAGATTTAATATCAAACATATTAATGGCTTCAGAGGCAATGCATATACAACCCTTTATATGGTGGTCTTTAGTAAAACCTCACTGCTACTCAGAGATGAATTTAGGGGCAATAAAAGCTAACCTGTCAGCCGACACTTTAGTAATAATTTTAGACTGAAAACTAGCAAGGGAAATAGACCTATAGTTTTCAATTTGATCTGCATTAGAGAACTTAAGGATAAGAGCAATGATGTTAGAATTTAAATGAGGTTACAACCATCCTTTCTTGAAAAAATGAGTAACAAAATTGAAGACATCCTAACCAATGATGAGCTAGTATTTTTGATAGAAAATACTACCAAACTCGTCCAAACCTTGAGCATCAGAAGCATTCATAGAAAAAAAAGCAGATTGAAAAGTCTTTAAATTATTTAAATGCTGTTGCTACCTTTGAAAATATTGTTATGATATATTTTTAAATAAAGTCTTTATATTTTTTTTCCATTTTAGAGTGGCTTTTGAGAATTATTATGATTTCAAGTAGTGTGATAGATGAGATAGAAGATTGAAAAAGTGATTTTTATATCTTCTAAACAAACACAAATTAGTTTTTATTTTGGTTAATTATATTTAATATTAAACAAATTGAGGAGCCTAAGTTAGTTGAATAATTATATTAATTATATTAATTATATTTTTGGGACGTATGAGTTATACAACTCAAAAATTTATGAGTTCCTTCTTAATAATAACCAGCGAAAAGACAAATACTAGTACCATACCTGCCTTTCTATATTTTTTATTATGTTTCATTGTGTACATATTTTAGTTTCTCTTCTCTTTCTCAATTCCTCATTCTCTTTAATTTTCTCTCTAACATACTATTGAATTTTTCTCAATTTTTTCTTTTGATGCTTGCAGGTGTTGATTATCAACTGAGGGTGGTGTAGATTGTAGAGCCCAGCTTTACAAGGTCCAGCCCAATGAAGTAATAACTCTGCCAAACAAAAGTTTTTGTCGGGTCTTGCGCACCCGGACCCGTTGCTTTTGGATCACACGCGGATCCTCCTTGACCCGGTGTATTTATTCTTCTACTTCACTCTCTCTCTCTCTATCTCAGAAGTTCAAGAATCACTTTCTCTTTCTTGATTCTCCGTTCTCTCTCTCTCTCTCTCTCTCTCTCCCCTTCTTCTTCTCCGATGAAACCCTAACGCTTGTTGCTCTCGTCGATCTCCGGTGGTTGAAGCTGCAATCGTTATTGTTTCTCAGCCAGTGATGAGATTTGATGATGATGATGCAAGAACACCACTTGTTCTGCACTGAATCAACCGATTTGAGGCTTGACACTTGAAAACCCTAATTTCACTTTGTCACTTCAATCCGGTGTTTGAATCTCGCTCTCAAGCTTCAAACACGTTGCAAAGGGTAAGATCTTCTCTCTAATCTTACTTTTTCAAACTGATTTACACGATTTCAGTTATCACGAACAAACCCAAATTTTTCTAACTGTGAACTGCAGGTACAAGAATACACACGAAGATTACCAAGACTTTGCTTAAGGTAAAATCACAACCTCTATGTGATTTCACCTTCTGTTTCTTACTTCTTGATAAAACCCTAATTGTTTCCCTGTTTGATGTTCTGCATGCACCACTGTTGAGACTTGGATGAACCCTAACACCAAGCCTTACAAGAACCAGAGTTCTTCACAAACTCAAAAAGGTAACACTCTTTCTCTCGGACCCTTTCTTCTCTTTTCTTCAAATCTAATTCAGTCTCAGAATTAGACTAACCTTTCTCTTTTCTTTGTTGCGAGGTAACAATCCCTTGATTGAACCAAACAACACTTCAAGACTTCAAGGTTGAAGATAGGAGCTTATGGTTGCAGGGAGTATAGTGTAGTTTCTGTTTAGAATTGAACACTTAGAGTAAAACTAAAACAATGTAATTTTTTTTTATTGATTGTATATATTATGATTACAACTGATGTATCTATATATATATATATACACTATGTACACAAAATAGTAGGCACAATGAAGCGGACATGTCAGTTAGGAGTTAGTTAGATAGAACTAACAGACTCCTAACTGAATAAACCGTGTAGGAATCACTTTCCAACACACTTAACCACATGTGATAAATGTTTGTGGTAGTTAAGTTGTTAGGACAGTTATTCTGTAGGTTATTACGAGAGTGTTAGTTAAGGTTTTTAATCATTACCAAAAACCAACACATACAAATGGGACTGTGAAAAAAACCTCAGGTGATGCTATTTCCTTAAGTGAAGAGAAACTAGCTAGATGGGTTAACGAAGTCCCTTCGCTTAAAATCGTGTTATTATGATCATTGCGAGTTACAGGTACATCATCAACTTCCTTGTCAATTAAGGTAAGCACTCGTGCTGAGAAATTCATTGTCTCGAAAATTGCAAGAGTTAAATATTCATTTTCATCACTGCCAGTTTATCCTTGTAGGACCGCTGACAACTTTTTGTTAGAATGTTGATTGTCATCAAAAAATTAATTTTGCTTGATCAGCCATAGTGAAATACTCTTTCCTTATAACCTACCTGATCAAGTAAAACCCAATTCATTGATACTAGCCTCATATCCCGTGCGATGCACGGGGTTGGCTAAATTCCTTCGTGCAAATGGTTAAATTTCTTCTTCTAAATACTCATGCTCGGTTTCTTTTTTTTAACTGTACAGAGCTTGTTCATTGCAGAAATTGAACTCGAAAGCACTGAGTCGACCCCCTATCCAATGTTAGCTTATGCCAGTGGACCAAGAATGTTGGTTTGTAAAATATAAAGTCAAGTAACTGTGAATGAAAATTAAATTATAACTATAAAGTAATAATTAATAATATTATAAAATTAAAAAAAGAATATTAACAAAGACGTTGAAATTAAACATCCATAGATAATATGAAGAAAATGTCTAAAACATTTTAATAACATAATCCATATTTGTCAATATAAAAGTTTAACCCATAATTAGAAAGAAAAGAATACAACACAATTAGAAAGTAAAACATGTGGGTATCATGTTGGGTTGGATGAAAATCACCAATAAAATAGAAGCATTTATACAAAGTTGAAAAAATGATGGGGTTGTTTTGTAAGTGTGGCTGAAGTTCCTAGGGAGTAAATGCTGCAACACAGTGTTTGAATATAGAAAGTTGAAAGAATATTAACAATGACGTTGAAATTAAACATTCATAGATAATAGGATTAAAAGGTGTAAATTATTTTAATAACATATTCAATATTTATCAAATGTAAATATTAAAACTTAATCCAAAATTAGAAAGAAAAGAATACAACACAATTAGAAAGTGAAACATGTGGGTATCATGTAGGGTTGGATGAAAATCACCAATAAAATAGAAGCAAACTATACAAAGTTGAAAAAAGATGATGGGAGATTTATTGTAGATGTGGCTGAATCCTCAAGTATAAATGATCCAACGTGGAACTCGAATATAGAAAGCTGAAAGAATACGATGTGAGGTTATTTTGTAATTGTGTCTGAAGTTCTCGTGAATAAAAATTAAATTATAACTATAAAGCACTTTACGTGTTTTGTCAATTTTTTTTCACCAAACTGGCTATCAAGGAATATACTTTGTGTATTTGAACAATTATAATTTATGTCAAACCATAAAGTACACCAAATCACGCTGTTTAATATCCCGCTTTATGTATTTTGTCATAAAATTAAATATATTTTTTTTCACCTGATCGGTTATTGAAGAATAAACTTCATATGTTTAAACACCTAAAAATTTTCGATGTCGTAAAGTACTCCTTGCAATATAAAAAAAGTATAAAAGAAAACAAAGCAAAATAATAAAAGAAGAAAAGGAAAAAAGGAAAGAAAAAAAAGGCATTTTGGCTTCTAATTGCCAAGCTGCATTAGATTTTCAGACTAGCCGCATAACCCGTGCGATGCACGGGGTTGACTAAATTCCTTCATGTAAATGAGTGATGAAATTTTTACGCATTTATTAACAAATCACCTTATAAACATTCATACTTGGTTTCCTTTTTTAACTATACAGAGCTTGTCCGCTGTGGGAATCGAACTCGAGAGCACTGAGTAGACCCTGTGTCCTAGGGTAGCTTATGTTAGTGGACGAATGGTGTTGGTTTGTAAAATATATAGTCAAATAGCTGTGAAAATAAAATAAAATTATGACTATAAAATAAATAAGATGATTATAAAATTAAAAAAAAAACACTAACAAAAACGTTGAAATTAACCATCCGTAGATACTAAGAAGAAAATGTCTAAAAAATTTAATAAGATAATCCATATTTATCAAATGCAAAAATAAAAACTTAACTCATAATTAGAAATAAAAGAATACAACACAATTAGAAAGTGACACACATGGGTATCATGTAGAGTTGTATGAAAATCACCAATAAAATAGAAGCAACACAATACTTGAAGGTAGAAAGTTGAAAGGATATGATGTGAGGTTTTTTCGTAAATGTGGTTGAAGTTCTTGTGAATAAAAATTAAATTATTACCATAAAGAACTTTACGTATTTGGTCACAATTTTTTTAACCAAACCATCGAAAAACAAACTTTGTGTATTTGAACAACTAAAATTTATTCTGAACCATAATGTCCACCAAATCACCCTGTTTAGCATCCTACTTTATGTATTTTGTCATAAAATGAAACTTTTTTTCAACCCAATTGATTATTGAAGAATAAACTTCATATATTTAAACATCTTAAATTTTTCAAGACTGTAAAGTACTCCTTAAAATATATATATATATATATATATATATAGCAAAAATATATAAAGTACTCCCTAAAATATACTACTTAGTATCACACTTTACGTAGTTTGACACAATTTTTTTTTCACCGAACCGGTTATTGAGGAATAAACTTTGTGTATTTGAACCATTAAATTTTTTCAGAACCACAAAGTACAACAAAACACACACTATCAAGCATCTCTACTTTACAAATTTTGTCATGAAATTAAATCTCTTTTTCACCTAATACATTATTGAATAATAAAGTTTGCATATTTAAGCATCTAAAACTTTTTTACAGTAAACTACTACAGTATAAAAATGATAAAAAATCAAAAATTAAAATATGAAAGAAGAAAAAAAAAAGTATAAAAAGAATAAACTTTAGAATTAAAAAAAGAAAGAAAAAAAAGATTGGCGCCAAAGTCCTGTGGCAATGACAAGCTGCTTATATGTCTTTAGATTATAGCTACTAATTAAATAGGAAGGCAATAAAACTTAAAAAGAATACTAACAAAGACGTTAAAATTAAACATCCGTAGATAATGTAGGAAGAAAATGTCTAAATTTTTTAATAGCATAATTCATATTTCTCAAATGTAAATATAAAAATTGAACCCATAATTAGAAAGAAAAAAAATACAACACAATTAGAAAGTGAAACACGTGGGTATCCTGTAGGATTGGATGAAAATCACTAATAAAATAGAAGCGACGTACTGCTCGAAGATAGAAAGTTAAAAGAATATGATGTGAGATTCTTTGGTAAATGTGCTGAAGTTTCTGTGAATAAAAATTAAATTTTAACTATAAAACACTTTACGTATTTTGTCACGATTTTTTGAACCAAACCGGTTATCGAGGAGCAAACTTTGTGTATTTGAACAATTAAAATATATGTTAAACCATAAAGTACACCAAATCACACTATTTGGCGTCTCACTTTTCTTATTTTGCCATAAAATAAAACTTTATTTCAACCTAATCGATTATTGAAGAATATAATTCACATATATAAACATCTTAATTTTCAACACCGTAAAGTACTCCAAATATATAAAAGAAAAATATATAAAGTACTCCTAAAATATACCACTTAGTATCGCAATTTACATAGTTTGACACGATTTTTTTTCCACCAAATTAAACTGGTTATTGGAGAATAAACTGTGTATTTGAACCATTAGAATTTTTTTAGAACCACAAAGTTCACCAAAACACACTACCTAGCATCTCACTTTACAAATTTTGTCATGAAATTAAATCTCTTTTTCACCTAATTGATTATTGAGAAACAGAGTTCGCGTATTTAAACATCTAAAGTTTTTTTCATGTCGTAAACAATTCCTTAAAGTATAAAAAAATAAAAAAAATTAGAATATTTTTTTGGTTACCATGTCATTGATGCGTAGTTTCCACCACCTTTGCCGATGACTAATCCACGCTAGGGAACCTAGATGACCAAGAGTACCCGACTTTGTTTGCCCGTGTGATTCTCTCCTTCCAACAGAGTTTTTATAACACCCAAGATTCGAATCTGAGACATTTGAATGAGATCTGAGTCCAGTTACCACTCGGATTAATTGTTTGTAAAAAAATATGAAAGAAAAAACATAATTAAAGGTAATAATAAGATTATTTCGGTTACCATAACATACTGATCTCATCTTGAATGGGAATTGGTTCACGACCCGCAATCGGAACTAATTCGATCAACATTAGGTGATTCTGCTTGCCGATACTGAGATTGCACTACAATTTACTAGGTCGGCTTCGTAGCATTTTGAAATGTGGCTTAAGGAAAAAGAACGTGATCAATACTTGCAGTTATCTGAAAGAATGTCTCTAACTGCGACATAAGCTGGGGTTTACTCTAACCATAAGGTAAGGTTATCGTAAAACCGTATTTCGATGAATCGATAGACCGACTAATCAATGGTCGATTTCGGGGTTCAATTAATCTTAACGAGATCTTACGATCTGGCTTTATTATCGCCCAAAGGCTTTGCTTAATTGTAGTTCCTGTAGAACCTACAATAGCTTCCATCGCACTTCTACAATTGCACCGAGTTCATTGACCGCACATCGCTCTTAATTTCTCTCGAACCAACTTGGCTGCCCATTGCTTGCTTCGAACACCATTTGTAGCCATGCGCTTCCGCTCGTGCTCGATATAACCGAGAAGGCCGTAATTCCTATAGTTTAGGGTTTGGACATTTTTGGGCCGAGGCAAATAATTGTCATCATTCTCGTTAACTCACATGAAACATTGAGTGGATCCTGACTCAATACTTCACATAATATACTGAAAGGTTATGACATTTAATTGTCTAAGTCCCTAGCTGACTCGATCTAACCTTTTGACCATAAGGTCTCTAAGTCCGACAAGGTCGAACTGCTCTGATACCAAAATGTAACACCCTCATATTTCTATCTAGTAGAAATACTAAAGTGTACCTTTTTAGCATACATCAGAGATACATTTCCTGCTTAGATTTACATCTTTACAAGAATAGCGGAAACGATACATAACTTAGAATAAATTCAAGTTATAAATCGAAGACAAAGATACAAGGGAAAACCATAATCTAATAATAGAAGAACTACGTCTTCCATTTCCTTCTCGAGCACGCCATCCACTCGTGCCATAAAGGATCTTCTTCCCCTGTTTCTCTGAAAAACAACAACATTTGTAGGGTGAGATAACAAATCTCAGTGAGTCTTACCGTGACCCCTTACCTATCACTCGGTCCATTTATAAAACATTAATTAATTTCTTGATTTAATAAATAAACCATGCACGTTACTAATTGCACATTACCGACTGCACATCCGCTAATCCCGATAAACGGTGCATTCATAACGTCAAAACAATTGTACCATACCGACTGCACATCTGCTAATCCCGACACAGTACATTAATTCTCTTTAGCATAACACCGATCGCACATCTGCTAATCCCGTGAACCCTATCATTGAAGGCCTAGGTTTAGGGGCCCATGACCTCCCCTCCTAGTATGCTAACTAACCTGGGTCGTCACCCGACTATACATAATATATATATATATATATCAGACATAATTTTACTCTATGATATAAATCCATATCATACGGTTCTTCTTATGAACCTGCATATATAACCAGTCCAGAAACCAAATTTTGTTCTTAAAACAATTGTTCCCACACGATACTCTAAGTTTCATAAATTCAACTATATATGATATAAGTGGTTAGGAAAAAGGATTTGAAAGAAGTTTGAAGCCGAACGGAGCGTCGAAACGAAACATCGAATTTGGGAACATAAGGAACTTCTCAACTTTGTGCCCAATTTCCGTTCCGTTTCGTTCTCCGATCGATCCCAAACTGTGTTTCTCTCCAAATTCAACCACAACAGACAATATATATATTCCAGTCCAGCACCACAGTCCAGCAAGCAAAACAGTATGATTTTGTTCTAAATTTCAAACACACGGGATTTTCGTAAAATATTGTTTTTGACTCGAAAATTCACGAAACTCAAGATTTTGAAAACTCTACAAACATAACACACAAACAACATTTAAATTCCCTAAACATGAGTAAAACTCACGAATCGTGATGAAAATCACGAAACCAACCGAAACCTTTCCGAAGCTCACGATCCCAAACTTCACGAACTCGCTCCGAAACTTTACGAACTCAAACCGAACCGTTCCAAACACTTCCCAATGACTCCAAAACAGCTCCCACACCATCAAGAGCTCGTTTTTCCCTCTCCAAACTTCAGAATGTTGAAGCAATCTTACATGCAAGCATTGGTCCACATCTATGGTTCTAATAATTCACATAGAACTTTACCAACTAAAGCACATTATCAACAAACATAACAGAACCATTCACAAATAAATCCATAGAAGCAACTACCCGCACATCATACCAACATCACCACCGTAGCAGCTATTCTCACGCAGCCCATCCCATCAGTTCCTTTGGCCTTCAATCACTTAACTCTTCCCCAAATTGAGACATGCAAGCTATTTGAGAGAGGAAATGCGAGGTTCCCAGATTCTGATATTAGGGAAATAGAAGTATAAATGTGAGGTATAGTGTTTAGGGTGTTGATGGTTAGAAGTAATGAAGGAGCTGATTGCAACAATTACGAGTGTTTCATGGTTGAAGGAGAATGGAAATAGGTTAGCTCCACTCTCTTCCTTCTCTCACCTTCGCTACTCCCCCTTTCTATATTCTCTCCCTTTCTTTCTTAACTAGTATAATTTACCCGTGCCAGCACGGGTCGAAATTCATTTGTTTAGACACCGTAAGATAATTGCTTCAACTATTTTAAATATTTATATAATAGTAGGAAATTAAATTTAGATTTATATATATATAAAATAAAATTATATATTATAATTTCAAATGGGATGTGGGGTTTTGTCCGGAAAATGATTTTGTTTCCTGTCTTATAATGTTTTGTAATAATTAATTAAATGAAGGAAAATTAATATAAAAGTATTCAAACAAAGTACTAAAACGAAACTTGAAACCGATGAATGATTATCATCGAATGTATTCTGAATGAGTAAATAGAAAAGCACATTACTATTACTAATGCCGAAAGGAAAAAGATATACGATAATAGAATGTCTCATCTATATTGTAATATATCCTTCATAATTTGTTTTCGCTAAGCGTGTGAACCTGTGGGAATTCGATTTTATTGTTATAAGCAACATGGGTATGCATCTCATTCTGTCATAAAATTTTAAATTATTTTTTGGCACCTTTAAAAATGCAGTTGTATGTTTTCGTGTGTTATATGACACGTCGATTTCTTTGTACACCGACTTTTATCCAAATTATGATATATAATATATATGTTTAAACATTTATTTATTTTTATATATATAGTGAATATTTTGTATATTATTTGACTATTTAAATGTCAATTTTGGTTTAATATATGTACATTCCATATTGCGAAAGAACCCTTATGGTATTTTTTATATTCCTATAAAGAAACTATAAACGGGAAATATTAAACTAACACTTCAGGAGATTATTAGAATATGAAAAATCTAGTCTTATTCGTAGATGCAATGTTTATATAAAAATCTTTAAGATTATATAAAGGTTAATATCTAAAACCCTAAATAGTAATACATAATTTGTCTATTGATGATAACGTAACTTTGACATTTTTGGTATATATTTCAGCGAATTAACTTGATGATGAGGAATAAAATCGTTGATGATGTAATTAGTGACGTGTCATACTATGTGGATGGTGACATGGAAGATCCATGGTTATATATCATAAAGATATAAAATAATGTACCAAGATTTTTTTATTTATTTAAAATAACAATAAAAAATGGTTTAACAATAAAGTGTTACGCTTATGAAACAACAGAGTTAGGTAGTCGACTTGGTTAAGAATTGCACTGAATTCAAGAGTGGATGAGTTTGATTCCCTGCTTTGACATTTTTGGTATATATTTCAGCGAATGAACTTGATGACGTGGAATAAAATCGTTGATGACGTAATTAGTGACGTGTCATACTATGTGGATGGTGACATGGAAGATCCATGGTTATACATAATAGAGATATAAAATAATGTACCAAAATTTTTATTTTTATTTAAAATAACAATGAAGTATGATTTAACAATAATGTGTTACGCTTATGAAACAATAGAGTTAGGTAGTCGACTGGGTTAAGAATTGCACTGAATTCGAGATTCGAGAGGGGATGGGTTCGATTCCCTGCTTTGACATTTTTGAAAGCATTTTTGGTATATATTTCAGCGAATTAACTTGATGATGTGGAATAAAATCATTGATGATGTAATTAGTGACGTGTCATACTATGTGGATGGTGACATGGAAGATCCATGGTTATATATAATAGAGATTTCAGCAAATTTAGGAAAGTGAAAGTGTTTGTACTGTTTGTGTTTGGTGAGCTGAAGGGAAAATAACTACAGAAAGACTATTTTGCCCCTAAGTTATAAACACCCCTCTAATTACTTATACACTATCCCATGATAATCAATTCAAACTAGTAATCAAGCATACAATTCAATCCCTTAGAGATCAATTTCCCCATCAAATAATTAATCATTAAGTTAATTAATTTGACTATGAGGTGAAAGTTTAAATGTGGTGAAAAGACCAAAATACCCTTCTCATTTAAACTCTCACAATTCAAACAATAGTGAAAATAAGTCACATAGCTTAGCAAATATTTATTGCTTTCGCGATAATCTCATATCCTCAACTAGATTTATTATTTAATCGAATAATAATTCCCTCGTTAATTTCGTAATTAGAAATTAACGAAACTAGGGATGTTACACATAACTTATATTTTAATTAAGTCATGATTTTAACCCCACTAAAAAATTTAATGAATCTTATGGTTATTTGCACTAGATAAATTAAGAGCTTCTCCAGATATTCAAGAATAAATAAACATAGAATATATATATATATATATATATATATGGTCACTTTCACTATAGAAATTAATGAAAGCATATTTTTTGTATAAACAAAATTTTAGGGTGAGGGGATAACCTTCTGGGTTAAGCTGAGAAAAGCTACATACACTATGGGCACTTACGAAGGGAATCACATTTACCTCACCTCAAGGAGACTAGTATGGAGATTTGATTCTGAGACGTCTAAGATACAAATTCTATCATGCTCCATTAGGCTAAGGTTTACCCAAAACTTATTGAGACCTAAAGCAAAGATTGAAGTGAGCTCTAAAAATTTGGTCATTTACCAAATAACTAGATATTTTGTAGATGAAATATTTTTCTTATGAGATAATTTTTTCATTAGATTTTTTTTCTTCATTTTTTAATATTTTTTTAATATTTAAACTTTGTATTTTTATATTGTTTTTGTAATTTTCTTTAAAGTAATGGATTGGACCTTAGTGCAATCCTTTTTAGGCTAAATTTATGTATTTTATCTGTATCGAAATTGTTGGGTTCAAAAATAAAAACAACTTAATATAATAGGATAATCCCGAAACAACTTTTTATGTCGTTTTTTTATTTATAAAATATACTAAGGGCTTGTTTGCAGTGGCGTATCTAGGACGCTGGCACAGGGTGGTCAAACGATGTAATTTAATAAAACACTATATATACATATATATATATATATATATATATATATATATATATATATATATATATATATACACACACACACACACACCAATTAAATATATTTTTTTCTTCTAATTTGGTAATTTTTATCCCTGCGATTTTTTCATTGAACTTTTGGTTATTAAAAAACATGAATTGTGCAATTTTATTCCCTCATTTTCCCAAAATTCAAGATTTTTGAGGACCAGAAGTGTAAATAATCCATGATTTTGAAGATAAAAATTACGAAATTAAGAAAAATGGGGATCAAAGTTGTCAAAATCACCAAGTTAACAAAAATCACTATATTTGTTTGTGATAATGATAGACAAATTGGACTTAAATTAATGTACTTGTTATTATTCTTTTATCTTCTTAGACAAATAAAATTTATTAGGGTAACTAAAACATATTATTGTGGTAGCTATAAAATATACCTAATTATTCAAATATATATATTATTTTTGGATAGCCAGAACTACTCTATAGTTACACTACCAACTACCTCTAGAGAGGAAAGAGTAGCAAGAGAGTGTGCAAAAAACAAAACTAATGGTGTCAACATGTATTTTTCATAGGGGTATTAGTGCATAGTTTTAAATTTGAGGGTGTGCTCTTGCACACCCTAAGGACTACGTAAGTCCGCCGGTGCTTGTTTGTGAGTTTCGAGGGGAGGGGAGGAACAAAATAGAAAGGATGAAAGCAAAAAAGAAGAATCAACTTCAATGAAGAGTTTATTTTTCTTCATAAAACTAAATCTCCCCAATTTGGAGGAACTCAAAATATGCATTGGAGGAGAGTTTGGGACGACTTAGACAAATTTCAAGTCATTTACATTCTTTTATAACAGTCTTAAAATTAAAAATATATTAGTCATAAGCATTCTCTTAACATTATCTAGAAAATTACTCTCTCAATTAAGGTGAAATATTTCTATAGCTTCCTCTCTACCCCGCTCCTCCCAAACATGGCCTAGACAGAAAGACAAACAAAATTTAGATATAACACTAAGAGCAATGGTGGACACGTCTACACTTTCACCCAACCCAATCTAAAATCCAATTAAATCCAACCCAATCTAAAATCCAATTAAATACAACCCACAAAATGCGAGTTGGTTTTGGGTAGCTGAATTGGGTATGTTTGGAAGAGGGATTTGGGAGGGGAGGGCTTTGGAGGGCTTTGTCTATATTTTAATATCTATTTGAGATTTTGAAAAATTTAAAGAATAACATGATAGATAATGATTTAATCACACTTTATTTTTGTTTAGAATGATTGGATAACTTTCTCAATTTAGAATTGAAAATCAAGTCATCCCCTCCCCTCCCCTCCCCTCCTAAACCCTCCATTCAAACATACTCATAGTGTACGAGTTGAGTACTGGGTCTGAAAGTTGAAAACCAAACTAACCCAAACCAACCCATACAATGTGACTTCACATGTCAAACCAAATCTCCCCGAGTCTTCATAAAACTAAATCTCCCCGAGTCTTTATTGTTTTTAAATCATCAAACGGTTCCACTATACTTAGACTTCAATCCAAAACTTTAATTATGTTTTTTTTTATAAGCCAAAACTTTAATTATGTGTTTCACGGCTAGCTACATTATTATAGTTCTAGTTTTTTGTTTATTTTTCTTTTTGAAAAATAATATTTTACTAATGAACCTGGTACCCAATTCAATCCATTTTAGGTTGGGCTAGGTCAGCTCTGGTTACCTAAACTTTTAGGTCTACTTTTAAAGAACGCAACCCATAAACATGGCTCACGGTTTTCATACCCCCCTTATTCCTCATACCCTATATTTGAGTTTAACCCCAAAATAACCCTCTAAATTTCATTAAAATTTAACTGGAAATTGATTTTTTTTTTTAAATTTCAGGAATTATCATTCAAAAGGTATTTCCGGAACTAAAAATACATTCCGGATTTATCTTCAAAAGGTATTTCCGGATTTATCAAAGAAATACATTCCATATTTGGGTGGCAATTTTTGTACCCCCTTCTTAGACCCCATACCTCCTAATTGAATTTAATACCAAAATACCCCTCTCATTTTCACAAAAAAAAAGTACTTTGTACACCCCAAAATTCCACATTTCCCGGATTTATCTTCATCACATAAATCCAGAGTGTTAAATTTATAACCGAATTTTTGTGTTTAGGATAAATCCAGATTTACTAAATTTTTGGCTACAGAAACACACTATATTTATAAATCCAGAGTGTTGATTTTTTTACCCCCTTCATAGTTCTTGATGAATTCCACCTGTCTAGACAAAAGCCATATGTTATGCTGGTTTTCAGCCACTCTTCAAATTTTCAATGTAAATCCGGAGTCATATGTTATCATGTAAGCAAAGCCATATGTTATCCCGGATTTATCACTTGAAGAAAAATTCAGAGTCAAATTTTCAACTCCAGAATTATCTTCAAATGATAAATCCGGGAACTTCTTCAATAGCAGCAGTAGCAATAGACTACGGATGCATCAATGTTGGATAAATCCGGATACATAACCACTACGAAATTATCATCATAGGATATTTCTAGAAAAAAAAAGAAAAAGTTTGTAGTTAGTGAGGGGCAAAAATGAAACTTTGGGTGAAAAAGGGGGTATGATGCCAAACATGGGTACAAAAATCGCAACCCTCTGGATTTATGTAAAAAAAAATAAATCTGGATGAAAAATTAATTTTGAGAATTGTTTTAAAAAAATTGGCTTCTACCTATGGACAGTAACCGTAGTAAAAGTCAAATTTTAAAAAAATTAATTTTTACCTACGATTTCTGTCCGTAGGTAAAAGTCACTTTCTTAAAATAGTTCCAAATTTAATAGAATTGTTCCGGATTTACCTCTTAACATGTAATTCCGGAACTCATTTTTTGATTTATTTTTTCGGATTTACCTATCAAAATATAATTTTGGAAGGTTTTAATAAAATAATTGTCTTTTACCTACGGTTTCTGTCTGTAGGTAAAAGTTCATTATAAATTTACTTTTATCTACGGTTACTGCCTGTAGGTAAAAGTCATTTTTTTAAAAACCTTCCAAAATTATGTTTTGGTAGGTAAATCTGGAAAAAGTCAAAAAAATGAGTTCCGAAATTACGTGTTATGAGGTAAATCCAAAAATTTGTTTTAAGAGTAGGGGTAAAATTGACAGTTTGGTCAATTTTTTTTTTTGAGAGGGGTATGAGGTATAAGAGGTATGAAAAAAAGAGCCCATAGACGTTTGATTTTGGGGGATCTGTAAACGCTTCAAAACCCACCCAACCCAACCTACACTCACTCCTAACATAGACAACCGAACTTAACTTAACATTTTCTTTATAAAATAATTTTTATTGGCCAATTTTATAAAATAGTTAGATAGTATTTTCTTGCTATAAATAATAGTTATTTTTTTGGTGGTTGAATCTATCTGTGAGGATAATATGATAAAAAACACAATCAAAAAAGAAAATGTGAAAAATCTTATTGGGGCTTAACCCTTATGGATATTACAAGCATATTATGTTCTAAATAGCAAAATACACATACTTGGGGTACAATCTAACTTTGACATACGAGAGTTCATGAAGTCCGTTATTATATTGATGCACTCACATACTATCAAATCCATTGGATAACACCATGAACCCACTGCAACTTTTGAATTGTGCACATAGCACTTATAATTTTTTTTTAAGCAATAGCACTTATAACTTGTGCAATCTTTTCTCCATTCTTTTAGCGAATTCAGTTGTCATCTCCTATTCTCATGAAATCAATGAATGACTTTCCATAAAGTTGTTGAGAAAAAAATCGAGCGAAGAACTCTCTTACTCCAATTTTGTTGAACCGTGCTGGTGTTTCATCAGTGACCAAGCTCGTTGTAGGACCAACAACACTATCTTGTCTTGGACTGTAGAACGTTGCAATTGAAAGTCTTTCCTTTTCAAAATTTACCACCGCTCGATGCTCAATACTTCTATATATCCCATTTGACATTATCTTTTATGTAAAACAAAAATTAAATTAGAGATGAAAAACCAGTGACAAAAAAATATGAAGTTCGATCCTAAATCTCGTTGTGCTAAAGTTAGCCAGGGAACTAGATTTTTGCGTCACTAATTTAGCTTTTTCTAGTAGTGGTTTTAATTAAAAATAATTGCCTAAATTAAATAAATACTAGCAACACATCCTCACTTTATCACACTCTTTTGGACACTCAGTCTCTTATATATTGGTTCCACTTCATTTCAACTAATAGGAAAGTGTATGTTTAAAAGAGTGTGATAAAGACTCTATATTATTAGTTAGCCCCGTCTTTGTTGAAATACAAGGCTCTATAATCAAAGGGTACTATGCAAATGTTAAATGTATAAATGGATATTTGATACCTCTAGCATGTCTCCAATATTGACAATGAAGGCATTAGGAAGGGGTTTAATAGGAACCCAATTGCCATCTTTCCTTATTTGGAGGCCTTCAACTTCATTTAACTGTAAGAGGATAGTTACAGCTTCAGGATCTGAATGGTTTATGAGACCAATGACTTTTTTGGGTTGAGGACAAGGAGGGTAATAATTCATCCTCATCATTTGTATCCCATCTTCAAATAATTCTACCATTTCCATTTCTTTCAACTCCAAAGCTTTTTCCAAATTGGCAATAATAATCATGGCTAGGTTTTTTATTTCCTGCGAGTATAACTCTAGTGTTTCTCTGCATGACAAGATCATATCATAGTATATCACCCCTTTGAGCTATTAGTAAAGATAGAGATATATAGAAATACAAGTTAAATATATTTTTAGTTCTTATAAAACTTGCGAATTTTTGTTTCTAGTTCCTATACAAAATTTCACTCACTTGTACTCTCCACATTTTCTTTTGACAATGCATTTAGTACCTCATGACATTTATAGCACTTAGAAGTGATACAAAACACCTCAAAAGGGCGCTATTAAAAGTTATATATAAGGGACAAAACACATTGGTGGAAAACACATTGGTGGAGTATAGTGTTGGGAGTAAAAGTCAATAAAGTTTTTTATAAGGACTTATAAGGACTAAAAACATATTTAACCCTAGAAACAAAAATGTGAGAGACAGAGAGAGAGAGAGAGAGTACCTAAAAGGAAGAGGGAGGTTTGCAAATAAGTGGGGCATTCTCATGTATTTTGGAAGTGTGACCATATAGAAGATATCAGACCAATCAAGTTTCTGCTCTTCACTCACAACAAATAATTGTCCAAATCCCTCTATATTTTGTGGACTCTGCCAAAACTTTTTCTTCTCTGACATTGGAAGGTTAAAGAAATCTTGAATCTCCAACTTCACTTTCTCTAAGAAGGAAGAGCTCACTCCATGGTTTATCAACTAAAATGATATATTAAAAATTAAAATAATAAGATAACTTTTAAAACAAGAGTAGGGTTGTGGATGGTTGTCTCAGATTTATAATGCACTAATTTCGACAAATAAACGTGTCTTGTGGATGGTTGTCTCAGATTTATGGTCGCGACCCGTAGGGTTCTTGGAACATTTGTTCCAATGGTCAAAGTACCCTACCTGTACTCTCATGATATAATATAAACAACATACTGAAGTTTCATTTGATTTCATGAAATTGATAAGGAGAATTTTGCATTCCAATGTGGTTGGATTTTAAAACTTAGGTTAATTAAGTAAAACACTAACTTGACACAATAAAAAAGATAAAGGGTTAAAGTGAAAAAATAAATTTAGATAAATGATAAAGTGCAATTTACCTAACACAAAACTACTATGAAGTAGAGTCTAAGAGCCATCCAAACTCGGAAGACATTTATAAATTATAACGCAAACAAGGTATAATTTCTTGTTTTTAAGGCCCCGTTTGGGGTTGTTTTTGTTTTATATTTTGAAATTTGCATAAAATAAAACCAATTTCGGTTTAAAGTTTCAAATATTTCAAAAACTAAAATTAGATTCAGTTTTGAGTTAAGAAATTTTTATAAATCAAAATCAGTTTCAAACATAAACATAAAAATAAATATTCATCATAAGTTTATCTTAATCAAAGCATATAACATTAAGTTTGAAAAGAATTAAAATTTTAGAAATATATAAATGTATTTATCTAGTAATTTTCTTAGGCTTAAATGAACTTTTGGTTCCCCTATTTTACTAAATGTGCAATTTTGATCCCCTTATTTTTATTTGGGCAATTTTGGTCCCCCTATTTAACAATTTTTTGAAATGTAACCAAATTGGTATTTTTTAACTCTTAAATGTTGATGTATCAACATTTTAATTGTATGACACTTGACTATGCCTATTTGACACGTCATCTCATTTTTTTTTTCAAAAAAAATACTTTTAATTTATTAAATATTTATTTAAAATAATTAAATTATTTTAATATTTTAAAAATTAGAAATACAACAATATAAAATAATTTATTATTTTAAAATATAAAAGTAATTTAATTACATAAAATAAAAATAATTTCTAGTTTTAAAAATATAAAATATAAAAAAATATGTATTTTAAAATAAAAATTATTCATTTTAAAATATTTTTATTTAATTATAAAAATAATTTAATTATTTAAAATAAAACCAATTTCTAATTTTTAAAATATAATATGTAAAAATAATTTAATTTATAATAAAAACTATCAATTAATTATTTAAAATATAAAAATAACATATTTATTTAAAATAGAAAATTTCTAATTTTTAAAATTTAAAATTAATTTAATTATTTAAAATAAATATTCAATAAAATAAAAGTAAATTTTTTAAAATAAAAATAAATGAGGTGGCATGTCAAGTAGGTTTAATCAAGTGTCATGTTAATTAAAATGTTGACACATCAACATGTAAGAGTTGCAAATTTCAATTTGGTCAACATTGCAAAAATTTGTAAAATAGGGGGACCAAAATTGCGCAAATAAAAATAGGGGATCAAAATTGCACATTTAGTAAAATAGGGGGATCAAGAGTGAAATTAAGCCAATAGTGGTCAGAAGTAGTAGTTGCCGACAAACGTCTTTCGGACTTGTAATAGGTGATGATGAGAGTGGTGGTGGTGATATTTAATGTTGGTGATTAGTGGTGGTCATATTGGTGGTTATTGAGAGAAACTCAAGTCCCATATTAGTGATAAGGTCTCAAAAGAATATATAATGAAATAGCATCCCTCACCTTACAAATTGATTTTGTAGGGTTGAGTTAGACCCAATACATTTTAAGATGGTATCAGTGTCCGTCCTAGATCCATCAGGTCACCCATCATTATTATCCATACACCAAACCCAATAGTGTTGGGTGTGATGGGTGTGTTGGGAGAAACCCAAGTTTCATATCGACTAGTGATAAGATCACAAAATGATATATAATGAAAAGAAATCCCTCACCTTACAAGCTTGTTTTGTAGGGTTGAGTTAGGCACAACCCACATTCTAAGAGTGATCGGTGGTGGTGACTAGCGGTGGTAAGAGTGGTGATTTCCAATGGCTTGGGTAGTGGATAGAGAGGTATACGTTTTTTTTTTGACAACAATAGAGAGGTAGACGTTGGTGGTGACCGATACTGTTTAAACTGGTGGTTTCCAATAGTCGGAGTGGTGGCCTGAATAGTAGTAGGTAATGGTTGCATTGGTAATCATAGGTAGATGGAGTGGTGGTCAGAGTATATAGTGGTCGGTGGTGGTTGGGGTGGTGATTGGTAGTCGTTGAAGTGGTGGTTTGTGGTAGTCGGAGTGGAATTCGGTTGTGGTTAGATTGATAATCAGCCATGGTCAAAGTGGTTGTCGAAGTAGTGGTTGACGGTGATCAGAGTGGTGGTCATAATGGTAGTTAATAGTGGTCAGATTGGAGATCATAGGTGGATAAAGTGGTGATCTGATGTGGTCATAGTGGTGGTAGGAGTAGTCAGAGTGGTGGTTGGTGGTGATTGACGATGGACAAAGTGGTGGTCAGCAGTGGTTGAAGTGGTGGTTGGAATAATAGTTGACGTTGGTCAGATTATCAGAGGTGGATGAATTGTTGATCAGCAGTGATCAAAGTGGTGGTCGGCGGTGCTCGAAGTAGAGGTTAGCAGTAGTCAGAGAAGTAGTTGGCGGTGATCAGAGTGATGACCAGTAATGGTCAAAATGGTAGTTGGAATAGTGATCGACAACCATTGGTGGTGACGTGTTAACTTTAAAACAAAAACATAAATTATAAAACTTATTTTTTGGGTTTGAGTTTTGATAAAAGAATATTTTGAATTTAAGAAAAAATTAAACTCAACCCCATTTTACTTGAAAATGTTTTGATTTTCAAACTGATTTTTAAAATCAAAAACCACAAACTTACAACCACCCCGAACGAGCCTAACGTTTTTCGATCATGCTCTAAACTATTAGTGCCATGCATTTCATCCTAAAATCTTTAAAGTTGATTATCTTGATCATTGATGAATAATTGACCTTAAAAAGCTTAATAAAAATACAAGTTAATTTCGTTTAATAAATAAATATGTTAAGATTGATAATTCACATAGTAACACAAATTAATATATAGGTATAAGTGTATACTAATTATCCATGCATTATAAAGAATGTGAAGGTCAAAAAGAGAAAACAAACCTGGAAGAACCCCCAGTCTTTGCAAGCTAGGTGAAGCTTAGCCAATTCTGAACTCCTAGATTCCACAGATAGCAAGCTTTGCAAATCAATAATTGGAATCTGAAGGGTACTATCATCTTCAGAGATAATAAATTCTTCTTCATGTTGAGGCTGAATATATCTGGTTGGAACTATAGAAATGTTTTCCTTAACCAACTCTTGAACTGATGGTACAAGAAGAGAAGTACCTGCAGATGGGTTGTTGATCTCTTCCATGGCCTTTGTCTCAAGCACCTCCAGTCTATTTCCTTTTAATGAGCAAATATTAACAAATATTAATAATATGGTCTTTTTCTCCTAACCAACCCCATTTACTGTAAGCCAATCACACGAATAGGATTGGAATATAACACATCGACTAGTTTATCTTTATGCTAGCAGGATATATATTTTAGGAACTTGTCAACTATACCTTCTTGAAATATGTGCAATTAATGGACTAGTATTGTAGTAAGATGTGATGTTACCATGTGTGTGCACATTTTTGACAAGTTGTTGTTGTTCGGAAAAACAAAGTAGAGAAATAAAATGAGTACAATTGGAATACAAAACTTTAATGTGGAAAATTTCAAAATCAGAGAAAAATTTTATAATGACAACCAGAAAATAAAACTATGTAACTTTTTTTACAATACTTAGTCGAGTTCTCTTAACCACCCAATGACCCTAGTATACTCACACCCTCCAAAAAAATATTTAACTACATCTCACAACACTCTAAAACAAGAGTATGAACAAAAATAGTCAACTACAAATTTAATGTGTTTTTGTCTAGTGTATTTTTGTAAATGAAAACTTGATTTCATTATATAACATTGGTCTACTTTTTCCTTCACAAAACTAAATAATGTGAGAGTTTTTCAAGATACTAAATTTCAATCAACCGTACATCAATTATAAAATCTACCTTTTTGTTGGTGTCTATATCCTTCTATATATTGTTTTCTCGTACAAATAAATCAATGCTAACTCTAGTTTTTAATATTTCAATATTTTATTATTTGTATGAGGTGTCATGATATCATTCTATGTTGGGATTTGCTTTTCCCACTTCCCTCCTACTCAAAACACACCCCATAAAGAGGTGAAAAGACCAAAAAACCAGCAAAAACGTCTTTTTTTTTTCAAGAATTTTCACGTGTTCGAACACGGGGCTTCGAACAGGTTCGAACAACGTCGTGCGAGTGTGTTAAATATGGACTCACACCCTCTTGTGCGTTTTTCACCTGTTCGAATGGAGTCATGCGAACCGGTTCGCATGGTGTTGTTCGAACCCATGTGACAGAATGACAGATATTGGACGTCTCAGATTCCACCGACCGTTTTAATCAACGGCTTACAATTAGTCAAATGTGTCAGATAAATGAGTGGATGTCATTCCCTTGGGAAAATGTGCCTGAACGGATAGAATTTAAACGGTTCAGATTTATGATCTAAAAAAGAAATCAACGGCTGACATTTTACCACGCCTATTTTAAAAGGGGTTTCAGTTTCTTCACCACAGCCTCGCACCTTCTTCACCAAACCCTAATCTCCTTCACAGATTAATCTCCTTCTTCACAGATACAACCAACCTGAAATGGAATGACAATTGTGCCCAACCCAGTACTCAAACGACAAATTCCTAACGGCCATTCATCATCATGGGACTGTCACCACCGACGAACATGGTGTTGTGTTTCGTTGTCCTAGCCATGTCTTCTGCAGGATGAGTAAACACGTGGATCATATACGTTTTAGAAAGTACAATTGTGGAGATGATGGGACTGTCCATTATTCTGTCATGGAGATCCAAAGCGATGGCGATGTCCGCGCAATGATGGAACATCTAGCTAACGTTCCAATGGGACGTAGTATCTTGGAGTTGTAGGTGGACACAAGACACACTCCAGAAGAGGTCATGTATCTTCTGGAACAGGGACTACCGAAACACTAGTTTCTTAGTTAGTTGTTTGCTCATGTTGTTTGATTATGTTGGTTTTATGTCTTTCGTATTTCATGTCTTTCGTATTTGTTGTCTTTCATATTTGATGTAAGGTTATGCTTTTAATAATAAACTATTTGTCTAACTTAAACACCACTGTAACATAGATTAGTAAGTACTAAATCAGTCATAAATATCCATACACCAGTTTGCAAAATTATTGAAACTAAAATACAACAATATAACTTAAAGACTGGTCACATCACTCCCAAGATAACTGTCAAGACATGCCCGATAATCAAAATCAGTAGAATAAGAACTAGAACTAGCGTCGTCTTCAGGAGCAGCCTCATCCTCCTTCTGAGATGCAACCTCATCATCCTCCTCCTCCTGAGGAGCAGCCTCCACCTCCTCCTCTAGAGGAGCATCTTCCACCTCTTGATGCTCAACTGCTAGGGCCAGGGCCTCAAATCTGCCCCTAGCCCTGCCCCTCTACCCATACCCCTACCACGATTCCGAGGCATATCTGAAACAACAAGTATAAGTATATACCCAATTAGACTAAGCCAAATTAATAAAATCAACAAACCAATTAAACTCCCAACAAAACACAGAAATTGTGCTGTCAAACAACGGTTCAAACGACACCATGCGAACCATGTTCGAACAGCCTCATGCGAGCAGGTACGCATGTCGTTCGAACGCCTTCTTCCACAGCTGTTCGAAGGCGTGCGTTCGAACAGAGCTGTTATGCAGAAAAAAACCAAAACGCAGATCAGAGGAGGGGCCTTACCTTCAATTAAATAGAACGATTGGATGAACAATTGGATGGTTGTTGATGACATGAACAATTGGAGGGTGTTGATGGATGAGTGAGAGATTGGGAGAGAAGAAGGAGTTTAGTGAGAGGGAGAGAGAGGGATTTTGGGTTCAGATGAATGGGAATGAGTGTGTGGGGAATGGGAGTGTGGGGAATGTGAGTGTTGGGAATGAGGGGAGTGAAGGGGTGTGGAGGGATTGGGGGGGGAGTGGAAGAATTTTATGCTTTTTGATTTAGGGGTATTTTGGGGATTTAAGAAGTTAGGGGTTGTTTGAGTAGGAGGGGGTGTAGGAAAAGCAATATCCTCCATTGTTCCAGGGTGTATCAGCAAAACCAGCAGGTTCCAATAGCATTTGGGCCGTCGGCCCATATCAGTATAACCGGCCCAAGCTCGGTTGCTTGGAGCGCACTTTGCGCCAACTGGCCGAAATTTTCGCACAACGGTCGGGACTCTACAGTATATATACGCCATTCGCATATGGCATCAGGTACGTTCTCTTTACCTAGTGTTACCCTGCCCGAGCGACCAACACTGACTTGAGCGTCTGAGTGTCATTGCAGGTACCACCCGAGGTGCTCAGCGTGAAGCCAAGACCGGTCATTCCCCTCTATCAACGACCGGCCAATACATCAAGCGACTACAACACTTCATTGGTCTAAGGTACGATCAATTGGCGACCACAGTGGGAGGCCCGAGCGCTATCCTACTTCATTCATGGCTCCACGCGACCGGCCCCAGACGCGGGCCTCTTCTCGACTCAACCCCTCCGGGTAGCATCATCCTCAGCAACAGACCCCGGAGGGCGTAGCCGTCACCGTTCACGAATCTCAAGGAAATCCGCGCCAAGAGCCTTCAGTACATGGCGGTCGCGGACCGATCCTAGAGCAGGTGCAACCGCCCGCTCCTCACCAACTTCCGGCCGAGCTGATCGAGGCAGGGATTGAAGAACCACTGCCCGAGCACATCACTCAGGTCGTTCTACAAGTTTTGCAGAACAAGAACCAGCTCATCGCAGATAGAGACGAGTTGATCTCCCGTTATGAAAGAGGGTCAATTCCGGACCGCCAGCGTGCGGAAGACGGAGAACCTTCTGCTCTACGCCGTCCAGCACGTAGACACCGATTGCCTCCTCGAAGGAGCATTACTCGCCGATGAAGTACTACCCACGGATCCCCGGCACGACGAATTGGGGCACACAGGTCGCTGATAACTCATATTTATATGAGTTATTTATGCCTCTAATCATTGAATTAAGTAAGTTCTCAAGTAATATTAGTATAGTATTTATTGTATTTCTGTTTATATTAGGTAAGGAAGGGCTAAACACTGCTTTGCTATGAAATTGACACATTTGGTGCCCTTGTGATTGTTTTGATGTATTTTGTGAAGTAGTGCAGTGTTTTGCGCTATAGCGTCTAACGCTATAGCGTCAAGAGGGCAGCGCAGCTGAGCATCTAAAGGAAAAGTGAAATTTTGGCGCCAAGCTCATTAATCCATGTTCCATATCTTGTGTCCACAGTGCTTGCTGACATGTGCGGATTTTATTGGATTTGTGTGGACACTTGTCATTGCATGAGTAAAGGAATAGTGGAGTTGGTGAAAAAGCAAACATCACCTTTCTTGACTTTTGGAGAGTTTTGTACCTCATGCTAGATATACTAGAGATGCTGATTTCCCTTCCCATAGATACCTTAGGATTTTCAGAGTAAGAGAGAGTATTGGTAGAGAGAGAGAACGTGACATTTCTTCATCTCCATTGATACACTTTTGAAGCTTTTGCATTTTATTTTCTTCCTTTGTAATTTCTGTATTTTTCTCACGGTGTAAGGCTGATGATGATGTACCATCTATGCGTGGATGATTAGGAGATTTCAAGCTTGTATCTTTTGCACTTGTATTCCCTTTCTTACCCACTCGTAATGCAATGCAAGTATTTGTATTTGTGTTATTTTGATGATGCTCAACATGAGCTAAACTCTTTGAGTTGGGTTGCTATAAGCTTGTAATGAACCTTTAACTTTACGTATATAATTTCTCACGCTTTTGTGTTTTAATCCTTGTGTTATAATTCTTTCAATCTTGTTTTATATTTGGCCACGTAAAGCAAGAACTTCGTGGATTCTGCACATGAACCATAGAAAGAACTCAAGGGTTAATATAAACGAGAAGGTTGGTTAAAGACATTTAGCCAACTTTTGCTTCCTCTAGACATAGAAGTTGCAATAGTTTATAAAGCTTAAGCTGTGGGATCTTGAATATACAAGGGTGAACTTATTTAGAACCTAGACATAGGCATCTTGTAATGAAACCCTAGCGCTAGTGACCTGAAAAGCACAAAATATTTGCAACAGCTTTAACGCTATAGCGTGTGACGTTATAGCGTCTTGTTTCTGGGAATTTACATAGTGAAAGCAATCCAACTTATTTCTCTTATATTTTAACTCACTGTTAGTTTGTTACTTTTACAATCCTTGTTCAACTAAACTTTGTTACTCAAACTATTTGCTACTTGTTTCTCTAAGTGTAATTCCTTTTAAACTCTAAAATTAATACCAATCCACTGTGGAGACGAACTCTACTTATCAAGATATTACTTGTTGCGATTGTGTACACTTGCACAACTACTTTTCGCACAACAAGTTTTTGGCGCCGCTGTTCGGGATTGCATTTAATTTTTATTGTTTAGAAATTATTACAACCTTAGGGAGGTTTTACCTTGGCAATTTTCTGTGTTGTGTTACGGGGAAGTGCTATAGCGTTTGACGTTATAGCGTATGCTGTTCGCGCTTGTGTAATAGTATAGAATTCGCAAATCAGTGCAAGTATACACATCGTACAAGTAATAAAGTGGATTAGAGTAAGAGATCGTTCCCACGAGGATTGATATGCTTTCAATGTTCAAGTTTCAAAACACAAGAGAATCAAGAGACAAATCGACAATAAGAGTTGGTTCTAAAGCTAAAGATTTAAACAAAACAAGGAAATAAGATAGTGGTTGTGAATATGGATGAGAGAGGAGTTGAGTTGTTGCATGCGATTAAATCCTTCCTAGCCGGGACGTCATAACGCTTAGACGCGTTATAACGTTCAAATGTTAACTGCGCGACGCGGCCACGCTTTGAACGCCATTGCAAAAGAGTCAGTGCTTTTCAAAGACAAAACGCCGTCGAGTTTCAAGTACAAGAAATCCTATGTCTAGGTTCTAAATAGGCCCACTCCTGTATATTAAGTACCCACAAAGAATGTTCTATGAACTATTATCCATTCTATGTCTAGACTTAGATAAAGATGCCTAAATGTCTTTAGTGCATTGTTCATTCATATAAATCTTTGATTTCTTTTCATAGACCATGTCCGTACTGTAGAATCTACCTATTTTAAGAGGCCACCTCAAAACAAGTTTTGAAAATATTATTACGCAAAGATTTAAAACGGGCAACGCTAACACTTCATAACATTAACTAGGAATTCATTAATAGCAAAACAACAACTCAACTACAAAGTGTTTAGCTCATGCCGAGCATCATTACAGAATGAAAAGGATGTGAAATCCTAATACCATACATAACGAAAAGAACTCAAGTGCAAAAGATACACCCAAGTAACTTCTTAGCATGTATCACGTGTATAGACGTTACAACGTCCCAACCTTACACTTATGCGTAAATAAAAACTAAGTTCGAATAGTCAAATATAGAAGTCCTGCTTCCGGATCTTCTTTACAAAACTAGTTCTAAGTTAATGGAGGGACGGTGGGATGATGAAGATGAAGTGATTCTGAAGTTGGTGGAAGAGATGATGATCTTGAGAGAGAGTGAAATGAGCTTTAAATAGCCTCCTTGCTTACGCGCGTCTTGATGTCACTTGCCCACCTACCATATCTGCTTTCTTCTATTTTTCCCGACACTCGCTCAAATACACATGATTTCCGTGCGTCGCCTCCGGGAACGAAAAAATCTTCCGACTTTTATATCTTTGACTTCTCATTGCTTCGCGCCAAAATGAAGATCTTTTCACCCTTTTCTTGCTACACTTTAGTAGACGTGGTGAGGGACGTGGTAACGTTCGAAGACTCAAATTCTGCACAAGCACAAAAAGCATCAAAACGCTCTCTCAAGGGCACCAAATGGTGCCTAAATGCACATATTCACCACTTCATCTATTTATTTACTAAAGACTCGTAAATTATATAAAACTTAATTAAATATTCCTTGTATTACTAGAAAACTTACATGACTTATTCTTTGAATGAGTATAAATAACTCATATAAATATGAGTTATCACACCCCAAACTTAAGTCATTGCTTGTCCTCAAGCAATCAAGATAACAAAGAAACAAAACATGAAATCAACTACACTAGCAGTTATGCTCTTACTAAATCAATAGATCAAAAATTCATTCTCAAGGGGCTAATTCCTCACACACTCACACACCACTTGCATGATTAAATTCCAGATTCATTAAAGCTCAAAGTGAGTGTGTGATCTCTGCTTTTAAATCTCCCTCTAGCTAGTTCAAAAAGGCTTTGACTTATGAAAGAGTGGCCTCCCAAATAGTGGACAAGAAAACATCTTTCAAAACAAAGAATAGGCTAACATTTTCACATAAGACATGGGGGTTCATTTTAAGCATGACAAAGGGTCTTAAGTGGGTGCTAGGACTGGATTAGTGCAACTAATTTACTGACTCACACACGCAAAAAGATCAGAACCCCTCATTCTTGAGCAACTCTCTTTATTTTACTTCCTTTGGGAGTTTTCTTTTTTTTTTTTTTTTTTTTTTTTTTTTTTTTAACATTTTGGAGTGCTTCAAATTTGTTTGAGGTATTACAGGAACATAGCACACATGTGGATTTTCCACTTATTTGTAACAACACACTCTTTTTGGTAATTTTGGGGATAGACGTTACAACGCGTTTATGGGTGGACGTTGCAACGCGTCGAATACACTACACAACACACACGCGGGGACGTTATAACGTTACGGGTAGAGCGTTACAACGTTGCACTCACACTACACCCGCACTTAACCATCCTACGCCTTTGCACCCAAATTTAGTACGACTTGATTTACCCCCAAACTTAGCTTCTCATCGCTATTCTAGGTTTTTAATCAAGTTTTATTTTCACCAAAGTTTACCAAAACTAGCTTCAAAGACAAAATATTCCTTAGCTAACTAGATTCTCTCTTAAAAAGCGAGTTTGTGTAGGAGCAACAATCAGTTCTTTACATCTAATCATGCATAGGTTACTCACACACACATTTTCACTTATCCTTAGCCCGAAGAGAATTATTTTCATGCTTGACAGAGTAAGAACAGAAGCTACTTTTGCATTTGATTTCATGTACAGCACTTAAAACATCAAAACATTTGAGATTTTCCCCCCCACACTTAAAGTTGAGCAGTGTCCTCACTGCTTAAAGGGAAATAGCATTTTTTTTTATTTATTTTTTTTTTTAGCAGAGGGGGTCTCATTCGAAACTACAAACTAGCAAATTTCAACCTAAAATTAAAACTAAAAAAACTAAACTACAATTGATATTGATGGGGGTACTTACTTGTTTGATGCACCAGACCTTAGCCTTCCGCTTTGTCTGGTGGGAACTGCTGCCTGCCCTTCTCCTTTCTTCTTCTCCTTTTTCTCTTTCTTGACCTTCACTCCTCCTTGCTCAGTGGTGGTGGTTGTTGTCGTTTCATCAGATTCTTTTTCTTTTGTACTTGCTCCAATACTTCCACCAGCAGCAGTTGATGCTTCAGCAATCCTTTTCTTGGCCTCCTCCCACATTCTCATTGCTAGGTCAGCAGGGTTAACTTGCATTGGTTCACTGGGGATCACCTGGGCTTTTTCCACCTCTGGCTCTTTAGACGTCGCCACGCCCGATGATGATGATACTCGGCCCAAAGAATCGATCCTCGGCTTGCTTTCAACAAGTGCTCGCTAGTTTCGTGTAGCCTCCTCCATTGCTTCTTTGCTTTGACCTTTTCCAATGCAGCCTCGCGTTCATTGATGACTTGCATTTCGCAAGTTTGGTCGCAGCCTCTTTTTTCAGCAGACGTTACAACGTTCTGAGCGCTTCTTCAAAGAATAGCGAGAAGTGGCGCTTGAAAACAAAGATGGCAACGAACGCACCACTAGTAGCGATGGCGGCCCCGCAAAGACTTTGACTTTTTCTTTTACAGCAACTTACGCTGAGTGTTGTGGTGGTCGTTATTTCCTCTTTTCTCTCTCCCCTTGAGCTTGATTTGACTCAAGCGAGCCTATCTGTTGTCTCTTTTTCCTTCCAAATGGATTGTATGCCGCTGCGCTTTGACTCGGTCTTTTTGGGTGGGGAAATGGTTTGGGATTGTGGGTTGCTTTCGTGATTGTTGGCTCGAGGCGTCGCCACGTCCGCTTCGTGTGTGATGGTTGTTTTTGAGGTTCGTGTTGGGGTGGGGGTGGTTGTGGAATGGTTTGGTCCTCGCCTTTGGATTGTGGGGTATTTGGGGTGTTTTGGTCGTGTGTGTGGAGGTTCTTGGGGTGAAGGTGGTGGTTGTGGGGATGGTGCTTTGGGGCTAGGTGATTTGGATTTTTCTTGGTGGCTCTTTGGTTGATTGAATTGTTTGGGACTCACTTTCACCCTTTCACTCGAACTCCCTTTTTCTTCGTGGCTTTCCCTTCTTCCTCTTCTTCACTTTGATCACTTCCATGCTCACCTTCTTGGATTCCTCTGCATCACATTCAGAAATATCATCTAAATCATCAAAATTAAAATCTTCCTCACTACTTACCTTCTTTTGTTTCTTTGCTGGGCTTTGCCTCTTTGGTGGGCTTCTTGCTCGCTTTGCTCTTTCCTTCTTCACAGCTCTTCTTTGGATTGTAGACAGGGGCACTTCATCATCTTCTTCTTCTTGCATCCATTCTGGCAATGTAGGCTCTACAATTGCTTTCTTCCCTTTGGACATCTGGGCAAATACCTTCTTTTGCCACTCAAATTGCTCCTTAATAAATTTGGCTGTGAATTCGCTTTCCTCCGCACGTTGTAACGCCCGAGCATCGCCAGAACTAGCAAAGACTGCAGCCTTCACTCTAGGCTGAAATTTTGTTGAGAAGGTGCCTTGAGGTTGCTCCCTAAGCTCAAGCCTCTATCTCCACTCCCGCCTCCATGCACAAAGCCGCTTATCAAACAAGGAAAGTACAAATAGCCGTCCTTCCTGTTCTTCCATTTGTTGAGCTCTCGATTGATCAGCTTCCCAACCTCCACTTTATCTCTGGACATGATTGCATCAATTACAATCATTCTCTCCTTGTCAACCCATGATGTGTGAGATGTAGGGATTAAGCGAAGGTTTATAAAATGGAACCGGTATTGGCTTCATCACAAAGGTATTTCTTCATTATTTTGAACTCGCTTCCATGCTCTCCTCTTCTTTCCCTGCATGCACCTTCTTCAACACATATCCTCTCCTTAATGGCATCCATCTCACCCAACCCATAGTTCTTCTCTCGCTTGGTCTCAACGACTTTGCCATAGTATCCTAATCCAAAATAGTCATTAATGACCCTTACCCCAAACTTGACTTCCTCTCCTCGTACCTTTGAGACGATGGATGGCTCTCCTTCATCCTCTCCACGATTCCCTTGTAGAAATCATGAACCGGAGTAGCAATATACTCTTTTACAGGCATAACAAATTTACGCCATCCCAACGCTGCGACGGTTGCGAGAAAATTAGGATTGGGGTTTTCTTGATGAAACCCCTTTCGAGCGGGCTTTCTTCTTAGATGGGTTTGGTGTTTCAGGATGGGGGCTGAGGAGGAACTTAGGTCAACATGCTTTCCTTTTCGAGAGGATTTGGTGGCGGATTGCTTCGCTTTAGTCATGGTTTTTGTGCGAAAAATGTTTGGAAGGAAATGGGGATTTACGGAAATTTTAGGTTTTCGAAAAGGGGATGGGAGAATTGGGTTTTCGAGAAAAGAAGGAAACTAGAAAGAGATTTCAGCGCGGGAATGGTGGTGAGTGGTTAGATTTTTATGGGAAGAGGTTATGGGAGTTGAGAAATGGAAGAGTGGAGTAATGGAGAAAGTAACCGCTGATTAGACATGTTAAGTGAGGGGGTGACGTCGTGGTCGGGTTACCACGTTCGCTTTTCGAGGGAAATCATTTACGCCACGTCATCACTTACGCCCTTGACTTAATTTAAACTCGCTTGATCGCCCGGGCGTGCCCACGTCCGTAAGTCTTGAGACGTTACGACGTCTTCCATCTTTCACTTTTTCTTTCAACTCTTATTCCCCGCAAAACAAAAATTAAAAAGACACGAGAAAAATTAAAAATCCTTGGTCGCCTCCCAAGAGCGCTTGCTTTAAAGTCTTCACCGGACTTTTGTCTCTTTTATTCAAGAATTGTTGAAGGACATTTGAATCTTGTCCCTTTCCACATGTTCTCCATGATATTGCTTCACACGTTGGCCATTAACTTTGAATATGGTGTTTGTCTTTTCATCAAATAAATCCACAAAGACCATGAGGATAGATCTTCATTAGTTTGAATGGACTCGACCACCTTGACTTCAACTTTCCCGAAACGGCTTAAGCCTTGAATTAAATAGCAATACCATTTGTCCTTCTGCTAGCTCTCTCCTTTGAATTCTTTGATCGTGCCACTTCTTGGTCTTTTCTTTATACATTGCAGAGCTCTCATAGGCATGGTGTCTAAACTCTTCTAGCTCATTCAATTGTAACAATCTTGCCTCACCAGCCTTTGCATGATCCAAATTTATTTGCTTTATTGCCCAATAAGCTTTATGTTGGAGCTCAATTGGCAGGTGACAAGCCTTTCCATAAACTAGCTTGTACGGAGACATGCCCAATGGTGTTTTGTATCTTTGTTACTCAGAGGCCCACGATCATCATCCAAGTGTAATGACCATTCCTTTCTGTTGGGACCAACCATCTTCTCAAGTATTCTTTTATCTCCTGTTGGATATTTCAGCTTGGCCACTGGTTTGGGGATGATAAGCTGTAGCAATTCTGTGTTTTACTCCATATTTAGCCAAGAGGTTCTCAATCAATTTATTGCAAAAATGAGAGCCTTCATCACTGATTATGGCTCTTGGAGTACCAAATCTTGTGAATATATTCTTTTTCAGGAACTTGCTAACAGATTTGGCTTCATTGTTTGGTAATGCCACCGCTTGAACCCATTTTGATACGTAATCCACAAAATACTGAATGTAGAGATTTCCATGGGACATAGGAAATGGTCCCATGAAGTCCATTCCCCATACATCAAACAACTCTACTTCCAGAATGTTTGTGAGTGGCATCTCTTGCTTGCTTGATATGTTTCCTGTTCTTTGGCACTTGTCACATCTCCTTACCAGCTCATGTGCATCTCTGAATAATGTTGGCGATGTGCTTTGATTGTAGGACCTTTGCAAATGTTTTAGTACCTCCAAAATGTCCACCATAAGGTCTTTGAATGACATTGTTGCAAAGACATGGGGTTGCTCTTCCTCGGCAAGAAGCATCTTCTTAGTAACCGATCTCGGCACAATTTGTGCAGATATGGTTCATCCTAAATATTGCTTTATCGTGTGGAAGAACCTCTTCTTCTGCGATGGTTGAATTCTACTGAGCACAATTTTGCTAACAAGGAAGTTGACTATGTCGGCATACCATGGCGCATAGTATCGACGCGTTATGACGCTTGACGAAAGTGTCATGGACGTGGCCACGTCTTCAGCTACTGAGGCTACTAACAATAGTCTCTCATCAGGAAATTTTTCTTGTATATCTTCTTCACCTGTACCTGCATCAACATTTTCAAGCCTAGAAAGATGATCGAAGAACTTGTTTCTCCACCCCCTTTTGTCACGAATTTCCAAGTCAAATTCTTGGAGGAGGAGAACCCATCTAATAAGTCTTGGCTTTGCATCTTTTTAGAAATTAAGTACTTAATGGCTGAATGATCAAGAAAAACAATAACTTTTGCCCCAAACAAGTTAGATCTTGAATTTATCAAATGCAAATACAACAGCCAAAAGTTCTTTTTCAGTCACAGTATAATTCAATTGGGCATCATCTAAGGTTTTACTGGCATAATAAATAGAATGAAAAATTTTTCCATACCTTTGCCCCAATACAGCTCCCACGGCATAATCACTTGCATCACACATCAACTCAAATGGCTTGGACCAATCTGGAGTGACTATTACCGAGTCGCTTACACAAGGCGATCTTTCGGTTTGTTAAAAGCTTCATGACACTTTGCTCATCAAAATTGAAGACGTGGTCACGTTGCAACAATGCACACAAGGGCTTTGAAATCTTTGAGAAATCCTTGATGAATCTTCTCAGTAAAACCTGCATGTCCTAAGAAACTTCAATCCTTTGATAGTTGTAGGTGGAGGCAGCTTGTCAATAACATCAATCTTTGCTCTGCATCCACCTCTAAACCTTTCTTTGATATTCGTGTCCCAACACTATTCATTCTTGTACCATGAAATGGCATTTTTCCCAATTGAGCACTAGGTTGGTTTCTTCACACCTTATCGTAACTCCTTCCAAATTATCCAGCATCCTTTGTACGAATCTCCATAGACGAGAAATCGTCCCATAAAAACTTCCATGGAGTTCTCAATGAAATCGAGAAAATAAGGCCATCATGCACCTCTGAAATGTTGCAGAGCATTACATAGCCCAAATGGCATCCTTCCAAAGCAAAGGTACCATAGGGGCAAGTGAATGTTGTCTTCTCTTGATCTTCGAGTGCTATGGCTATCTGGTTGTAACTCGAATAACCATCAAGGAAACAATAGAAATCTTTCCCTCGCGAGCCTGTCTAGCATTTGATCAATGAATGGAAGAGGAAATGATCCTTCTTAGTTGCTTTGTTTAACTTTCTCGTAATCCATGCATATCCTCCAACTCATTCATCATCCTTGTTGGAATTAGCTCATCTTTTTCATTTTGTATTACAAGAACCCCTCCTTTCTTGGACGTGACCGAACCGACTTACTTACCGGGAGCTATCACCGATAGGGTAGATGATTCCTGCATCCAACCATTTGATGATTTCTTTCTTCACCACCTCCTTCATTATGGGGTTCAATCTCCTCTCGCCTTCAATGCTATTCTTGGCATTCTCCTCCAAGACTATTCTATGCATGCATGCATTGTGGGATGATACCTTTGATGTCCGCCATTTGCCAACCAATTGCCTTTTATGTCTCTTCAGTAGTAATGAGATCATCTTCCCGCTTCTTGAGTGAGCTTGGAAGAAATGATCACCGCAAAGAATCATTTTCCCTAAGAAGACATACTTTAAATGATCGGTAACAACACCTTTAGCTCTAAGGTGGGTGGCTCTTTAATGGAAGGGACATTCTTCTTCGATTTGACTCCTCTTGCCCTAAAGATTCATACCTCCTTGTCCATGACTTTGGTGCGGGGGCTCGAGACGTGGCCACATCTGCGCGACAGACGTTACAACGTCTCAGAGGAACAACTTCTTCTCATTAACAATTCTTGTATTTCATTATTCCTAGAAGCTTCTCCGGATGATTATTGTCCTTGTTGAACCGCTTTTGAACCATATGATCAATGGCAACCACATAAGAACACTCCTCTGTATTTGGTTCTCGATACTTAAGTGCATCGAGGACGTTGAACTTGACTTCTTGGTCATTGACTCTCATGATTAATTCTCCTTTCTCGCACATCAATGATTGTCCTTCCAAAGAGCTAAGAATGGTCTCCCGCATGATGGGAACTTCTTTATCTCGCATCAAAATCCAAAATAACAAAATCCACTGAAAACACAAACTTGTCAACTTTAATCAAAACATCTTCTAATATGCCTTCGTGATAAACTCGCTTTTATCACCTAAAGTTAAGCTTAAAGAAGTAGGCCCAGCGCTTCCTATACCAAGTTTGTCATAAATGGACTTGGGCATCAAGTTGATACTTGCTCCCAAATCACATAATGCTTTTCCAATATAAAAATCTCCAATGGAGCATGGTATAGTAAAGTCGCCAGGGATCCTTGAGTTTTCTAGGAGTTTATTCTGCATAATTAAACTACATTCTTCGATTAAAGCAACAGCTTTCAAACTCCCTAGCCTTCTCCTTTTGGTGATGATGTCTTTCAAGAACTTGGCATAATTTGGCATCTGTTGTAAAGCATCAACCAAAGGAAGGTTGATGTGTAATCGCTTTAACATTTCCATGAACTTGCTTTGACTGTTTATCTTCATGAGCCTTCTTCAATCTTTGAGGGTATGGTGGAGGAGGATACTCGTGTACAAGCCTAGGTATGCAGATCTTGATTCCTGGTTCAAAATTAGACGTTGTAACGTCTGGACTATCCTTCTCACCACTTGTGCTTGCTTCTTTCCCTTTCTTTGGTACTTCTTTTTTGCTTCTCCCGTAATTCTTTTCCACGTGCATAATTGGTTCGTGATATTCAGCACCACTTCTTAAAGAAATTGCATTTACCTGGCCATTTACCCCATTATTACCATTAGGGGTTGATGATGATGGTGTTTCAGTTGTAGAAGGAAGAGATCCATTCTGTCTTTGAGTGAGGGCTGAAGCTATTTGTCCAATTTGATTTTCCAGAGTTTTGATTGAAGACTCATGGGTTTGCAAAGTAGTCTTACAATCACTTATGAAGCTTTTCATCATGGCCTCCAAGTTGCTATTGTTGGTTGTTCTGCACAAACCGCTCTCTGTTGTTGAGGGAATCCTGGAGGTATTGCAGGAGTAGTATTGCTGGCATTCAATGCATTATTGTTTCTCCAACTGAAATTTGGATGATTCCTCCAGTTTGAATTGTAGGAATTGGAATAGGGACCATTTCCTTTGTTCTGAGAGACAAAGTTTACAGATTGAGGGTTGTAGGGGCACTCCTCATACACATGCCCTTCCTCACAATAAACCCCACATGGTTCCACCAGACTGGGTAGGTTCAACTCTGCAACAGTCTGTGCTTCTCAGACGTGGCCACGTTTGAAGTACTCAGAGTTTTGATCATGTTGGTCAGGGTAGCCACTTGAGCAGAAAGAGCAGTGACTTCACTTATCTCATGAACACCTGCCTTCTTCCCAGGAGTAAATCTATCTGATGGCCAATGAGAGTTGTGGGTGGCTATTTCATCAATGAGCTTGCATGCCTCAGAAAATGACATGTTAAGAATGACACCACCTGATGAGGCATCAAGTATCAATCTTGTGGGCTGATCTAGGCCATTGTAAAACGTTTCCATTTGGATCACCACAGAATGCCATGGTGAGGCACATTCTTAGTAATTCTTTCCACCTCTCCCAAGCTTCAAATAATGATTCCCCTTCCTTTGTTTGAAGGAGGTGATATCATTTCTTAGCTTAGCATTTTTGTTGGGAGGAAGTATTTGGCAAGAAACTTCTCACCTAGCTCATCCCAAGTATGAATGGAATTTGGCTCTAAGGAGTTTAGCCAATTTTTAGCCTTATCCTTGAGTGAGTATGGGAAGAGCTTCAATCTAAAGGCGTCCTCTGAAACTCCAGGAATGATAAAGTTGCTGCACACATCCAGAAATTGTCTCAGATGAGAATATGGATCTTCTTGGAAACCTCCAAATTGACTGCGATGCGCAACATTTGGAACATCATTGGCTTGAACTCAAAGTGACCAGATCGAAGGGTTGGTCTAGCAATGCCTGCTTGTAGATGAGCGGGGGTTAAGCACGCGCATAGTCACGCATAGGCCTATCCTCGCTATCAACCATGTCTTGTGGTCCCGCATTGATGAGTTCTTGCCTTTGGTAATGTTCATCATCAACAACTATTGTTTCAGATGAGTTTGTGGCCCAAGACCACGCCCTCCTCGACTCCTCTTGGTGTATGTCCACCTCTAGAACCGGTGTTATGCTCGGACATGGTTGGGTGTTGCTCTTGTCTTCTTTGTCTTCTTCTTAACCTTTGTTGTCTCCTTAGCCGCCTAAAAGTTCTTTCTCAGTTCCGGATCAAACTCGAGTTCATTCACTACTTGGTTCATTGAACTAGAGCTTGAGTCGGAACTAAGCATACGCTGTAACGCGTCTACTGTTCAAACACGAAAACAAAGAAACAACACAAGAAAATCCTTTCAACTTGTGCTTTTAATACTTTTGAACAATAAAAGTTTTACAATCCCTAAGAACGGCGCCAAAAAACTTGTTCGCGCTTGTGTAATAGTATAGAATTCGCAAATCGGTGCAAGTATACACATCGTATAAGTAATAAAGTGGATTAGAGTAAGAGATCGTTCCCACGAGGATTGATATGCTTTCAATGTTCAAGTTTCAAAACACAAGAGAATCAAGAGACAAATCGACAATAAGAGTTGGTTCTAAAGCTAAAGATTTAAACAAAACAAGGAAATAAGATAGTGGTTGTGAATATGGATGAGAGAGGAGTTGAGTTGTTGCATGCGATTAAATCCTTCCTAGCCGACGTCATAACGCTTAGACGTTATAACGCTCAAATGTTAACTGCGCGCAGACGTGGCCACGCTTGAACGCTTGTTAAAAAAAGAGTCGTGCTTTTCAAAGACAAAACGCCGAGTTTCAAGTACAAGAAATCCTATGTCTAGGTTCTAAATAGGCCCACTCCTGTATATTAAGTACCCACAAAGAATGTTCTATGAACTATTATCCATTCTATGTCTAGACTTAGATAAAGATGCCTAAATGTCTTTAGTGCATTGTTCATTCATATAAATCTTTGATTTCTTTTCATAGACCATGTCCAGACTTCTATGAATCTACCTATTTTAAGAGGCTACCTCAAAACAAGTTTTGAAAATATTATTACGCAAAGATTTAAAACGGCAACGCTAACACTTCATAACATTAACTAGGAATTCATTAATAGCAAAACAACAACTCAACTACAAAGTGTTTAGCTCATGCCGAGCATCATTACAGAAATGAAAAGGATGTGAAATCCTAATACCATACATAACAGAAAAAGAACTCAAGTGCAAAAGATACACCCAAGTAACTTCTTAGCATGTATGTACTTGTATAGACGTTACAACGTCCGAACCTTACACTTATGCGAAATAAAAACTAAGTTCGCAATAGTCAAATATAGAAGTCTGCTTTCCGGATCTTCTTTACAAAACTAGTTCTAAGTTAATGGAGGGACGGTGGGATGATGAAGATGAAGTGATTCTCAAGTTGGTGGAAGAGATGATGATCTTGAGAGAGAGTGAAATGAGCTTTAAATAGCCTCCTTGCTACGCGCGTCGATGATGTCACTTGCCCACCTACCATATCTGTTTCTTCTATTTTTCCCGACAATCGCTCGTATTCTAAGATTCTTCGTGCGTCGCTCACTGGGGAACAGAAAATCTTCCGACTTTTATATCTTTGACTTCTCATTGCTTCGCTACGCCAAAATGAAGATCTTTTCACCCTTTTCGCTGCTACACTTTAGTAGACGTGGTGAGGGACGTGGTAACGTTCAAAGATCAAATTCCCGCAAGCACAAAAAGCATCAAAACGCTTTCTCTCGAGGGCACCAAATGGTGCCTAAATGCACATATTCACCACTTCATCTATTTATTTACTAAAGACTCGTAAATTATATAAAACTTAATTAAATATTCCTTGTATTACTAGAAAACTTACATGACTTATTCTTTGAATGAGTATAAATAACTCATATAAATATGAGTTATCATATGCCCAGATCAGAACCACCCACTTTTGAGTTTGATCCCGAACCAGAGAGAAGATTCAGAAGGTTAAGACGCCAACAGAGGTTACACCAACTCGGACCAACTATGTCCAAACACTCTCAAGATGGTAGAGGCACAATTGGGGAAGAACTCCTCACAATTAGGAGGAAGAATGCCAAGAGGTGGAAGGCAAGGTCCTTTTACCCATATCGAAATTGATAATGAATACCGTGCAGAGACGATTCATTAATCAAGGACCCGATCAAATGGTAAATGACAGAGACAAAGCCAATGAGAGATTATGCCGTGTTTGATCCACATTCCATGGAAACAAGCATCACTAGGCTCATGGTGATCGCTACTCACTTTGAGTTCAAGCCTATGATGTTCCAAATGCTCCAAACAACTCGGACAATTTGGAGATTCTTCCCAAGAAGATCCTTTTGCTCACCCGAGAAACTTCCTTGAAGTGTGCAAGAATTTCATTATCCTGTGGGTGAGTGAGGATGCTTTCAGTCAAACTGTTCCCTTATTCTTTAAAAGACAGAGCAAAGCTTGGTTGAACTCCTTGGAGTCCAATTCTATCACTACTTGGGAAGATATGACAAAGAAATTTCTGGAGAAGTATTTCCCACCAAACAAAAATGCAAGGATGAGGAATGACATCACATCCTTCAAGCAAAAAGGGTGAATCATTACATGAGGCTTGGGAAAGGTGGAAGGAGTTGCTTAGGAAATGTCCACATCATGGAATTCCTATAGTAATTCAAATGGAGACTTTTATAATGGGCTAGAGGCACCTACTAGGTCCATGTTGGATGCCTCATCCGAGGTGTAATTCAACTCATCATATAATGACGCTTTGTGAGCTTATAGAGCGCATTGCCATTAATGAGCTTCTTCATGGCCTCATCAAAGGCTGAATTCTACAAGGAAGGTAGCCGGGGTTCATGAAGTAAGTGAGGTTTCGCTCTCTCTCACCCAAGTGGCCACTCTAACAAACATGATAAAGGAGTTGAACACTCGCCAACGCTTATAGCGTCGATGCTATAAGCGCTGAAAGGTCAATCGCATCGAAGATTGAACAAGCTCCACCGGAGAAGCTAGTTGTGTATACCGTGGAGGGGCTCATCTGTATGAAGAATGTACAACAAACCACCGCTCACAACTATGTGGGTTACAACAAGGGTAACAACCCTTATTCCAATACATACAACCCCGGTTGGAGGAACCATCCTAACTTCAGTGGGGAGGAAATAATGCTAACACAAGCACAAATGCTCCTGCTATTCCCCGTGTTTCCCAAGGCAAAGAATAACAACAACCTCCAAGATGTAATGTTCCTCGCTCCCGCTATGGATAATTCAATGGAGTCTCTCGCTAAGGTCATTCATCGGTGATTGTAAAACAACAATGCGGACTCATGAAGCATCAATTAAAACTCGGAGAATCAAGTGGGACAGATTGCATCCGCTCTCACGCAGCGCGAAATGGTGGACTCCCATCTACTCATCAACCTTTCTTCAACTCATGCACCGTGCAAGGAGCATGTGAAAGCAATAACCACCGTAAGTGGTAAAGAGGTAACTCGCACCCAAGAATGTAGAGTCAAGTGTTCTTTGGAAATGAAAAGAATTTTCCAGACGTTATAGCACTGACGCTATAATAGTCAAATGCAACCAGAACACCTGAACCTAAATTGGTGCCTGAATACCCTGCTCCCCCTAACCTCAAAAGGTTAAAAAGGCACATGAGGACAAACAATTTAATAAATTCCTTGAGGTGTTAAAACAATTGCACATTAATGTTCCTCTAGTTGAGGCATTACAACAAATGCCCAACTATGCCAAATTTATGAAAGATGTTTTGACAAAGAAAAGAAGGTTGGGAGAATTTGAAACTGTGGCAATGACTGGGGAATGCAGCATGTTGATGCAAAATAAACTCCCCAGAAAATTAAAGGACCCTGGTAGTTTCACAATACCCTGTTCCATTGGAAATTTTTATTCTGGTCGTGCTTTATGTGACTTGGGGGCAAGTATTAACTTAATGCCCAAGTCCATTTACACACAATTGGGTATAGGAACTGCCAGACCTACTTCTGTAAGCCTCCAGTTAGCTGATAGGTCACTTGCCTATCCTGAGGGAATACTGGAGGATGTATTAATTAAAGTAGATAAATTTGTTTTTCCTGTTGACTTTGTTATTCTAGATTTTGAAGCAGATGCAGAGGTACCTATCATTTTAGGTAGACCCTTTTTGGCTACAGGGAAGACACTCATTGATGTACAAAAAGGGGAATTGACAATGAGAGTCAATGATCAAGAAGTTAAGATCAATGTTCTGAATGCATTAAAGCTTCCAGATGTCAATACTGAAGAGTGTTCCTTTGTGGTTTCTCTTGATCAAGTGGTGCAAAAGCATTTTCAGAAAACTAACAATCACTTGGGAAAGGTGCTTAACAATACTGAGGAACATGAATTGTTGGAAGAAGAGGAGGTTCCAATAGAAAAACAAACTGTGAATGAGGTTTGGGCTAGGAGATATGAGTCACTAGAGCAAGAAAACTCAAACCTCAAGAAGAGTGTGCCTTCTATTATTCAACCACCTGACCTAGAGTTGAAAGAATTACCCAAGCACCTGAAGTATGCATATTTGGGAGAAAATGAGACTCTACCTGTCATCATTTCTGCTAGTTTGAATCAAAACCAAGAGGTAGAGCTCATTACAACTCTGAAAAGGCACAAGAAGGCAATAGGCTGGCAAATGTCTGATATACATGGGATAAGTCCTACCATCTGCATGCATAGGATTGTGTTAGAGGAAAATGCTAAACATAGCATTGAAGGACAGAGAAGGCTTAATCCCATAATGAAGGAAGTAGTGAAGAAGGAAATCCTCAAGTGGTTAGATGCAGGGATTGTATATCCTATTTCTGACAGTGCATGGGTGAGCCCTGTGCAGTGTGTTCCCAAGAAAGGTAGTGTCACTGTGATCACAAATGACAAAAATGAGTTAATTCCCACAAGAACAGTGACTGGTTGGAGAATCTGCATGGACTATAGGAAATTGAACAAAGCCACAAAGAAAGACCACTTCCCTCTCCCTTTTATTGACCAAATGTTGGACAGACTGGCTGGTAAGGACTATTACTGCTTTCTTGATGGCTACTCTGGCTATAATCAAATAGCAATAGTTCTTGAAGACCAGCAAAAGACCACATTCACATGTCCTTATGGCACATTTGCCTTTAGAAGAATGCCCTTTGGACTGTGTAATGCCCCTGCAACTTTCCAGAGATGTATGATGTCCATATTCTCTGATTTCATTGAAAAATCTATGGAGGTTTTTATGGATGACTTCTCTGTGTTTGGGGATAGTTTTCAGAAGTGTTTGGACAACTTGGAAGAGATACTGATAAGGTGTGAAGAAACAAATCTTGTGCTTAATTGGGAGAAATGTCACTTCATGGTGCAAGAAGGAATTGTACTAGGGCATAGGATCTCCAAGAAAGGTTTAGAGGTGGATAGGGCCAAGATTGAAGTTATTGAAAAATTGCCACCCCCTCAAGTGTCAAAGGTATAAGAAGTTTCCTTGGGCATGCCGGGTTTCTATAGGAGATTCATTAAAGACTTCTCAAAGATCTCAAAGCCTCTATGTCAACTCCTTCAGCATGACACCACTTTCAACTTTGATGATGCATGCCTTGAAGCCTTCCAGAAGTTAAAGAAAGCTCTGATTACTGCACCTATCATTGTTGCTCCTGATTGGAGCAAACCATTCGAGCTCATTGATAACTCATATTTATATGAGTTATTTGTACTCATTCAAAGAATAAGTCATGCAAGTTCTCTAGCAATACAAGGAGTATTTAGTTAAGTTTTATGTAATTTCTGAGTCTTTAATAAATAAATAGATGAAGTGATGAATCACGTGCATTTAGGCACCAAGTGGTGCCTCGGAGAGCGCGTTTGATGCTTTTTGTGCTTGTGCAGAAATTAGTCTTGAACGTTACCACGTCCTCACCACGCCTACTAAAGTGTAGCGAGAAAGGGTGAAAAGATCTTCATTTTGGCGCTTAAGCAATGATAAGTCAAAGATATAAAAGTCGAAGATTTTCTGTTCCCCCATGAGGCCGACGAAACACAAGAGCACCACGAGCGATGTCGGGAAAAATAGAAGAAACAGATATGGTAGGTGGGCAAGTGACATCAGCACGCGCGTAAGCAAGGAGGCTATTTAAAGCTCACTCACTTCTCTCTCAAGCATCATCCCTTCCACCAACTTCAGAATCACTTCATCTTCATCTCCTCACCATCCCTCCATTTACACTCAGAACTAGTGTTGTAAAGAAGATCTGGAAACAGACTTCTATATTTAGCTTGTCTGAACTTAGTTTTTATTTCTGCATTTTGTAAAGCTCAGACGTTGTAACGTCTATACAGCGTATATGCTTAAAAGCTGCTTAGGTGTATCTTTTGCACTTGAGTTCTTTTCTGTTATGTATGGTATTAGGATTTCACATCCTTTTCATTCTGTTAAAATGCTCAGCATGAGCTAAACACTTTGTAGTTGAGTTGTTAATTTGCTTTTAATGAATTTCTAGTTAATGTTATGAAGTGTTAACGTTGCCCGTTTTAAATCTTTGCGTAACAATATTTTCAAAACTTGTTTTGAGGTTGGCCTCTTAAAATGGGTAGATTCATAGGTACAGACATGGTCTATGAAAAGAAATCAAAGATTTATATGAATGAACAATGCACTAAAGACATTTAGGCATCTTTATCTAAGTCTAGACATAGAATGGATAATAGTTCATAGAACATTCTTTGTGGGTACTTAAAATACAGAGTGGGCCTATTTAGAACCTAGACATAGGATTTCTTGTACTTGAAACTCGACGTTTTGTCTTTGAAAAGCATAGCTCTTTTTAACAGCGTTGGCTCGTGTGGCCACGCCTACACAGTTAACATTTGAACGTCATAACGTCTAAACGTTATAACGTCTAGCTAGGAAGGATTTATTTGCATACAACAACTCAACTCATCTCTCATCCATAATCACAACCAACATTTGTTTACCTATTCTATTTACATCTTTAGCTTTTAAACCAACTCTTATTGCCGATTTGATACTTGATTCTCTTGTGTTTTGAAACTTGAACTTTGAAAGCACACCAATCCTCGTGGGGAACGATCTCTTACTTATATCCACTTTATTACTTGTACGATGTGTATACTTGCACTATAATTGCGAAAATTCATACTACTACACAAACGCGAACAAGTTTTTGGCGCCGTTGCCGGGGATTGTATTACTTTTATTGTTCAAAAGTGTTAAAGCACAAGTTGAAAGGATTTTACTTGTGTTGTTTGTCGTTTCGTGTTTGAACAGTAGACGCGTTACAGACAGTATGCTTAGTTCCAACTCAAGCTCTAGTTCAATCTGAACCAAGGAGTGAATCAACCTCGAGTTTGATCCGAACTCGAAAGAACTTTCGCATAACTAAGGAGACAACAAAGGCTAAGAAGAAGGCAACAACAACAAGAACAACACCCAATCATGTCCGAGCATAACACCGGTTCTAGAGGTGGACATACACCAAGAGGAGGTAGAGGACATGGTCGAGGACCACAGACACACATACAGAGACAATAGTTGTTGATGATGAACACTACCAAAGGCAAAGAACTCATCAATGCAGGGACCACAAGTTATGGTCAATGATGGGATAGGCCTATGCGTGACTATGCCGTGCTTAACCCTGCTCATCTACAAACAGCATTGCTAGACCAACCCTTCATACTCGGTCACTTTGAGTTCAAGCCAATGATGTTCCAAATGTTGCGCATCGCAGTCAATTTGGAGGTTTCCTCAAGAAGATCCATATTCTCACCGAGACAAATTTACGGATGTGTGCGCAGAAACTTTATCATCCCAGAGTCTCGAGAGGATGCCTTTAGATTGAAGCTCTTCCCATACTCACTCAAGGATAAGGCTAAAAATTGGCTAAACTCCTTAGAGCCAAATTCTGTTCACACATGGGATGAGCTAGCAGAAAAGTTCCTTGCCAAATACTTTCCTCCCAACAAAAATGCTAAGGTTCGAGAAATGATATCACTTCCTTCAAACAAAGGGAAGGGGAATCATTATTTGAAGCTTGGGAGAGATGGAAGGAGTTACTAAGAATGTGCCCTCACCATGGCATTCTGTGGTGATCCAAATGGAGACTTTCTATAATGGCCTAGATCACCCCACAAGATTGATACTTGATGCTTCATCAGGTGGTGTCATTCTCAACATGTCCTTTTCTGAGGCATGCAAGCTTATTGATGACATAGCCACCCACAACTCTCACTGGCCATCTGATAGATTTACTCCTGGGAAGAAGGCAGGTGTTCATGAGATAAGTGAAGTCACTCGCTTCTTTACGCTCAAGTGGCTACCCTGACCAACATGATCAAAACTTTGAGTACTTCAAACGTGGCCACGTCTGAGAAGCAGACTGTTGCAGCAGTTGAACCTACCCAGTCTGGTGGAGTAGTGTGTGTTTATTGTGAGGAAGGGCATGTGTATGAGGAGTGTCCCTACAACCCTCAATCTGTAAACTTTGTCTCTCAGAACAAAGGAAATGGTCCCTATTCCAACTCCTACAATTCAAATTGGAGAAATCATCCAAATTTCAGCAAGAGAAACAACAATGTATTGAATGCCAGCAATACTGCTCCTGCAATACCTCCAGGATTCCCTCCTCAACAACAACAGAGGCAGTATGTGCAGAACAACAACAATAGCAACTTGGAGGCCATGATGAAAAGCTTCATAAGTGATTGTAAGACTACTTTGCAAACTCATGAGTCTTCAATCAAAACTCTGGAAAATCAAATTGGACAGATAGCTTCAGCTCTCACTCAAAGACAGAATGGATCTCTTCCTTCTACAACAGAAACACCATCTTCATCAACCCCTAATGGTAATAATGGGGTAAATGGTCAGGTAAATGCAATTTCTTTAAGAAGTGGTACTGAATATCCTGAACCAACTATGCCTGTGGAAGAAGAATTACAGGAGAAGCAAAAAGAAGTACCAGAGAAAGAAAAAAAGAAAGGAAAAGAAGCAAGCACAAGTGGTGTGAAGGATATCCCAGACGTTACAACGTCTAATTTTGAACCAGGAATCAAGACTGTACCTAGGCTTGTACCTGAGTATCCTCCTCCACCATACCCTCAAAGATTGAAGAAAGCTCATGAGGATAAGCAGTTCAGCAAGTTCATGGAGATGTTGAAGCAGCTACACATCAACCTTCCTTTGGTTGATGCTTTACAGCAGATGCCAAATTATGCCAAGTTCTTGAAAGACATCATCACCAAGAGGAGAAGGCTAGGGGAGTTTGAAACTGTTGCTTTAACTGAGGAATGTAGTTTAATTATGCAGAATAAACTTCCTAGAAAACTCAAGGATCCTGGCAGTTTTACTATACCATGCTCCATTGGAGATTTTTACATTGGCAAAGCTTTATGTGACTTGGGAGCAAGTATCAACTTGATGCCCAAGTCCATTTATGACAAACTTGGTATAGGAACTGCCAGGCCTACTTCTTTAAGCTTAACTTTAGCTGATAAAAGCAGAGTTTATCCTGAGGGCATATTAGAAGATGTTTTGATTAAAGTTGACAAGTTTGTGTTTCCAGTAGATTTTGTTATTTTGGATTTTGATGCAGATAAAGAAGTTCCCATCATTCTGGGGAGACCATTCTTAGCTACTGGAAGGACAATCATTGATGTGCAGAAAGGAGAATTAATCATGAGAGTCAATGACCAAGAAGTCAAGTTCAACGCCCTCAATGCGCTCAAGTATCCGTAACCAAATACGTAAGAGTGTTCTTATGTGGTTGCCATCGATCATATGGTCCAAAAGCGGTTCAACAAGGACAATAATCATCCGGAGAAGCTTCGGGAATAATGAAATACAAGAGTGGTTAGCGAGAAGAAGTTGTTCCTCTGACGTTGTAACGTCTCGCTTGCGCGACGTGGCCACGCCTCGAGCCCCCGCACACAAAGTCATGGACAAAGAAGTATGAATCTTTAGGGCAAGAGGAATCAAATCAAGAAGAATGTGCCTCCATTAAAGAGCCACCCACTTTGGAATTAAAGGTGTTGCCCGATCATTTAAAGTATGTCTTCTTAGGGGAAAATGATTCTCTCGCGGTGATCATTTCTTCCAAGCTCACTCAAGAGCAGAAGATGATCTCATTACTACCCCGAAGAGACATAAAAAGGCAATTGGTTGGCAAATGGCGTACATCAAAGGTATCACCCCACAATGCGCATGCATAGAATAGTCTTGGAGGAGAATGCCAAGAATAGCATTGAAGGCGAGAGGAGATTGAACCCCATAATGAAGGAGGTGGTGAAGAAAGAAATCATCAAAATGGTTGGATGCGTGGAATCATCTACCCTATTAGTGATAGCTCCCAGGTGAGTCCAGTCGATCGTGCCCTCAAGAAAGGAGGAGTTACTGTGGTAACAAATGACAAAAATGGGCTAATTCCAACAAGGACAAGAATAGTGGAGGATATGCATGGATTACGTAAAGCTAAACAAGGCAACTAAGAAGGATCACTTCCTCTTCCATTCATTGATCAAATGCTAGACAGTGCTCGCAGGAAAGATTTCTCTGTTTCCTTGATGGTTATTCAGTTACAACCAGATAGCCATAGCGCCTGAAGATCAAGAGAAGACAACATTCACTTGTCCCTATGGTACCTTTGCTTTGAAGGATGCCATTTGGCCGTGGTAACGCCCCTGCAACATTTCAGAGGTGCATGATGGCCCTGTTTTCTGATTTCATTGAGAACTCCATGAAAGTTTTTATGGACGATTTCTCAGTCTATGGAGATTCGTACAAAGGAGGCCTGGATAATCTGGAAGGAGTTCTGATAAGGTGTGAAGAAACCAACCTAGTGCTCAATTGGGAAAAATGCCATTTCATGGTACAAGAAGGAATAGTGTTGGGACACAGAATATCAGTGAAAGGTTTAGAGGTGGACAGAGCAAAGATTGATGTTATTGACAAGCTACCTCCACCCACAACCATCAAAGGAGTCAGAAGTTTCTTAGGACATGCAGGGTTTTACAGAAGATTCATCAAGGATTTCTCAAAAATTTCAAAACCCTTGTGTCTGTTGTTGCAACGTGACCACGTCTTCAATTTTGATGAGCAGTGTCATGAAGCTTTCAACAAACTGAAGACTGCCTTGGTAACAGCTCCAGTAATAGTCACTCCAGATTGGTCCAAGCCATTTGAGTTGATGTGTGATGCAAGTGATTATGCCGTGGGAGTTGTATTGGGGCAAAGGTATGGAAAAAATTTTCATTCTATTTATTATGCCAAGAAAAACTTAGATGATGCCCAATTAAATTACATCGTGGATCAAAAGAACTCTTGGTCATTTGTGTTTGCATTTGATAAGTTTAGATCATACTTAGTGGGTGCAAAAGTTATTGTTTTCACTGATCATTCAGCCATTAAGTACTTAATTTCTAAAAAAGATGCAAAGCCAAGACTTATTAGATGGGTTCTCCTCCTCCAAGAATTTGACTTGGAAATTCGTGACAAAAAGGGGGTGGAGAACCAAGTTGCTGATCATCTTTCTAGGCTTGAGAATGTTGATGCAGGTACAGGTGAAAAGGATATACAAGAAAAATTTCCGATGAGAGACTATTGTTAGTAGCCTCGATGAGTCAAGACGTGGCCACCTCCATGACACTTTCGTCAAAACGTCATAACGTCTCGATACTATCGCTCCATGGTATGCCGACATAGTTAACTTCCTTGTTAGCGAGAATTGTGCTCTGTAGGATTCAACTATCGCCAGGCTAGAAGAGGTTCTTCCACACTATAAAGCACTATTTCCGGGATGAACCATACTTGTACAAATTGTGTCCGGATCGCTTACTAAGAAGATGCCTAGGCGAGGAAGAGCAACTCCATGTCTTTGCAACAATGTCATTCAAAGACCTTATGGTGGACATTTTGGAGGTACTAAAACAAACAAAGGTCCTACAATCAAAGCTACTATTGGCCAACATTATTCGTAGAGATGCACATGAGCCGGTTAGGAGATGTGACAAGTGCCGAGAACAGAAACATATCAAGCGAGCAAGAGATGCCACTCACAAACATTCTCGAAGTTGAATTGTTTGATGTATGGGGAATGGACTTCATGGGACCATTTCCTATGTCTCATGGAAATCTCTACATTCGTAGCCGTGGATTACGTGTCAAAGTGGGTTGAAGCGGTGGCATTACCAAACAATGAAGCTAAATCATTGCAAGTTCTAAAAAAAAGAATATATTCACAAGGTTTGGTACTCCAAGAGCCATAATCGAGTGATGAAGGCTCTCATTTTTGCAATAAGTTAATTGAGAACCTCTTGGCTAAATATGGAGTAAAACACAATTGCTACTGACTTATCACCCCCAAACCAAAGGGCTGCCGAAATATCCAACAGGAGATTAAAAGAATACTAGAGAAGATGGTTGGTCCCAACAGAAAAGGAGTGGTCATTACACTGGATGATGCACTTTGGGCCTCTGAGACAAAGATACAAAACACCATTGGGCATGTCTCCGTACAAGCTAGTTTATGGAAAGGCTTGTCACCTGCCAATTGAGCTCCAACATAAAGCTTATTGGGCGATAAAACAAATAAATCTAGATCATGCAAAGGCTGGTGAGGCAAGATTGTTACAATTGAATGAGCTAGAAGAGTTTAGACACCATGCCTATGAGAGCTCAGCAATGTATAAAGAAAAGACCAAGAAGTGGCACGATCAAAGAATCCAAAGGAGAGAGCTAGCAGAAGGACAACAGGTGTTGCTGTTCAATTCAAGGCTGAAATTGTTCCCAGGGAAGTTAAAGTCAAGATGGTCAGGTCCATTCAAATTAATGAAGATATATCCTCATGGTGCCGTGGAATTATTTGATGAAAAGACAAACACCATATTCAAAGTTAATGGCCAACGTGTGAAACAATATCATGGAGAACATGTGGAAAGGGACAAGATCCAAATGTCCTTCAACAATTCTTGAATAAAAGAGACAAAAGTTTGGCTGAAGACTCTTAAAGCAAGCGCTCTTGGGAGGCAACCCAAGGATTTTTTTTAATTTTTCTGTGTCTTTTTTAATTTTTGTTTTGCAGGAATAAGTGTTGAAAGAAAGGTGGAAGTGAAAGATGGTAGACGTCGTAACGCCTCGGTATTTACTAGGCGTGGGCACGCCCGCGCGATCAAGCGATTTAAATGAAGTCAAAGGCGTAAGTGATGACGTGTCGAAGTGATTTCCTCTCGCAAAACGAACGTGGTAACCCGACCACGGCGCCATCTCCTTCCCTACTTGTCTAATCAACGGTTACTTTTCTCCATTACTCCACTCTACCATTTCTCAACTCCCCATAACCACTTCCCCATAAAAATCTAACCATTCACCACCATTCCACCACCTGCAAATTTATTCCTAACCTCTCTCTCTCTCGAAACCAAATTCTCCCATCCCTTTCTCTCGAAAACCTAAAATTTCCGTAAATCCCCATTTCCTTCCAAACATTTTCTCGCACAAAACCATGACTAAAGTGAAGCAATCCGCCACCAAATCCTCCGGAAAAGGAAAGCATGTTGACTCTAAGTTCCTCCTCACCCCCATCCCCAAACACCAAACCCATCTAAAAAGAAAGCCCTACTTCCCGAAAGGGGTTTCAGTCAAGAAAACCCCAATCCTAATTTTCTCGCAACCGTCGCAGCGTTGGATTGGCAGAAATTTGTTATGCACAGAAAAGAGTATATTGCTACTCTGGTTCACGATTTCTACAAGGGGATCGTTGAAAGGCCTGAAGGAGAGCCATCCATCGTCTCAAAGGTAAGAGGAGAGGAAGTCAAGTTTGGGGTAAGGGTCATTAATGACTATTTTGGATTAGGATACTATGGCAAAGTCGTGGAGACCAAACAGGAAGAACTATGGATTGGCTGAGATGGATGCCATTAAGGAAAGGATATGTGTTGAAGGTGCTGTCTGGGAAAGAAGAGGTGAGCATGGGAGCGAGTTCAAGATAATGAAGAAATACCTTTGTGATGAAGCCAACACTTGGTTCCATTTCATAAGGCACTGCTTAATCCCTACCTCTCACACATCATGGGTTGACAAGGAGAGAATGATTGTGATTGATGCAATCATGTCCAGAGACAAAGTGGAGGTTGGGAAGTTGATCAACCGCGAGCTCAACAAATGGAAGAACAGGAAGGATGGATATTTGTACTTCCCTTGTTTGATAACTGATCTGTGCATGGAGGCAGGAGTGGAGATAGAAGCCTCAGAACTTAGGGAGCAACCTCAAGGCCCCTTTTCAACAAAATTTCAGCCTAGGGTGAAGTCTCCGCAGTCTTTGCAAGTTCTATTGATACTCGGACGTTACAACGTGCGGAGGAAAAACGAACTCCCAGCCAAGTTTATCAAAGAACAATTTGAGTGGCAAAAGAAGGTATTTGCCTGTGTGTCTAAGGGAAAGAAAGCAAGAGAGGAACTCAGATTGCACGAGTGGATGCGGGAGGAAAATGAAGATGATGTTCCATTGTCTACAATCCAAAGGAGAGTGTCAAGAGAGAAAAAGGCAAAGCGAGCAAGAAGCCCACCAAAGAGGCAAAGCCCAGCAAAGAAACAAAAGAAGGTAAGTAGTGAGGAAGATTTTAATTACGATGATTTAGATGATATTTCGATTGTGATGCAGAGGAATCAAAGAAAGTAAGCATGGAAGTAATTAGTGAAGAGGAGGAAGAGGAGGAGAGCCCTGAGGAAAAAGGGAGTTCGAGTGAAAGGACTGAAAGTGAGTCCCCAGCAATTAAATCAAACAAAGAGCCAGCCCAAGAAAAATCCAAAACACCTAGCCCCAAAGCACAATCCCCACAAACCACACAACCACCACCTTCACCAAAAGAACCCTCCACCCATGACCAAAACACCCCAAAGACCCCACAATCCAAGGCTCAAGACCAACCAACAACAAAACCACCCCCAGCCCAACCTGAACCACAAAAGCAATCATCACCTCAGAAGCCAGACGTGGCGACGTCTGAACCAACAAACACAGAAAGCAACCCACAATCCCAACCCATTTCCCCTCCCAAGAAAACCAGAGTGAAAACTGCACTTGCATACAATCCATTTGGAAGACACTCATTGATGTACAAAAAGGGGAATTGACAATGAGAGTCAATGATAAAGAAATTAAGATCAATGTTCTGAATGCATTAAAGCTTCCAGATGTCAATACTGAAGAGTGTTCCTTTGTGGTTTCTCTTGATCAAGTGGTGCAAAAGCATTTTCAGAAAACTAACAATCACTTGGGAAAGGTGCTTAACAATACTGAGGAACATGAATTGTTGGAAGAAGAGGAGGTTCCAATAGAAAAACAAACTGTGAATGAGGTTTGGGCTAGGAGATATGAGTCACTAGAGCAAGAAAACTCAAACCTCAAGAAGAGTGTGCCTTCTATTATTCAACCACCTGACCTAGAGTTGAAAGAATTACCCAAGCACCTGAAGTATGCATATTTGGGAGAAAATGAGACTCTACCTGTCATCATTTCTGCTAGTTTGAATCAAAACCAAGAGGTAACTCTGAAAAGGCACAAGAAGGCAATAGGCTGGCAAATGTCTGATATACATGGGATAAGTCCTACCATCTGCATGCATAGGATTGTGTTAGAGGAAAATGCTAAACATAGCATTGAAGGACAGAGAAGGCTTAATCCCATAATGAAGGAAGTAGTGAAGAAGGAAATCCTCAAGTGGTTAGATGCAGGGATTGTATATCCTATTTCTGACAGTGCATGGGTGAGCCCTGTGCAGTGTGTTCCCAAGAAAGGTAGTGTCACTGTGATCACAAATGACAAAAATGAGTTAATTCCCACAAGAACAGTGATTGGTTGGAGAATCTGCATGGACTATAGGAAATTGAACAAAGCCACAAAGAAAGACCACTTCCCTCTCCCTTTATTGACCAAATGTTGGATGGATCGGTGGTAAGGACTATTACTGCTTTCTTGATGGCTACTCTGGCTATAATCAAATAGCAATAGTTCTTGAAGACCAGCAAAAGACCACATTCACATGTCCTTATGGCACATTTGCCTTTAGAAGAATGCCCTTTGGACTGTGTAATGCCCCTGCAACTTTCCAGAGATGTATGATGTCCATATTCTCTTGATTTCATTGAAAAATCTATGGAGGTTTTTATGGATGACTTCTCTGTGTTTGGGGATAGTTTTCAAAAGGTTTGGACAACTTGGAAGAGATACTGATAAGGTGTGAAGAAACAAATCTTGTGCTTAATTGGGAGAAATGTCACTTCATGGTGCAAGAAGGAATTGTACTAGGGCATAGGATCTCCAAGAAAGGTTTAGAGGTGGATAGGGCCAAGATTGAAGTTATTGAAAAATTGCCACCCCCCTCAAGTGTCAAAGGTATAAGAAGTTTCCTTGGGCATGCTGGTTTCTATAGGAGATTCATTAAAGACTTCTCAAAGATCTCAAAGCCTCTATGTCAACTCCTTCAGCATGACACCACTTTCAACTTTGATGATGCATGCCTTGAAGCCTTCCAGAAGTTAAAGAAAGCTCTGATTACTGCACCTATCATTGTTGCTCCTGATTGGAGCAAACCATTCGAGCTCATTGATAACTCATATTTATATGAGTTATTTGTACTCATTCAAAGAATAAGTCATGCAAGTTCTCTAGCAATACAAGGAGTATTTAGTTAAGTTTTATGTAATTTCTGAGTCTTTAATAAATAAATAGATGAAGTGATGAATCTGTGCATTTAGGCACCAAGTGGTGCCCTTGAGAGCGTTTTGATGCTTTTTTGTGCTTGTGCAGGAAATTAGTGCTGAACGTTACCACGTCCCTCACCACGTCTACTAAAGTGTAGCAGAGAAAGGGTGAAAAGATCTTCATTTTGGCGCGCTAAGCAATGATAAGTCAAAGATATAAAAGTCAGAAGATTTTCTGTTCCCCATGAGCTGACGCACAAGAGCACTGTAGCTCTGAACAGTGTCAGGAAAAATAGAAGAAACAGATATGGTAGGTGGGCAAGTGACATCAGCACGCGTAAGCAAGGAGGCTATTTAAAGCTCACCGACTCTCTCTCAAGCATCATCCCTTCCACCAACTTCAGAATCACTTCATCTTCATCTCCTCACCATCCCTCCATTTACACTCAGAACTAGTGTTGTAAAGAAGATCTGGAAACAGACTTCTATATTTAGCTTGTCTGAACTTAGTTTTTATTTCTGCATTTTGTAAAGCTCAGACGTTGTAACGTCTATACAGCGTATATGCTTAAAAGCTGCTTAGGTGTATCTTTTGCACTTGAGTTCTTTTCTGTTATGTATGGTATTAGGATTTCACATCCTTTTCATTCTGTAAAGATGCTCAGCATGAGCTAAACACTTTGTAGTTGAGTTGTTAATTTGCTTTTAATGAATTTCTAGTTAATGTTATGAAGTGTTAACGTTGCCCGTTTTAAATCTTTGCGTAACAATATTTTCAAAACTTGTTTTGAGGTTGGCCTCTTAAAATGGGTAGATTCATAGGTACAGACATGGTCTATGAAAAGAAATCAAAGATTTATATGAATGAACAATGCACTAAAGACATTTAGGCATCTTTATCTAAGTCTAGACATAGAATGGATAATAGTTCATAGAACATTCTTTGTGGGTACTTAAAATACGAGGAGTGGGCCTATTTAGAACCTAGACATAGGATTTCTTGTACTTGAAACTCGGCGTTTTGTCTTTGAAAAGCATAGCTCTTTTGCAACAGCGCCTCGACGCGGGCCACGTCTACACAGACAGTTAACATTTGAACGTCATAACGCCTAAACGTTATAACGCCTAGCTAGGAAGGATTTATTTGCATACAACAACTCAACTCATCTCTCATCCATAATCACAACCAACATTTGTTTACCTATTCTATTTACATCTTTAGCTTTTAAACCAACTCTTATTGCCGATTTGATACTTGATTCTCTTGTGTTTTGAAACTTGAACTTTGAAAGCACACCAATCCTCGTGGGAACGATCTCTTACTTATATCCACTTTATTACTTGTACGATGTGTATACTTGCACTATAATTGCGAAAATTCATACTACTACACAAACGCGAACAAGTTTTTGGCGCCGTTGCCGGGGATTGTATTACTTTTATTGTTCAAAAGTGTTAAAGCACAAGTTGAAAGGATTTTACTGTGTTGTTTGCTGTTTCTGTGTTTGAACAGGTAGACGTTACAGCGTATGCTTAGTTCCAACTCAAGCTCTAGTTCAACTGAACCAAGGAGTTGAATCAACTGAGTTTGATCCAACCCGAAAGAACTTTCAGACAACTAAGGAGACAACAAAGGCTAAGAAGAAGGCAACAACAACAAGAACAACACCCAATCATGTCTGAGCATAACACCGGTTCTAGAGGTGGACATACACCAAGAGGAGGTAGAGGACATGGTCGAGGACCACAGACACATACAGAGACAATAGTTGTTGATGATGAACACTACCAAAGGCGCAAGAACTCATCAATGCAGGACCACAAGTTATGGTCAATGACAGGGATAGGCCTATGCGTGACTATGCCGTGCTTAACCCTGCTCATCTACAAACAGGCATTGCTAGACCAACCCTTCATACTGGTCACTTTGAGTTCAAGCCAATGATGTTCCAAATGTTGCATCGCAGTCAATTTGGAGGTTTCCTCAGAAGATCCATATTCTCACCGAGACAATTTACTCGGATGTGTGCAAACAACTTTATCATCCCAGAGTCTCGTGAGGATGCCTTTAGATTGAAGCTCTTCCCATACTCACTCAAGGATAAGGCTAAAAATTGGCTAAACTCCTTAGAGCCAAATTCTGTTCACACATGGGATGAGCTAGCAGAAAAGTTCCTTGCCAAATACTTTCCTCCCAACAAAAATGCTAAGCTGAGAAATGATATCACTTCCTTCAAACAAAGGGAAGGGGAATCATTATTTGAAGCTTGGGAGAGATGGAAGGAGTTACTAAGAATGTGCCCTCACCATGGCATTCCTGTGGTGATCCAAATGGAGACTTTCTATAATGGCCTAGATCAGCCCACAAGATTGATACTTGATGCTTCATCAGGTGGTGTCATTCTCAACATGTCCTTTTCTGAGGCATGCAAGCTTATTGATGACATAGCCACCCACAACTCTCACTGGCCATCTGATAGATTTACTCCTGGGAAGAAGGCAGGTGTTCATGAGATAAGTGAAGTCACTGCTCTTTCTGCTCAAGTGGCTACCCTGACCAACATGATCAAAACTTTGAGTACTTCAAACGTGGCCACGTCGAGAAAGCGGTCATTGCAGCAGTTGAACCTACCCAGTCTGGTGGAGTAGTGTGTGTTTATTGTGAGGAAGGGCATGTGTATGAGGAGTGTCCCTACAACCCTCAATCAGTAAACTTTGTCTCTCAGAACAAAGGAAATGGTCCCTATTCCAACTCCTACAATTCAAATTGGAGAAATCATCCAAATTTCAGCTGGAGAAACAACAATGCATTGAATGCCAAAGAATCTCGCTCTCCCGCAATACCTCCGTGATTCCCTCCTCAACAACAACAGAGGCGGTATGTGCGCACAACAACAATAGCAACTTGGAGGCCATGATGAAAAGCTTCATAAGTGATTGTAAGACTACTTTGCAAACTCATGAGTCTTCAATCAAAACTCGAAAATCAAATTGACAGATATAACTTCAAACTCTCACTCAAAGACAGAATGGATCTCTTCCTTCTACAAATGAAACACCATCATCATCAACCCCAATGGTAATAATGGGGTAAATGGTCGTGTAAATGCAATTTCTTTAAGAAGTGGTACTGAATATCCTGAACCAACTATGCCTGTGGAAGAAGAATTACAGGAGAAGCAAAAAGAAGTACCGAGAAAGAAAAAAAAGAAGGAAAAGAAGCAAGCACAAGTGGTGTGAAGGATATCCCAGACGTTACAACGTCTAATTTTGAACCAGAATCAAGACTGTACTCTAGGCTTGTACACGAGTATCCTCCTCCACCATACCCTCAAAGATTGAAGAAAGCTCATGAGGATAAGCGGTTCAAAGAAGTTCATGGAGATGTTGAAGCAATACACATCAACCTTCCTTTGGTTGATGCTTTACAAAGAGATGCCAAATTATGCCAAGTTCTTGAAAGACATCATCACCAAGAGGAGAAGGCTAGGGAGTTTGAAATCATTGCTTTAAGCGAGGAATGTAGTTTAATTATGCGAGAATAAACTTCCTAGAAAACTCAAGGATCCCCGGCGGTTTTACTATACCATGCTCCATTGGAGATTTTACATTGGCAAAGCTTTATGTGACTTGGGAGCAAGTATCAACTTGATGCCCAAGTCCATTTATGACAAACTTGGTATAGGAACTGCCGTGCCTACTTCTTTAAGCTTAACTTTAGTGATAAAAGCGAGTTTTATCCTGAGGGCATATTAGAAGATGTTTTGATTAAAGTTGACAAGTTTGTGTTTCCAGTAGATTTTGTTATTTTGGATTTTGATGCGGATAAAGAAGTTCCCATCATTCGGGGAGACCATTCTTAGCTACCGGAAGGACAATCATTGATGTGCGAGAAAGGAGAATTAATCATGAGAGTCAATGACCAAGAAGTCAAGTTCAACGTCCTCACGCGCTCAAGTATCCAGAACCAAATACAGAAGAGTGTTCTTATGTGGTTGCCATCGATCATATGGTCCAAAAGCAGTTCAACAAGGACAATAATCATCTGGAGAAGCTTCTGGGGAATAATGAAATACAAGAGTGGTTAGCAGAAGAAGTTGTTCCTCTGTGACGTTGTAACGTGCACATTGCGACGTGGCCGCGTCCGAGCCCCCTGCACCAAAGTCATGGACAAAGAAGTATGAATCTTTAGGGCAAGAGGAATCAAATCTGAAGAAGAATGTGCCCTCCATTAAAGAGCCACCCACTTTGGAATTAAAGGTGTTGCCCGATCATTTAAAGTATGTCTTCTTAGGGGAAAATGATTCTCTGCCAGTGATCATTTCTTCCAAGCTCACTCAAGAGCAGGAAGATGATCTCATTACTACCCTGAAGAGACATAAAAAGGCAATTGGTTGGCAAATGGCAGACATCAAAGGTATCAGTCCCACAATCTGCATGCATAGAATAGTCTTGGAGGAGAATGCCAAGAATAGCATTGAAGGGCAGAGGAGATTGAACCCCATAATGAAGGAGGTGGTGAAGAAAGAAATCATCAAATGGTTGGATGCAGGAATCATCTACCCTATTAGTGATAGCTCCTGGGTGAGTCCAGTTCAGTGCGTGCCCAAGAAAGGAGGAGTTACTGTGGTAACAAATGACAAAAATGGGCTAATTCCAACAAGGACAGTAACAGGCTGGAGGATATGCATGGATTACAGAAAGCTAAACAAGGCAACTAAGAAGGATCACTTCCCTCTTCCATTCATTGATCAAATGCTAGACAGGCTCGCAGGGAAAGATTTCTACTGTTTCCTTGATGGTTATTCAGGTTACAACCAGATAGCCATAGCGCCTGAAGATCAAGAGAAGACAACATTCACTTGTCCCTATGGTACCTTTGCTTTCAGAAGGATGCCATTTGGGCTGTGTAACGCTCCTGCAACATTTCAGAGGTGCATGATGGCCCTGTTTTCTGATTTCATTGAGAACTCCATGAAAGTTTTTATGGACGATTTCTCAGTCTATGGAGATTCGTACAAAGGAGGCCTGGATAATCTGGAAGGAGTTCTGATAAGGTGTGAAGAAACCAACCTAGTGCTCAATTGGGAAAAATGCCATTTCATGGTACAAGAAGGAATAGTGTTGGGACACAGAATATCAGTGAAAGGTTTAGAGGTGGACAGAGCAAAGATTGATGTTATTGACAAGCTACCTCCACCCACAACCATCAAAGGAGTCAGAAGTTTCTTAGGACATGCAGGGTTTTACAGAAGATTCATCAAGGATTTCTCAAAATTTCAAAACCCTTGTATGCATTGTTGCAACGTGATCACGCTCTTCAATTTTGATGAGCAGTGTCATGAAGCTTTCAACAAACTGAAGACTGCCTTGGTAACAGCTCCAGTAATAGTCACTCCAGATTGGTCCAAGCCATTTGAGTTGATGTGTGATGCAAGTGATTATGCCGTGGGAGTTGTATTGGGGCAAAGGTATGGAAAAAATTTTCATTCTATTTATTATGCCAGTAAAACCTTAGATGATGCCCAATTAAATTACATGTGATCAAAAAAAGAACTCTTGGTCGTTGTGTTTGCATTTGATAAGTTTAGATCATACTTAGTGGGTGCAAAAGTTATTGTTTTCACTGATCATTCAGCCATTAAGTACTTAATTTCTAAAAAAGATGCAAAGCCAAGACTTATTAGATGGGTTCTCCTCCTCCAAGAATTTGACTTGGAAATTCGTGACAAAAAGGGGGTGGAGAACCAAGTTGCTTGATCATCTTTCTAGGCTTGAGAATGTTGATGCAGTGCAGTGAAAAGGATATACAAGAAAAATTTCCGATGAGAGACTATTGTTAGTAGCCTCAGTAGCTGAAGACGTGGCCACCTCCATGACACTTTCGTCAAACGTCATAACGTCTGATACTACTGCTCCATGGTATGCCGACATAGTTAACTTCCTTGTTAGCAGAATTGTGCCTGTAGGATTCAACTATCGCCAGGAAGAAGAGGTTCTTCCACACTATAAAGCACTATTTCGGGATGAACCATACTTGTACAAATTGTGTCCAGATCGGTTACTAAGAAGATGCCTAGGCGAGGAAGAGCAACTCCATGTCTTTGCAACAATGTCATTCAAAGACCTTATGGTGGACATTTTGGAGGTACTAAAACAAGCAGTGCAAAGGTCCTACAATCAAAGCTACTATTGGCCAACATTATTCGAGAGATGCACATGAGTGGTTAGGAGATGTGACAAGTGCCGAGAACAGAAACATATCAAGCGTGCAAGAGATGCCACTCACAAACATTCGGAAGTTGAATTGTTTGATGTATGGGAATGGACTTCATGGGACCATTTCCTATGTCTCATGGAAATCTCTACATTCGTAGTTGTGGATTACGTGTCAAAGTGGGTTGAAGCGGTGGCATTACCAAACAATGAAGCTAAATCATTTAGCAAGTTCCCGAAAAGAATATATTCACAAGGTTTGGTACTCCAAGAGCCATAATCGATGATGAAGGCTCTCATTTTTGCAATAAGTTAATTGAGAACCTCTTGGCTAAATATGGAGTAAAACACAGAATGCTCACACTTATCACCCCCAAACCAAAGGCGCTGCCGAAATATCCAACAGGAGAGATTAAAGAATACTAGAGAAGATGGTTGGTCCCAACGAGAAAGGAGTGGTCATTACACTGGATGATGCACTTTGGGCCTACTGAGCAAAGATACAAAACACCATTGGGCATGTCTCCGCACAAGCTAGTTTATGGAAAGGCTTGTCACACCGCCAATTGAGCTCCAACATAAAGCTTATTGGGCGATAAAACAAATAAATCTAGATCATGCAAAGGTGGTGAGGCAAGATTGTTACAATTGAATGAGCTAGAAGAGTTTAGACACCATGCCTATGAGAGCTCAAAGAATGTATAAAGAAAAGACCAAGAAGTGGCACGATCAAAGAATCCAAAGGAGAGAGCTAGCGAGAAGGACAACAGTGTTCTTTGCTCAATTCAAGGCTGAAATTGTTCCCGTGGAAGTTAAAGTCAAGATGGTCGAGTCCATTCAAATTAATGAAGATATATCCTCATGGTGCCGTGGAATTATTTGATGAAAAGACAAACACCATATTCAAAGTTAATGGCCAACGTGTGAAACAATATCATGGAGAACATGTGGAAAGGGACAAGATCCAAATGTCCTTCAACAATTCTTGAATAAAAGAGACAAAAGTTTGGCTGAAGACTCTTAAAGCAAGCGCTCTTGGGAGGCAACCCAAGGATTTTTTTTAATTTTTCTGTGTCTTTTTTAATTTTTGTTTTGCGGAATAAGTGTTGAAAGAAAGGTGGAAGTGAAAGATGGTAGACGCGTCGTAACGTCTCGGTATTTACTAGGCGTGGGCGCGTCCGGGCGATCAAGGCGATTTAAATGAAGTCAAAGCGTAAGTGATGACGTGTCGAAGTGATTTCCTGCTGCCAAACGAACGTGGTAATCGACCACGACGTCATCTCCTTCCCCTACTTGTCTAATCAACGGTTACTTTTCTCCATTACTCCACTCTACCATTTCTCAACTCCCCATAACCACTTCCCCATAAAAATCTAACCATTCACCACCATTCCACCACCTGCAGCCTATTCCTAACCTCTCTCTCTCTGAAACCAAATTCTCCCATCCCTTTCTCTGAAAACCTAAAATTTCCAGAAATCCCCCATTTCCTTCCAAACATTTTCTGCACAAAAACCATGACTAAAGTGAAGCAATCCGCCACCAAATCCTCTGGAAAAGGAAAGCATGTTGACCTAAGTTCCTCCTCAGCCCCCATCCCTGAAACACCAAACCCATCTAAAAAGAAAGCCCTACTTCCTGAAAGGGGTTTCAGTCAAGAAAACCCCAATCCTAATTTTCTCGCAACCGTCGCAGCGTTGGATTGGCAGAAATTTGTTATGCACAGAAAAGAGTATATTGCTACTCTGGTTCACGATTTCTACAAGGGGATCGTTGAAAGGCCTGAAGGAGAGCCATCCATCGTCTCAAAGGTAAGAGGAGAGGAAGTCAAGTTTGGGGTAAGGGTCATTAATGACTATTTTGGATTAGGATACTATGGCAAAGTCAGTGGAGACCAAATGAAGAACTATGGATTGGGTGAGATGGATGCCATTAAGGAAAGGATATGTGTTGAAGGTCTTTCAGGGAAGAAGAGGTGAGCATGGGAGCGAGTTCAAGATAATGAAGAAATACCTTTGTGATGAAGCCAACACTTGGTTCCATTTCATAAGGCACTTGCTTAATCCCTACCTCTCACACATCATGGGTTGACAAGGAGAGAATGATTGTGATTGATGCAATCATGTCCGGAGACAAAGTGGAGGTTGGGAAGTTGATCAACCGCGAGCTCAACAAATGGAAGAACAGGGAAGGATGGATATTTGTACTTCCCTTGTTTGATAACCGATCTGTGCATGGAGGCGGAGTGGAGATAGAAGCCTCGTAACTTGGGAGCAACCTCAAGGCCCCTTTTCAACAAAATTTCACCTAGGGTGAAGTCTGCGCAGTGCTTTGCAAGTTCTATTGATACTCGGGCGTTACAACGTGCGGAGGAAAACGAGAACTCCCTAGCCAAGTTTATCAAAGAACAATTTGAGTGGCAAAAGAAGGTATTTGCCTGTGTGTCTAAGGGAAAGAAAGCGGTTGAGGAACTGTATTGCACGAGTGGATGCAGGAGGAAAAAATGAAGATGATGTTCCATTGTCTACAATCCAAAGGAGAGAATCATCAAGAGAGAAAAGCAAAGCGAGCAAGAAGCCCACCAAAGAGGCAAAGCCCAAAGAAAGAAACAAAAGAAGGTAAGTAGTGAGGAAGATTTTAATTTCGATGATTTAGATGATATTTCGATTGTGATGCAGAGGAATCAAAGAAAGTAAGCATGGAAGTAATTAGTGAAGAGGAGGAAGAGGAGGAGAGCCCTGAGGAAAAAGGGAGTTCGAGTGAAAGGACTGAAAGTGAGTCCCCAGCAATTAAATCAAACAAAGAGCCAGCCCAAGAAAAATCCAAAACACCTAGCCCCAAAGCACAATCCCCACAAACCACACAACCACCACCTTCACCAAAAGAACCCTCCACCCATGACCAAAACACCCCAAAGACCCCACAATCCAAGGCTCAAGACCAACCAACAACAAAACCACCCCCAGCCCAACCTGAACCACAAAAGCAATCATCACCTCAGAAGCCAGACGTGGCGACGTCTGAACCAACAAACACAGAAAGCAACCCACAATTCCAACCCATTTCCCCTCCCAAGAAAACCAGAGTGAAAACTGCACTTGCATACAATCCATTTGGAAGGAAGAAGAGACAACAGATAGCTGCTGAGTCAAATCAAGCTCAAGGGAGCGGAGAAAAAGAGGAAGTTGCGAACACCACAACACTCGTGCGTAAGCTTCCTGTAAAAGAAAAAGTCAAAGTCTTTGCAGACACCGCTATCGCTACTAGTGGTGCATTCGTTGCCACTATCAAGCTTCGGCGCCCCTTCCTACTATTGCCGAAGAAGCGCTGCGCAGACGTTGTAACGTCTGTGCTGAAAAAGGTCTGCGACCAAACTTGCGAAATGCAAGTCATCAATGAACGTGAAGTCGCATTGGAAAAGGTCAAACAAAGAAGCAATGGAGGAGGCCACACGAAACCGGCGAGCACTTGTTGAAGCAAGCCCGGGGATCGATTCTTTGGAACTGAGTATCATCATCGACGTGGCGGCGTCTAAAGAGCGTGAGGTGAAAAAGCCCGTGTGATCCCCAGGTGAACCAATGCAAGTAAACCTGGCGATCTAGCAATGAGAATGTGGGAGGAGGCCAAAGAGAGGATTGCTTGAAGCCTCAAGTCTTCTTTGGTGGAAGTGTTGGAGCAAGTACAAAAGAGAAAGAATCGATGAAACAACAACAACCACCACCACCGAGCAAGGAGGAGTGAAGGTCAAGAAAGAGAAAAAGGAGAAGAAGAAAGGAGAAGGTCAAGCAAGAGTACCCACCGACAAAGCGGAAGGCTAAGGTCTGGTGCATCAAACAAGTAAGTCCCCCATTTAATTTCAATAGTAGCTGTAGTTTTTTTTTTTTTTTTTAGTTTTAATGATAATTTTAGTAGTTTTTCTTTTCTGTTTAGTGTGAGAAACCCCCCTAAAAAAAAAAAAAAAAAAAACATCATGTTGTTTATCCGTGAGCAAAGTGAGGACACCGCTCATCTTTAAGTGTGGGGGGGGATCTCAATGTTTTAAATCTCTGTTTGTGATTATACATGAAATCAAATGCATAAGTAGTCTCTGTTCTTACTCTGTCAAGCATGAAAATAATTCTCTTTGGGCTAAGGTTAGTGAAAATGTGTGTGTGAGTAACCTATGCATGATTAGATGAAAAGAATTGATTGTTGCTCCTACACAAACTCTGTTTTAAGAAGGAATCTAGTTAGCAAGGGAATATTTTGTGCTGAAGCTAGTTTTGGTGAACTTTGGTGAAAATAAAACTTGATTAAAAACCTAGAATAGCAGTAGAAGCTAAGTTTGGGGGTAAATCAAGTCGTACTAAGGCTGGGTGCAAAGACTATAGGATGGTTAAGTACAGGTGTAGCGTGAGTGCAACGTTGTAACGTCTACCCGTAACGTTATAACGTCTGCCGTGTGTGTTGTGTAGTGTGTTCAAACGTTGCAACGTCCACCCATAAACGTTGTAACGAATAAGTGGAAAATCCACATGGAGCAAAATAAAGAGAGTGTGCTATGTTCTCTGTAATACCCTGAAACAAATGCTGAGCACTCTTAAAAAAAAAAAAAAAAAAAATCCAAAATGGAGCAAAATAAAGAGAGTTGCTCAGAAAGGAGGGGGTTACAGTCCTTTTTTGCGTGTGTAAGTCAATAAATTAGTTGCACTAACCTAGTCCTAGCACCCACTTAAGACCCTTTGTCATGCTTAAAATAAACCCCCATGTCTTATGTGAAAATGTTAGCCTATTCTTTGTTTTGAAAAATGTTTTACTGTCACCATTTGGGAAGCCACTCTTTCATAGGCCAAAACTGTTTCTGAACTAGCTAGAGGAAGATTTAAATGCAGAGATCACACACTCACTTTGAGCTTTAATGAATCTGGAATTTAATCATGCAAGTGGTGTGTGAGTGCGTGAGAAATTAGCCCCTTGAGAATAAATTTTTGATCTGTTGATTGAGTAAGAGCATAACCTGCTAGTGTAGTTGATTTCATGTTTTGTTTTGTTTTGCTGTTATCTTGATTGCTTGAGGACAAGCAATGACTTAAGTTTGGGGGTGTGATAACTCATATTTATATGAGTTATTTGTACTCATTCAAAGAATAAGTCATGCAAGTTCTCTAGCAATACAAGGAGTATTTAGTTAAGTTTTATGTAATTTCTGAGTCTTTAATAAATAAATAGATGAAGTGATGAATCAGTGCATTTAGGCACCAAGTGGTGCCCTCGAGAGCGTTTTGATGCTTTTTGTGCTTGTGCGGAAATTAGTCTTTGAACGTTACCACGCCCTCACCACGCCTACTAAAGTGTAGCGAGAAAGGGTGAAAAGATCTTCATTTTGCGCGCTAAGCAATGATAAGTCAAAGATATAAAAGTCGGAAGATTTTCTGTTCCCCATGAGTGACGCTTTTAAACAATCGTAGCTCAATGCGAAAGTCGGGAAAAATAGAAGAAACAGATATGGTAGGTGGGCAAGTGACATCAGCACGCGTAAGCAAGGAGGCTATTTAAAGCTCAGCTCAGCTCTCTCTCAAGCATCATCCCTTCCACCAACTTCAGAATCACTTCATCTTCATCTCCTCACCATCCCTCAATTTACACTCAGAACTAGTGTTGTAAAGAAGATCTGGAAACAGACTTCTATATTTAGCTTGTCTGAACTTAGTTTTTATTTCTGCATTTTGTAAAGCTCAGACGTTGTAACGTCTATACAGCGTATATGCTTAAAAGCTGCTTAGGTGTATCTTTTGCACTTGAGTTCTTTTCTGTTATGTATGGTATTAGGATTTCACATCCTTTTCATTCTCAGAAAGATGCTCAAAGATGAGCTAAACACTTTGTAGTTGAGTTGTTAATTTGCTTTTAATGAATTTCTAGTTAATGTTATGAAGTGTTAACGTTGCCGCTTTAAATCTTTGCGTAACAATATTTTCAAAACTTGTTTTGAGGTTGGCCTCTTAAAATGGGTAGATTCATAGTACTGATATGGTCTATGAAAAGAAATCAAAGATTTATATGAATGAACAATGCACTAAAGACATTTAGGCATCTTTATCTAAGTCTAGACATAGAATGGATAATAGTTCATAGAACATTGCTGTGGGTACTTAAAATACAGGAGTGGGCCTATTTAGAACCTAGACATAGGATTTCTTGTACTTGAAACTCGGCGTTTTGTCTTTGAAAAGCATAGCTCTTTTGCAACAGCGTTCAGACGTGGCCACGTCTACACAGATTAACATTTGAACGTCATAACGTCTAAACGTTATAACGTCTAGCTAGGAAGGATTTATTTGCATACAACAACTCAACTCATCTCTCATCCATAATCACAACCAACATTTGTTTACCTATTCTATTTACATCTTTAGCTTTTAAACCAACTCTTATTGCCGATTTGATACTTGATTCTCTTGTGTTTTGAAACTTGAACTTTGAAAGCACACCAATCCTCGTGGGAACGATCTCTTACTTACATCCACTTTATTACTTGTACGATGTGTATACTTGCACTATAATTGCGAAAATTCATACTACTACACAAACGCGAACACTCATGTGTGATGCAAGCGACTATGCAGTGGGAGCTGTGCTCGGCAAAGGTATGATAAAATCTTTCATTCCATTTACTATGAAAGCAAAACACTTATTGAAGCACAGTTAAATTACACAGTTACTGAAAAAGAGCTATTAGCCGTGGTCTTTGCCTTTGATAAGTTTAGATCATACTTGGTTGGCACAAAAGTAATTGTTTTTACAGACCATTCAGCCATCAAGTATTTGATCTCTAAGAAAGATGCAAAACCAAGGCTAATAAGATGGGTTCTCCTCCTCCAAGAATTTGACTTGGAAATTCATGATAAAAAGGGGGTGGAGAACCAAGTTGCTGACCATTTGTCTAGACTTGAAGGAGAAAATGCAGGTACAACGCAGGGTGAGATTAAAGAAATCTTCCCAGATGAGAAATTGTTGGCGATGCGTGAAAAAGTGTAACGCTATAGCGGTTGCCGCTATAACGCCAGACGCTATAGCGTCTGAAGATACTGCTCCGTGGTATGCTGATATTGTGAATAACTTGGTAAGCAGAATTGTGCCTGCAGATCTGAATTATCAACAAAGAAAAAGGTTTTTCCATGTAGTGAAGGATTATTATTGGGATGAACCTTTTCTCTACAAGAAGTGCCAAGACCAAGTGATAAGAAGGTGCCTTGCAGAAGAAGAACAACCTCAAGTGTTAGAGCATTGTCATGCTTCACCATGTGGTGGACACTTTGGAGGAACTAGAACAGCTGCAAAGGTGCTGCAATGTGGGTATTACTGGCCTACATTATTCAAGGATGCTCAGGAATTGGTAAAGAGCTGTGCAAGGTGTCAAAGGACTGGGAACATTTCAAACAAGCATGAAATGCCCTTAACCAACATTTTAGAAATTGAACTCTTTGATGTATGGGGCATGGATTTCATGGGTCCCTTTCCTCCTTCTCATGGGAATTTGTACATACTGGTGGCTGTGGATTATGTTTCCAAATGGGTTGAAGCTGTGGCTCTCCCCAACAATGATGCCAAGTCAGTCAGCAAGTTCTGCAGAAGAACATATTCACCAGATATGGTACACCAAGAGCAATTATCAGTGATGAGGGTTCTCACTTTTGTAACAAGTTGATTGAGTCTCTATTGGGAAAATATGGAGTGAGGCACAAAATTGCCACTGCATACCACCCACAAACAAATGGGCAAGCTGAATTGTCCAATAGAGAAATCAAAAGGATGCTTGAAAAAATGGTGGGACCCTCAAGAAAGGATTGGTCAATCCATCTGGATGATGCGTTATGGGCTTACAGGACAGCCTTCAAAACACCTCTGGGAATGTCTCCATACAGACTTGTGTTTGGGAAAGCATGCCACCTCCCTATTGAGCTGCAACACAAAGCTCATTGGGCCATAAAAAAGCTCAACTTTGACTGTGATAGGGCAGGTAAGGCTAGGCTACTGCAATTAAATGAACTTGATGAGATTAGGCATGCTGCCTATGAAAGTTCAGCCATTTACAAGGAAAAAACAAAGGTGTGGCATGACAGGAAGATCCAGAACAGAGAGCTGATTGAAGGAGGCCAAGTGCTTCTCTTTAATTCAAGATTAAAATTGTTTCCTGGCAAGCTCAAATCCAGGTGGTCTGGCCCTTTTAACTTAGTCAAGGTCTACCCTCATGGTGCTGTGGAGTTATATGATCAAGCAACCAACACCACTTTCAAGGTGAATGGACAGAGAGTAAAACAGTACCATGGTGACACTGTGATGAGGGACAAGACCTCAATTGATCTTCAAGATCCCTAACATCAAATGAAGAAGTCAGGCTGATGACTCTTAAAACAAGCGCTCTTGGGAGGCACCCCAAGATTTTAATTAACATTTCTGTTATTTTTGTTTTTATTGTGCAGGAGGAAAAATTTTGGGTGTTGAGGAATTTGGAAAATTGAAAAATCATAGTGTGAAGTTGACGCTATAGCGTCAAGAGGTGGTAGCTGGCAGGAAGAAACATTGTTATTTCAAAGTATGGGGCGGTTATAATGACGTGGCACGCGCGCTCTGTGCACTTCAACTGCTGCGCCCTATGCGCCCACGTGTGACAGCCCCAATCACTTCAGTCACTCCGCCCCATCAACAACGGTCACCTCATTCAATTCCCAATAACCTCTCACTCAACCACTCCCCTGTTTTTTCTTTCTTTCTAACCGTTGATTCTCCTTCTTCTTCCCTAACCCTCATCCAGCCATAACTTCATTCCTTTTCTTCTCTGCAACCGATCTCACATTTCAGTTCAGAAAATTCCCAAATCACTTTCATCTCTTCAAAAATCTCAAAATGGTGAAGAAACATTCAATTGAAAAACCCCAGAGAAAGACCAAGACCTCGAGCCCGGTTCTAGAGCTATAGACCCAAAAGACGATCTGCTAGCGTTCTTGGAAGATGAATTTCATCGCAGAAAGGGGTTTTAAAACAGAAAAAGCTCCTGATGTGTTCACGTCTACTGTTATAGCGCTAGGTTGGCAGAAATTCATCAAGCACAGAGGGGAATTTGTGGTGCCTCGGTGAGAGAGAGTTTACAAAGGTATTCCTCCTCCAAAAGGGGAAAGCCCCAAACCTATTCTATGGTTGTGGGTGAAATGGTTGATTTCAGCCCAAGTGCCATTAATGAACACTTCAAGCTAGGGTATTCTGGGAAAGCATTGGAGAAAAAGCTTGATACATGGGGCTGTGACGAAATGGAGGAGGTCAAGAAGAGGATCTGTGTGGAGGAAGCTACGTGGGAAAGGTTTGGATCTGAATTTAAAGTGAAGAAAGCATTTCTGGTGGATGAGGCTGCCATGTGGTTTACTTTTATCAGGCATTCACTCATGCCTACTTCCCACACAACCAATGTGGAGAAGGACAGGTTAATAGTGCTGGATGCTATTTTGGAAGGAGAGAGCATTGATGTGGGCAAAATCATTGCAAGGGAGATTGAGAAAAGCAGGCTGAAGACTGATGGTAATCTTTACTTTCCATGTCTAATTACTGAGTTGTGTAAGCAGGCTGAAGTTGAAATTGAGATCCGTGATGAGAGGAGAACTCCTCAAGGAGATATCCCTGCTGTGTTCAAGCCCAGACAAAGAAGTGCTAGCGCTATAGCGTCTGATGCTATAGCGCTTAATCAGTTGAAAAAGAACCAACAAGCCTTGTGCAAGTTTGTGAAGGCAAAGTTTGAGTGGGAAAAAGCTGTAATGGAGAAGCTGTCCAGGGGAAAAGAATTATTAGAACCCCCTGTGTTTCCAGAGTGGTTAATTGACGAAGAAGGTGTGAAGGAGCCACCTCAACAAGAAGAAAGGGTAAGTAAAAAGGCCTCTCATGAGGCACTCAAAAAGAGACCAAGGAGCCTGCGCTTGAAGAAGGGGAAGGAGTCCTGCTAAAAAGAAAACAAAGGTGAGCAAAGTGAAGAATCCTTAAACACTTGAAGATTTGGAGGAACTAAGTGAAGAAGATGAAGAAGAGACGAGGAGGTCATGAAGGAAGTAAATGACTCAAGAGGAGGAAGATTCGAAAGTGAGGAGAAATCGTGTGAGGAGAGCCCGAAAAGGGAGGAAGGATCGAGAGTGAAGAATATGAGGAATTGCTCACTGATCCCACACCTAGCCCCACTAGGCCACCTTCACCACAAATACCTTCACCACCACCCAAAGATCAAACTGCTCTCAAACACCCCAATCTGCGCAAAGACCATCCTCCACCCATCCCAACAAAAGAAACATCACCCACACCTACACAAAGAAACACCAAATCTAAATGAGCCAAAGACAACCGGAACCACCTGTCCCAATCTCCCATAGCAAGAAAAGAACCAAGTCCACCACCGCATCACCACAAATGGCTCAATCCCCAAATTCTGCTGAAAAATCACTGGCGCTTATAGCGTCTCGATGCTATAGCGCCCGCTGCAGCCAGAAAAGTCCATCATCATCCGTGGTCAAGTACAACAAAATCTCCTAGGCTTAAGCAAAGAGCCCAAAGGAGCCCTCAATCAAAGGTTAATATTCTTGCAGTGTTACGAAGAAGAAGCTCGGGCCATGGTGATGACCTCCAAGGAAGGTAGTGCAAGGACCAAGGCCATCCGCACACCGTCCGTATTCTCAAGGAGAAGCACGTGGCAACAAAGAGGCCAACATATGTATCTGCCAGAAGGAGCCCAGGAGCAAAGCTTGCTGTGATTGAGGAAGAGGACCAAGAAAGTGTGCAGCCAGAAGCACAAGAAGCTGGAAGGGAGGTATCTGATCAAGAAACTGAAGCCGCTAGCAAGTTAGCAGAGATGAAGGCGGCTAAAGAGAAGGAAGCCCCGATGGCGGCGCTATAGCGTCCCGATGCTATAGCGCTGAGGAAGGCCGAAGGAAGAGAAGAAAAGAAAAAGGCTGCAAAGCCTCCTCGACCACTACTCGTGTCGGTTCAAGGACCAGTGCAGTCTAATGAAAAAATGATTTTAACATTCTGCAGTAGTAGTTTTTAATTTTCTTTGTATGTTCCATAAGTTGTGAAGCGCTATAACGTCTGTCTTGCGCTTTCACAAATGTTTAAAGACTTGTTTTATGTTGTTCTGCTTTGTCTTAGGCTTCTCCCTAGTTCTTTAAGAGCGGTGAGGACACCGCTCACTTTTGTTGTGGGGAGGGCCTAAAGTTATCAATAATGTTTCATGTGTTTCATTTTTAAGTATAATCATTGAATGCATTCTCTTTGGGCTAATTTTAGTGATAATTGTGTGAGTGAGTAAGAGAGCCATGCATTTAGAAAAAATCTTTGTTTATTATTGCTCCCACACATAAAAATCTCGTGCTTAAGGAAAAACTTAGTTAGCCTAGGACTATCCGATGCTTAGGTTAGTCCCTGGTTAACCAAGTGGAATCAAATCTTGAATAAAAACTTTGAAGAGTTTTTGAAGCAAAGTTTGGGGGTGTTTAGGCTATATAAAGGTTAGTCTGAAGGTCTTAGGGTGGTCGATGACTTAGAAGTTCGGTGTAAATATGTTGTAAAGTCAGTAGTTTCCTCAAACAAGAGTTCGGTGTCCCAAAGGCAAAGAGGCAAAGCCTCATGTAAAAAAAAAAAAAAAAAATATATATATATATATATATATATATATATATATATATATAAATAAATTCTTTGTGGAGGAGCCGAGTAATTAGGGGTGCAACTAGTAAATAAATTTGTTATCAAGTGTTCAAAGCGCTATAGCGCCAAACGCTATAGCGTGAGTTGTTCGGCCAATAAATTAGAGCACTGACCATAGACTTGAAATGCCTAGTTAAACCCTTTGTCATGCTTGAAAATCCCCATTTCTGTGTGAAAATGTTAATCTAGTCACCGTTTTGAAAAAGTTCTTGATTTCACCAAAAGAAGGCCACTCTTCCCAAGGCTAAGAGAAATCCAAATCTAGCTAGGAATTGAGATGAGTCAAGAGATCACACACACACTATTGAGCAAATAATAAGCTTAGAAGTGAAGTAAAATGCATTGGTGTGTTGGTGTGAGTGTGAATCTGAATTTAGCCCATTGAGAAAATATTTGAATGAGTATGCTTAGAAGTGAATTGCTGATCAGGTCTTGTGTTTGTGAATAAGTGTCAGTTTGTTTTGTCTTTGCAAGTGTCATTACTTGGGGACAAGCAATGGTTTAAGTTTGGGGGTGTGATAACTCATATTTATATGAGTTATTTATGCCTCTAATCATTGAATTAAGTAAGTTCTCAAGTAATATTAGTATAGTATTTATTGTATTTCTGTTTATATTAGGTAAGGAAGGGCTAAACACTGTTTTGCTATGAAATTGGCACATTTGGTGCCCTTGTGATTGTTTTGATGTATTTTGTGAAGTAGTGCAGTGTTTAGCGCTATAGCGTCTAACGCTATAGCGTCAAGAGGGCAGCGCAGCTGAGCATCTAAAGGAAAAGTGAAATTTTGGCGCCAAGCTCATTAATCCATGTTCCATATCTTGTGTCCACAGTGCTTGCTGACATGTGCGGATTTTATTGGATTTGTGTGGACACTTGTCATTGCATGAGTAAAGGAATAGTGGAGTTGGTGAAAAAGCAAACATCACCTTTCTTGACTTTTGGAGAGTTTTGTACCTCATGCTAGATATACTAGAGATCTTTGATTTCCTTCCCATAGATACCTTAGGATTTTCGTGAGTAAGAGAGAGTATTGGTAGAGAGAGAGAACGTGACATTTCTTCATCTCCATTGATACACTTTTGAAGCTTTTGCATTTTATTTTCTTCCTTTGTAATTTACGTATTTTCTCACGGTGTAAGGTCGATGATGATGTACCATCTATGCGTGGATGATTAGGAGATTTCAAGCTTGTATCTTTTGCACTTGTATTCCCTTTCTTACCTACACGGTAATGCAAGTATTTGTATTTGTGTTATTTTGATGATGCTCAACATGAGCTAAACTCTTTGAGTTGGGTTGCTATAAGCTTGTAATGAACCTTTAACTTTACGTATATAATTTCTCACGTTTTGTGTTTTAATCCTTGTGTTATAATTCTTTCAATCTTGTTTTATATTTGGCCACGTAAAGCAAGAACTTCGTGGATTCGCACATGAACCATAGAAAGAACTCAAGGGTTAATATAAACGAGAAGGTTGGTTAAAGACATTTAGCCAACTTTTGCTTCCTCTGCACATAGAAGTTGCAATAGTTTATAAAGCTTAAGTCATGGGATCTTGAATATACAGGGTGAACTTATTTAGAACCTAGACATAGGCATATTGTAATGAAACCACGGCGCTAGTGACCTAAAAGCACAAAATATTTGCAACAGCGCTTAACGCTATAGCGTGTGACGTTATAGCGTCTTGTTTCTGGGAATTTACATAGTGAAAGCTGATCGTACCTTGACCAATGAAGAGTTGAAGTGTTGATTGATTCGTCAAATGGGCCGGTCGTTGAATGAGTGAAAGGACCGGTCCTGGCTTCACGCGTTGAGCACCTCGGGTGGTACCTGCAAAGACACTCCGACGATCTAGTGAGAGGTCGCTCGGGCAGATAGCACAAGGTTAGAGAACGTACCTGATGCCATGTGCGAATGGCGTATATATACTGCGAGGTCCGACCGTTATGCGAAGATTTCGGCCGGCGAGAATTGCGCTCCAAGCAGCGTGTTGGGCCGATCGTGATGGGTGGGGGCGCAGTCCAATTCTTTGTGGCGATCCTCATAATTGCTAATACACCCAGAACAAGCTGCCCCAAGCCTAGGTCGCTTAAGAGCGGCCGAGGCTTGAATCGATGGTAATTTTATTTTTAGCCTCGTGACTTTTAAATACATCTTTGTTCGACCGACTAACAACCCGTCGACACGAATTTCGCAGAAAAAGACAAGGCTTTAGCCGAGGCGCAGCTAAAATATGATAAGCTCGTCCAGTCGAAGAAGGAGGCCCCGAAACGGGGGGAGGAAGACCGGGCCAAGCTGGCAAAGAGGAACAAGGAGCTTGCTGCTCAGGTCGCAACTTTGAAGGGGCGACCTTGAGGCCGTGGGGAAGCGAGAGGCCGGTTGGGTGGCGAGAAGGCCGAGCTGGAGAAAAAGATCCTAATGGTGGCCAAGGCCGGTCAGGAGGCTGCAGTCGAGCAATTTTACAACGCTCTTGCCGGCGCGGTGTTGAATACCGACCGCAGATCAACTTTGATGACAAGATGATCGAAGCCGCACGACTATGTCGAAAATAATAAGATCATGTTGCCCGCAGAATATGACGAAGCGAGGCAACGTCATTCGCCCGACCACCATTCTCTTTTTGAAGCCCGCTGCGGCGGTGTAATTTTGTAATTTTAAATTGCCTTCGCTCGACAATTTTTCGCGCCGTGCGCTTCTTTAATTTGTGGCGCTCGGCAGCAGGGCGTCCCATATTTGTAATGACAATCTTTACTTGCTTTCAATTACGCCTGTTCGAATTTATATTGCTATGTCTGCGTACTTCTTGCATTTATTCGCCTTATTCGCTTTTGAACTTGTGGGCCGCTCGGTGGCCGTTTTCGCACTACTTCAATAGCGCTGCGTTTTTGGTCGCTTTCTTTGCGCGCCTTGTATGTTTATTTTTCTCTAAGTCTTTGAGCTTTAAGGCCGTTCGGTCGTCATTCGTGCTTATTTCGAAAGCATCCATTCTTTGATAAGTTAATGTCCCAACGGCCTTGATCGCTCGGCGACCTTCAATCGAGCCCTTTTCGATGGCATTTAAGGTAGATCGTTTTCGACGCCCACCGCGATGGGTTATTACTTAACCTTTGGGCCATTTTCGACGGCGCTCGATGTAGATCGCTTCGACGACCTAAGCGTTGTTGGGCCATTTTCGATGGCGCTTCGGTTGGGACCGCTTTACGGCGATCGCTCGATTCGATCGTTCGACGATCTAAGGTTTCGCGGGTTTTAACCCTTGGGCCATTTCGATGGCGCTCGATTGGGACCATTTCGATGGTCTCTCGGTTTAGATCGTTTCGACGATCTAAGGTTGTCGGGCCATTTCGATGGCAACCGTTGGGATCATTTCGATGATCTCTCGATTGTAGACCGCTCGGGGCTACTTCTATTGTGGGTCCTTCGACCGCGGGCCATTTCGATGGCGCTCGATTGGGACCATTTCGATGGTCGCTTGGTTTAGATCGGTTCGACGATCCGCTTATGTTTGACCGTGTTGATAATCTTCGATCGCTCCTTTACCGCGCGCGCGCTTGAGCGGCCGGTCATACATTCTTGCGAGAAAGTAAAGAACACCATGTTTCTAAAGGTCGCCCTCTGTAAAAAACCGAGTGGGAAAAAGAGCGCTGCCGCTTTTCATTCATAGGTCGGTCATTCATTACAATCGAAATTGTTCATTACATTCAAACGTGGCACCGAGCATCCGGATCGCTGGCATTGACTTGATGGCCATCACGGTTAGCAACATTTGGGCCAAGGTCTACCTCATCACAAATTTGCCGGTACAGTCGTGGCTTCGTCTTGCGACCTCAAGGTCGGCGCCGGGTAACTACCGGTCGTCCTTGCAGAAATTTCATCTTCAGTGTGTCTGTTGATACCACGGCCTCTAGCTTGCCCGTGGTCGGCCTACCAATGATGCAATCGATAGCATGATTTGAGGGGAGTACGAGGAACGTCGTGCGGACCGTCCCGCATAAAGTGCTATCTCCGGTCGCCACCAAATGTGACCATGAGTTCGATCGTTCCCAATGGGTAGGACCGCTCCATTGAAGCCCGTCAAGGTGTTGGCTCGGCTGGGGAATTATCTCGCTCCGTCCAACCTTGATCTTGTCAATTAAGCCTTCAAACATGATGTCGGCCGAGCTACCCGGTCGACCGTGATTCTTTGAACTTCGTGATTGGCCATGATCGCCACGATTACCAACGAACATAATTGTTTGGCCTCGCCATCGTGCGCAGTCGCTGTCTCAAAATGAGATGGAGGGTCTGTTTCGAGACCGGTGGGATCTATTGATGTTGAACCGACCATCGAGCTCGCCCCACTTCTTTTTGGTGGCTTTCTTTGATTCTCTACAGTCCCGAGGTTGCCACCGTGGATGACCATAGCCACGCTTGCGACCTCCGGACCGCGAGGCTTCGATCTTCGACCGGTCTTTTCTTGGGCGCTTGAAACAACTAGAGCGCCTTCCCTCTGTCGGTCGGTTTCATCTTCTTTCTCGAGGTCGGTCGCCTTCCTCCTACCTCACATACTTTCCCAACTTTCCTTTCTCGAATGAGCTCTTCAATATCATCTTTGAGGCCACACGGTCGTTAGTATCATGACCCTTGCTTTTGTGGTAACTGGCAGTATCTCTTTTAGCCTGTCCGTGCCCTTCTTGAGCACGAGCGGATCGGGCGCTTTACTCCCACAAATTCATTGTTTTGGCACTCACTATAGATCTGCGCAATAGAGGCGTTTAGCCGAGTCGATGATCGAACGCCTTATCTCGAAAGTCGATCGATTGTCGCGGCGACCTTCATGCCCTCGTCGGCTTGCTATTTTCTTCTTTAGGTCGTGGCGCGGACGGCCTTCCTTGCTGCCAAGGTTTCTTCGCACGCCATGTGGACGTTAGCCTCGTTAAGAAGTGATCGAGATCTTGGTAATGATTCGGGGTGAATTCTTCTCTGAACCGTGGTCCGTCGAATGCCACGCTCGAGATATTTCAACTTGTCCTTATCGACAAGTCGCGAATGACTCAAGGCCGTATTGAACCGGTCGATATACTGCCTCAACGCCTCATTCTCACCTTGAACAGCGAGTCCAAGTATTCCTCGTATCGGTATTGGCATCGGTTGGCGGTGTAGTGAGACAAGAAGATTCTCGATCAGTCGTCCCCAGAGGAGATGGAATTGGGTCGCAGAGACTCCCACCATTCCAATGCTCTACGTCCAGAGATCGGGAAAGAGCACGCATTTCATGGTCGGTCCCAATTCCCTATAGCGGCGATAGATTATTGAAGTAACGGAGATGCTTGTCGGATCTCCTCGACCGTCAAACTTGTTGAGATTGGGCGGCTTGCGGAGACCTCTCGGAATTTTGTAACGCCCGATCTCCCTAGAAGACGGGCCGTGCTCATTCTCAATGCCGTTCGACCCAAAGGGTTGCATTGCGAGGCACGAATCGCTGCCCTAAGCATTCCATAGAATCCTCGGACGGGCGGTTGGTGGAAGTGGTGGAGGCCTTCGGGTCGCCGCTTTGGCGATCGCGTAAACGTCCCTAATTCTTCCATTTCGTGATCTTCCAGCCTCTTCACGAGAATCCCGTGATCTCGCTTCTCGACCGACGTGACCGGACGACTCATTGAGGAATACACGGTAGCGCGGCGACCGGTGTCGAGGCGGTAGCTAGAATCTTCATAGTCATAGGACACGAACGGCGGCGTCTACGCTGCTCCTACCGAAAGCGACCTGTGTGCCCCCGCTTCTTCTTGCCGGGAGCGATGAGTAGTGCTCTTTCGGCGAAATGCTCCTTCGAGGAAGGGAGCGGTGTCTTCGCCACGGCCGGCGGCGAGCGAAGGTTCTCGTCTTCCGCCTGGGCGGCCGGAATCAAACCTCTCGTCATCGAGATGGCGCCTCTCGGTCAAGCGATCACTTGATTTTTGCTGCGCGGAGCTGCAAAACGGCTTGAGTGACATGATCTCGGTAGAGGTTCTGAATGCCCGCCTTCAACCAGCTCGGGCGGTAGGTCTCCGTGAACGGCCGGATGGATCGGCCGAGGACCGGTCCCACGACCGCTGTGCACCGGGGTTCTGTCCGTGGAAGGCCTTGAGATTCGTGGATCGTGACGCCACGCCTCCGGTTCATTCTTTGATTCTCGCCGGAGGATTGAGTCGAGAAGCGCCCGCGTGCAGGGCCGGCCGCGTGGAGCCATGAAAGAGGTAGGATAGCGCACGCCTCCCACCGTGGTCGCCAATTGATCGTGTACCTTGACCAATGAAGAGTTGAAGTGTTGATTGATTCGTCAAATGGGCCGGCCGTTGAATGAGTGAAAGGACCGGTCCCGCTTCACGCGTTGAGCACCTCGGGTGGTACTGCAAAGACACTCCGACGATCTAGTGAGAGGTCGCTCGGGCGGATAGCACAAGGTTAGAGAACGTGCACGATGCCATGTGCGAATGGCGATATATACCGCGCGGTCCGACCGTTATGCGAAGATTTCGCGGCGAAATGCGCTCCAAAGCGTGTTCGGGCCGATCGTGATGGGTCGGGCGCGCAGTCCAATTCTTGTTGGCGATCCTCATAATTGCTAATACACCCGTGAACAAAAGCAATCCAACTTATTTCTCTTATATTTTAACTCATCGTTAGTTTGTTACTTTTACAATCCTTGTTCAACTAAACTTTGTTACTCAAACTATTTGCTACTTGTTTCTCTAAGTGTAATTCCTTTTTAAACTCTAAAATTAATACCAATCCACTGTGGAGACGAACTCTACTTATCAAGATATTACTTGTTGCGATTGTGTACACTTGCACAACTACTTTTCGCCGCTGTGATGCTTCCCGAGCAGAACGCGCGCAGACGCCGCTCCTCTTATGAATACGAGGATTCCAGCTACCGTCCTGAACTCGATCGCTCGCCCACCAGATACTCCTCCTATGAGTCGTTTGGTTCCCGTCGGTCGAGAAGTAGATCCTGGGATTCTCGCGAAGAGTTTGAAGACTATCGAAATGGAGGAATTAGGGACGTCTCGCAGCGACCAAGAAGGGGTCACAGCGAGCGACCCAGAAGGCACCCCCCTCAACTTCCACCTTTTGGTCAACCTGGAGGTTTCTATGGAATGACCGACAATGAAGCGTGCCTCACTATGTAGCCCTTTGGGTCGAATGATATACAGAACGGCCATGGCCCATTCACAAGAGAAATCAGGCGCTACAGAATTCCAAGAGACTTGAGAAAGCCGCCCAATCTAAACAAATTTGATGGCCGTGGCGACCCAGATAAGCATATCCGCTATTTCAATAATTATTGCAGCTATAGAGAGTTGGGGTCGACGATGAAATGCAGGCTTTTCCCTCAGTCGTTGGACGGCCGAGCATTAGAGTGGTGGGAATCACTTCGACCCAACACTATCTCTTCGTGGGAGGGCCTTATCAGAATTTTCTTAGCCCACTATACGACCCCGTCACGCCAAGATGCTCGATGCGCAGGAGCACTTGGACACCGTCGGTCGAAGGAGATAATGAGACTCTAAGGCAGTACATCGACCGATTCAACACTGAGGCCAAGAATATTCGCGACCTATCCGATAAGGACAAGCTGAAGTACCTCAAACGTGGTATTCGACCGGACCATAGGTTCGCAGAAGAATTCACACTGAATCACTACCAAGACCTCAACATGTTCCAAAGAAGGGCCAATGATCATATGGCATATGAAGAAACTCTGGCTGCAAGAAAGGGCGCCCGTGCGCGTCCTAAAGAAGAGCAGAATAGACCGGCCAAGGGGAAAGAAGGCCGTCGAGACAACCGTCTGGACTATCGAGACAAGAAGTACGAGCAGCGTACTCGTCTGAATACTTCTATTGCACAAATCTACAGTGAGTGCCAAAACAACGAGTTTGTGGGAGTAAAGCGGCTGACCTCTTTGTACTCAAAAGGGGCCGGCCGACCAAGAGATCTGCTTGCTATCATAAGAGCAAAGGGCATGACACCAACGATCGCATGGCCTGAAGACGACATTGAAGATCTTATCCGTAAGGGTAAGGCGAGTAAGTATGTGAGGTCCGACGAAAAGCGGCGACCTCAAGAAAAGACAACAGAACCTGCCCAGAACAGAGGAAAGGGCGCCATGGTTACAACGACCGTCCAAGACAAGGGTGGATCTGAAGATCGAGACACTCGGCAATCAAGAGGCCGCAATGTTGCCATGGTAATCCATGGTGGCAACCCTCTAGATCGCAGGGACTCCAACAAAGCCACAAAAAGAAAGTGGGATGAAATCCTAATGGTTGAGCGACTTTCATGAAGCGGCGGTCTCGAATAGACCGCCCATTTCCTTTGGGGATGAAGACCTGCTCGATGGCAGGCCAAACAGTTACGTTCCAATAGTGGTCAGAGCAGTTATGGCCAACACAGAGGTTCGAAGAATTCTGGTCGACCAAGGAAGCTCGGCCGACATTATGTTTGAGGAACTGATTGACAAGCTGAAGGTGGATCGAAGTGAAATAATCCTGCAGGCCGATCCTACTCCGCTAACGGGCTTCAATGGAGCGACCACTTATCCCTTAGGGACGATCGAACTCTTAGTCACATTTGGTGACGACCATGAAGAAAGCACCTTGTATAGGACGGTCCGGACGACGTTCCTTGTACTTCCTATAAAATCTTGCTACCAGTGTATTATTGGTAGGCCGACCTTGGGTAAGCTGGAGGCCGTTGCTTCCACTGTGCATTTAAAGATGAAGTTTTATAGTAAAGATGACCAGGTAGTTACTCTGGCGGCCGACTTAGAGGCGGCCAAACGAAGTCATTATCAATATCAAGACATTTGTGATGAGCTGGACATCAGCCCAAGCGCCAAAAGCACCGGTGAAGGTCACCAAGTTAATCTCGCTGATTTGGACGCTTGTTATGATCCAGATAGCGGCCCAGAGGACAACGATGACGACTTAGCCTGAGAGCTAAAGAACATGTTGAAAAGGCCAGAGCCTCATGGGGAATTGACAGATGTACAGTTGGGCGACGACCCAACAAAGACAGTGAAGCTAGGTAGCGACCTACCTGAGCAAGTTAAGCAAGAGCTCGTGGAATGCCTGAGAGACTACGCTGACCTATTTGCATGGCATGCATCAGATATGCCTGGCATTCCCATAGAAATTGCATGTCATCAGCTTTCGGTCGACGAAGGAGCTAAGCCGGTCGCCCAGAGAAGGTGAACACAGAGTGAGGAAAAATCTCAAGCCGCAGCAAAGGCCGTTGAGGACCTAGTGAAGGCTAACTTCGTCGAAGAGATTAAGTACACGACCTGGTTATCCAATGTCGTGCTGGTGAAGAAAAAGAATGGCAAGTGGCGTATGTGTGTGGACTACACCGACCTAAACAAGGCATGCCCAAAGGATGCCTTCCCTGTGCCCAACATTGACAAGCTGGTCGATGGTGCCTCGGGCTACAAACTACTATCTTTTTTGGATGCTTACTCGGGCTACAATCAGATAACGATGTATCCCCCTGATCGACGCAAGACTGCCTTTATGACAGATCGTGGCAACTTTCAGTATAAAGTAATGCCTTTCGGCCTAAAGAACGCTGGGGCGACCTACTAGCGAATGATGAGTAAGGTATTCAAGAAGCAGATCAGCCGAGTAGCCGAAGTGTATTTAGACGATATGATCATTAAGAGTACGACCGATCAAGACCACTTAAGCGACTTAAGAGAGGTGTTTGATGAAGCCAGAAGGAATTCACTGAGGTTGAATCCAGAGAAGTGCACATTTGGTGTAAGGGCCGGCAAGTTTTTGGGCTTTCACCTGACAGAAAGAGGCATAGAAGCCAATCCTGATAAGTGTAGGGCGGTCGCCGACATAAGGCCGCCCACCACTAAAAAAGAGATTCAACAGCTGAATGGCATGGTCGCTGCCTTGTCAAGAGTCATACCTAAAGCGGCCTGCAAGTCGCTTCCTTTGTTCAGACTCTTGAAAAAGGATGCAGAATTCGAGTGGACCGACCAGTGCCAGCAAGCATTGGATGAATTGAAAGAAGCCCTGACAAACCCGACGATCATGACTAAGCCGTTGCCGGGAGAAATTCTTTATCTGTACTTAGCCATAACGGAAGAAGTCTTGAGTGTTGTTTTAGTCAGGGAGAACGACTTGAAGCAAAGCCCTGTCTACTTCATCAGCAAAGTACTTCAGGGGCCCGAGCAGAGATATCAGAAAATAGAAAAGTTAGCTCTTGCACTTTTGGTGGCCGCCCGAAGATTGAGGCCCTATTTTGTAGCCCATCAGGTCGTGGTGAGGACCGACCAACCAATAAGGCAAGTCCTTCATCGGCCAGACCTGGCGGGAAGAATGATAAAGTGGGCAGTGGAACTCAGTGAATTTGGGATTAAGTTTGAATCCAGATCGGCCGCCAAAGCACAAGTATTGGCCGACTTTATAGCCGAAATGACCCCGATTCGCACGATCAACCAGCAAGAACACCGACTTTGCACGTAGATGGGTCGTCCAATAGTAAATGTAGTGGAGCGGGCCTGATATTAGAAAATTCAGAAGGCCTTGCTGTGGAGGTATCCTTAACTTTTGCCTTCCACACGTCAAACAACCAAGCCGAGTATGAGGCGTGCATAGCTGGGCTGCAGCTCGCCAGAGATTTCAACGTCGATCGTGTGGAACTACACTCAGATTCCTTGCTGGTCGTTTCACAAATCAAAGAGCTGTATGGACCTAAAGACGACGTGCTCAAAAGTTATTTGGCCAGAGTAAGAGAGCTCCTCAAGCAGTTCGACCGAGCAGAAGTGAGGCATGTGCCTAGAACTGAGAATGTTCTAGCAGACATCCTCTCAAAATTAGCAAGTACCAAGAGCCCTGGAAATCACAGAAGCTTGATCCAGGAAACTTTAAACCGGCCGAGCGTATCGACCAAGCCAATCCAATCTTTGGCCGTTCTTTGTGTTGATCAAGATAATGATTGGATCGCCCCCATCCTACGATACATCGTTGGAGGGGAAGAGCCAAGCGACCAAAAACAGGCGAAATTGGTCAGGTTAAGGACGACCAAATATTCAGTGATAGAAGGAAAGCTGTATCGAAGAGGGTTTTCATCTCCACTGGTGAGATGCCTATCGTCGGTCGAGGCCGACCATGTGTTAAGAGACATCCACGAGGGCGTTTGTGGGAGCCATCAAGGTGCACGATCCATAGCAAAGAAAGCTCTTAGGGCCGGTTATTACTGGCCGATCATGGACGAAGATGCTAAGAAACTAGTCCAAAAGTGCAAAAAATGTCAAGTGCATGCCGACGTCCATGTTGCACCATCTTCAGAATTGCAATGTCTTGTCTCACCTTGGCCGTTCGCCTGGTGGGGCATGGATCTACTAGGCCCTTTTCCACCTGCTCCAGGCCAGTTCAAATTCTTGATCGTGGCAGTTGATTATTTCACAAAGTGGATCGAGGCCGACCCTCTTGCAACTATTACATCAGCAAAGGTCAGCAAGTTCTTCGGCCGGTGTGTGCTAGCCCGTTTTGGAATTCCGCAACAGTTGATAACAGACAATGGTACCCAGTTCGCAGATAAGAGGTTCAGGGAAATGTTGGCCGACTTAGGGGTGAAACAACGTTTCACCTCGGTCGAACATCCACAGACAAACGGCCAATCTGAAGCGGCCAACAGAGTCATCCTGCGTGGGTTAAAAAGAAGACTTGACGAAGCAAAAGGGAACTGGTTCGAAGAGCTGCAATCCATTCTCTGGGCATACAGGACGACCCCACATTCATTGACCGGGGAATCACCCTTCAGGCTTGTGTATGGAACTGATGCTGTCATACCCATAGAAATGGGCGAGCTAAACTGGAGAACTTTGAATCCCCCAGTGATGGCCGACAACGACCGAGCCATTCGAGAAGAGTTGGACCTAATTGAAGAACTGCGCACCCAAGCATCACTTAGAGAGCAATTGATCAAGCAGAAGGTCGCAGCCAGGTACAACGCTCGTGTTCAAAAGAGAGATTTCACGATCGGCCAACTCGTTCTGAGGCGCGCTGACGTTGGAAACAAGAATGCCCGCCAGGGAAAGCTAGCACCTAATTGGGAAGGTCCATATAGGGTCGTTAAGAAGACCGGCAAGGGGGCATACGAGCTGGAGACCATAGAAGGGGCGACTATCCCCAGAACATGGAACGCTGACAAACTTAGAAAATACTATGTTTAAATGTAATGAACGACCTATCAATGAATAAAAGACAGGCAGGCGCTCTTTTTCTCACTGGGTTTTTTACTGAGGCCTGCCCTTTGAAATACAATTTGTACTTTACTTTCTCGCAAAGAATGTATGACCGGTCGCTCAACATGCCCGTAGCAGAGGAGCGACCGAAGAATTATCGAACGAACACGAGGTGCCATCGAAATGGCCCAATCGAGTGCCATCGAAATGGCCCAATCGAGTGCCATAGAAATGGCCCAATCGAGTGCCATAGAAATGGCCCAATCGAGTGCCATAGAAATGGCCCAATCGAGCGCCATCGAGTTGACACCATCGTTGTGCAAGGGTTAAGCAACAACCCACAAACGAGCGTAGGCAGCCGAGCGGCCTACAACGAATGCTTTCGAAAAAGCACGGATTGGTCGACGATTAATCTGATCGGCCTAAAGGTTCGTAAAACTTAGAAAAATGTGAACGGACAAAATAAGTAAATCCAAAAAAACAAGCGAAATAAAATGAATAAAGGGAAAAGATGACATTACAAACCAAGGACGTCCGGTCGAAACCGAGCGCCCAAATATTAAAACTGCTCGAAGGCAGAAAAATTGTTATGCCCGAAGGCTAGTCAAAGGATTACAAAAATTACTCCACTCGCAGGCGGGCTTCAAAACATGACCGAGCGAGGGCGAATGGTGTTACCCTACTCGTCGAGCTCCTCGGGCAACACAATCTGGTTATCTTCTACGCAGTGCTCAGGCTTGATCATGTTTGCATCAAAGTTGATGTTTAGGTCTGAATTCAGCACCCGCACCTGGTCAAGGGAGTTCTGGAATTGATAGACCGCTGCATCCTTTGCCAGCCCGACCACTTTTTGCACCTGAGCCTCCAGCTCGGCTCTCTTCTCTTCCAGAACGGCCTTCTCCTTTTCCAGAGCATCAGCGTCATTCTTCAAGCTCTTCACCTGAGCAACAAGTTCTTTGTTCTTCTTCTCCAACTTAGCCCGGTCCCCCTCGGCCTGTTGCTTTGAGCTAACGGCTTTCTCCAGCTTCTTCTTCACGACCTCAAGATTGGCCACGGCAGTGTCCTTTTCAGCTCGAGCATCTGCAAAGGTAGCAACAGTCATTAATCGACCAAGAATAAGCAAAATCAAAACGGGCAAGAAATTTCAAATACCTTGAAGCTCGTTCGACATCTCCTGCATGGCTTTCCCGACGCCCATGCACAGAGAAGAGCAGACTACCATAGGCTCCTTCTTGAACTGCTCGAAGTCGGCCAGCCCCAAGCCCTCGGTCGAGAGAATAGGAATATTGCCATCGGGGATTTCACGGACCCGCTCGAGAATCCTGCTCCGCTTGGGGGAAAGAGCGTCCTGACGTGGGGGCGACCGAACTTTGGAAACTGATTTCTTCCCTTGGATCCTAGGGGTCTATGGCACTTTGGACGTCCCTTCCAGGTCGACCACGTTGGGAGGCGGCCGAGAAGCGCCAGGAATTGAGGAAGGTTTCAAGACTTTTTCTATTTCGGCCCAAGACTTTCCTGCCATTCTTCCTGCAAAATAGAGCGAGACAAGGGTTAGAAGGAACAATCAATGACCAAAATAAAAAGACAAGTTTGAAAGCGAACCAATCTCAGCCTCCAGAGCACGGCCCGCGAGCAGTGTGAAAGGACGGCATGATAGGTCGCCTTTAGGATCTGGGGGCATAAGGCTCGACAACGTCTTAATCACATGAAGAGATTCCAGGTCAGCTGCACCCAAGTCCTTGGTGGTATAAATATAGTCACCAGGCCGCCTGAAGAAGTGAGCCTCGTTCCACATAATTGGGAAGAAAGGTTCACCGAGCATCCCATCAGGATTGGCCTCAGCTATGGCTTGGCCGGCCTCCTTGGTCGGGACGATCCAAAAATATTGACTTTTCCATGCAGCGCCCAATGACTCTTGGAACGCTTTGAAGTACCGGTGTCAGGTTTTCTGAGTCTTGAAGGAAACCTGCTCCCTCTTCTCCTTGTTGGCCTTCTCTCTTAGCCAGCTCAGCTCAAAAATGGTAAAGAATAATTGCATGCGTTCGGGTGCAGTTGAGAGGGGGCGACCCCAATGTAGCGCAAGACATCGCGCTGAAATTCTGTGAAGGGTGGGACGATGCCCATCTTCTCGAACACGATCTGATGCATCTTGAACTTCAGATTTTCAGAATAGGTCGCAATATCTTCGCCAACTTTCATACCTCTGACTCTCCAGCCCGGCAGATGGTGAAAATGGCATTGCAGCTCCGGTAGCGCCCAGTGGCTGACCGTGATTATACTTCTGTTGGAACGAAGAGTTTCAGACACCCAAGACATGTCAGACCGGTCTCGAGCTAGATCCGGTAAGACATCTTCCAAGGACTCTCCATCAACATTGACCTCCCGATTGGAGGTGCTTTCAGCAGCACGATCAACGTTCCGACCGACTACAACTTCAGCTAGGTCCGTTTCATCATTGACCGACATTTCTTCAGCAGCCCGAGCAACTTCCGGGACTTCACCGTCAATGTCCACGTACATGTCCTCTCCTGAGTCGCGGACCGGTGAAGATGATGGGGGTGGTAGAGAACCCGACCGGGTCCTAGAACTGGTGGAGCTCACGTTGGAGCTGCTTGAAGAGCTTGAAGTTGAACTGGAGTCGGTCGAAGACGACTCGGAATTTTCCTCATGGGTCGCGACCTGGCCTGGCCGCGTCATGTTCTCGACTAAAGAGTGCGAAGGCTTCCCGGGAATACGTGCGGTTTGTTTCAACTGTGGCATGCAAGTACCTGTGGAAGGGGGATCGAGTCAGGTCGGCCGAGCAGCGTACTCGTGAGAAGGGGCGACTTGGTCATCCCCGGACCTGACACCCCCTACCACGAGGCACGAAACGCTACAATAAAAGAGAAAACTAAAGAAGCTGAAAGCCAAGGGAAAGATCGACTCATACCTTAAAAATGCTAGAGACCGGTCGAGAAAGCTAAAATGCTCGGGTGAAAGGAGTCGTTTCAAATGCGAGTCGGCAGCAGACAAGTCGGTCGGCAGCAGAGCACTTCAGAGTAATGTGCGAAACAGTTCTTCGAAGAGCTATTTATAGCTATCCTGGAGCGCCAAGGAGACCGGGAGACGAAACGTCGCAACGTTTCACCTTCACATTGAAAGCTGTCATTGAATGACCTCGAGATCACCAAACGTCGTGTCATAAATGTCAGCAAAAGCCAATCGTCGTGTCAGCACGGCCGACAGTTGGCAGGCGGTCGAGACCGTCCCATCGAAAGCGAGCGGTCGTGACTGTTTCCCCATCAAAAGGACCGTCAAAACAGCATAACCCCTGGGGGCAGCGATTCAAGCCTCAGCCCGCTCTTAAGCGACCTAGGCTTGGCGGGCAACTGTTCCGGGGTGTATCAGCAAAACCAGCAAGTTCCAATAGCATTTGGGCCGTCGGCCCATATCAGTATAACCGACCCAAGCTCGGTTGCTTGGAGCGCACTTTGCGCCAACCGGTCGAAATTTTCGCACAACGGTCGGGACTCTATAGCGTCATTCGCATATGGCATCAGGTACGTTCTCTTTACCTAGTATTACCCTGCCCGAGCGACCAACACTGACTTGAGCGTCGGAGTGTCATTGCAGGTACCACCCGAGGTGCTCAGCGTGAAGCCAAGACCGGTCCTTCCCCTCTATCAACGACCAACCAATACATCAAGCGACTACAACACTTCATTGGTCTAAGGTACGATCATCCATATTTTTCTTTCTCGTTTAAATCCACGCTGAATTTATTCAGAAATTAGATATGCACACGGCACACCCTAAACCCCTCTAGAGAGATATAAAAAAATGTAGAGGTTGGTAACTTGATATGGGATTTTGGAAAAAAATTGAAGAAAAAGTGTGGTGTTGAACGGTTATTGGGAATTTTAAAGTATTCAAAAATAATAATTGGTTTGGAATTTATATATTTAAAGTGTTAGATTCTTCTCCACCCAATTGATGTTTGAACTTGCCGCCAAAAATTGATGTTTGAACTTCATTTGGATATGATTGTGTGTGGTACACTCCAGAATGTTACTTAGAAGTTCTTGTCATATCTATTGTATCCTTATTGTATCTTGTTGGATCACTAATTAAATACTTATTTATTAAAATAGGGTAATTTAGTATCCGGTTTTTCCTCTTCATTTTAACAATCAAACCAACCTAAAAGTTTAATAAACTTTTATAATTATTTACTTTTTTTAAAAATTACTTAAATTTTGGTCAAAACAAATTACTTAAATTATCTAGATCAGTTGTAAAATATGTGTTTAGATCCAACAAATATAACTCGTAATTTTAATTTTCGTTTTCCATTCTCAAAAAATAGGGTTATTCACAATGGCTGATCTTGGTTACGACCCTATAGGGTCCTTCCTAGTTTGGGGCCAGCTTGCCCTATTGTGTGTTCCTCCCTCTGACGTCGGCGCGTCTGAGGATGAGGTCCCCGACCTCGAAGCCATGAGGGATTCTGATTGAAGCGCCTGGCTATGTGGGACATTACCACTGCCTCAGCGAGGCTGGCTTGGTCTCGAACCTCCTGGACGAGATCGAGTTTCTGACGAATTGCACAATCATTATCCTCCCTGTTGAGGGGGTAGAGAGTTCTCCAAGTCGTTACCCGATCTCACTTGGAATAACAGCCTTGGTCCTGTAGGTCAATCTGAATGGGTCTGTCCCGTTGTAGAATGTGGTGTTGTCCTGTAGGCCCACAACACGTATGAGAGCTCTTCTGCCCAAGCACCTCTGGCCTCGTCTAGGCTCTTCTTCAAGCCCCGTAAGATCACTCTATTTGCAGCCTCGACTTGCCCATTAGTTTGCGGGTGTTCGACCGAGGTGAAATGGCGTTTGATATTCAAGTCTTTTAGGAGCTTTCGACACCCCTTGTCGGCAAACTGGGTCCCGTTGTCATTGATAATAATCTTGGGCTCGCCAAATCGGGTCAGGAGGTTCTTCTTCAGGAATTTGAGGCAGGTGTTGGCTATGATCTTTGTAAGTGGTTCTGCCTCGATCCACTTGGTGAATAATCATCCGCTACTATCAGATATTTGACCTGCCCCGGAGCCAGTGGGAATGGTCTGAGGAGATCAATTACCCAACAGGAGAAAGGCCAGGCTATCGACATAGATGTGAGCTCGGTTGGGGGAGCAATGTGTGTGTGTGTGTGCGTGACGTTCGCATTTGCCGCATTTCTTCACCAAGTTTGTGGCGTCTTTAGTCATATTGGGCCAGTAATAGCTGGTCCTGGGGGCTTTCTTCGCTAGAGCTCGAGCCCCGAGGTGGTGCTCACATATACCCTCATGGATTTCTGTGATAACGTACTCAACCTCGTCCTATTCTATGCATTTCAGTAGAGATGAGAATCCTCGCCTGAAAAAATTCCACCGATTAGGGAGTATGATGTTGCTCGTCGTCGGACAGGAGCAGCTTCCTTAGCGTCAGATGGCTCTCTACTGAACTCAATGTTGTCCTTGATGGGTGTAATCCAACTTTGTTCTTTGTCTATGACGTGTACATCTGAGGTTGAACCCGAGGTTAAGTCAACACTGAGATTGGTCAGTGTTTCCTAGATTAGACTACAATGGTTTCCAGTTGGCTTCGTATTGGCGAGCTTGGCAAGGACATCAGCTCCGGGGCAAATGTTTGACCTAGGCATGGTTGAATCGTTGCAGCAAGTTCCTTACCTGAGCTAAGTACTTCTGCAAGATCAGATCTTTGGTGATGAAGTCTTCTATAACTTGGGAGACTACCAGCAATGAATCAATATGGAGCTCAATATTCTTCGCACCAAAGTCCTGAGTCAGCTTGAGCCCAGCAATGCATACTTCATACTCTGCTTTTATTGGATGTGCTGAAAGAGAAACTGAGAGAAACTTCAATCACTAAGCCCTCGTTGTTCTCAAGATTGAGGTTGGTGGCACTCCCCTTGCTGTTGGAGGAGTCGTCGACATGGAGTTTTCAAGCCAAGGTCTCAGTCTCAGGTTGTGATGGCGTCATTTCTGCAACAAAATCTGCCAGTACCTGGCCTTTGACCGCTGTTCTGGATTCATACTTGATGTCGAACTCAGACAGCTCTACTACCTAGTTGATGATTCTTCCTAGAAGGTCGGGCCTGTGTAGGATCTGCCTATTTGGCTGATCCGTCCTTACGACGATCTGATGGGCCACAAAATACGACCTTAAGCTCCTGGCTGCCATTATGAATGCAAGGGCTACTTTCTCAATTTTCTGATACCTGGTCTCAGGACCCTGCAAGACTTTGCTGAAAAAATATATTGGCCTCTGACCAGCTTCGGTTTCTTTGATCAAGACAACACTAAGTGTTTCTTCAACCACTTCCAAATAGAGGTAGAGGGTTTCTCCCTCAATTGGTCTTGTGAGAATCGGAGGTTGTCTGAGGATCTTCTTGAGCTCAGCCAAGGCAGCTTCGCATTCTCGGGTCCATTGGAACTCGACCCCTTTTTTCAAGATTCTTAAGAAGGGTAAGGATCTGTTGGCTGTTTTGGATACAAACCTTGACAATGCAGCGGTCATGCCGATCGGTTCAACTTCTTTCACGGAGGTCGGGGCGCATGTCGATGCTGACCACGACCCCAAAGGTTGGTCACGATTCCCCTTTCGGTTAGACAAAAACCAAGGAACTTTCCGGCCCTGACCCCAAAGGTGCATTTTTCAGGGTTGAACCTGAGATTGTTCTTTCTTGCTTCGGTAAATATCTATGTGAGGTCGGCCAGGTGTACTTCATTGACCTTACTCTTCACTATCATGTTGTCTAGATACACCTCAACGACTCGACCTATCTGGTTTTGGAAAACTTATTCATCATTCGTTGGTAGGTGGCACCAACATTATTCAGTCCAAATGACATGAAATTGTAACAGAAGTTGCCTCTGTCAGTCATGAATGTTGTCTTTTCTTGATTGGGAGAGTTCATTGCAATCTGGTTATAGTTGAATTAGGCGTCCAAAAAGGAGAGTAGACGAAAGCCCGATGCACTGTCCACCAGTTTGTCGACGTTGGGGACGGGGAATGCATCTTATTTTTGGGCAAGCCTTGTTAAGATCTGTATAGTCAACACACATTCTCCATTTACCATTTTTCTTCTTGACTAACTAACACGACATTAGACAACCAGGTGGTGTAGTTGATTTCTTTCACGAACCCTTCCGCAGAGGTCGGCCACTGCCTTTGACGCAGCCTAAGCGCGTTCTCCCCACTCTGAACCCGTCTTTGTTGAGAAACATATTTCGCCTCCGGGTTTTCCGCGAGGTGGTGGCAGGCAACCTCGAGCGGAATTCCCGGCACGTCGGCTACGGACGAGACAAACAAATCAACGTGCTAGCGGAGGCAAGTAATCAAACTCATTCTAACGGCTATAGTGAGGTCAGCTCCAAGCTTCACTGTTTTCGTTGGGTCGTCTCCAAGTGGTAGTTCAATGAATTCTCCATCTGGCTCGGGTCGTTTGATTCTTTTTTTCAACCCTCTGGAGAGTTGGTCATCATCTTCTTCTTCTAAGCTGCCAGGGTCGTAACGCGCATCAAGGTCGGCCAAATTAACCTATGAGCCCTTGTGCGTTACTTCTGCCTGTTTCTTTTCTGCTTTCTACTCTGACTTAATGGAGAGGCAATGACATCTTTTGGCTGCCTCAAGGTCGGCAATACAAGAACCTATATAATGATTTTTTTAACCCCTTAGCCTAGGGTCCTGGGTCTGCCGCTAACTAACATAAACATAGTAAGAAGAGATCTCTTATAATGTCCAAAGAAGCAACTTCCAAACCCTCACATTCTGGTGCTCTACAGAAGAAGATTTAGTATGCAAGAGCATAAAAGAAGATCATATCAGAAATACTCTTTATGCATCTCAAAGAGATATAGATTCAAAATGGGTTCCTTTAGAATAGCTACTATGTGCTATAAAGGAGATCAACGTTAGCGCATTGCAACTCTCTCTTTCTTTAGTGGTTTATCCAGAAAAAGGAAATGTTCAAATAAAAGATACATAAGAACAAAAAAGCTCTGGACAAGTTCTTGCTTTATTGCATATGGTCTCTAGTGAGAGTTGATTAGAACTTTTATGTAATCAGACAAAGCAATTCTAAACTCTGTGATATGACAATGGAGCCGGCTGTTAATTTGATATAGGATTTATAAAAGATGTTTAGGTGCTCTGAAAAGAGTGATTACAACATTTACAATATGAGCTTAAATTAGTGTCACCCAGAAACTAACTCAAGCTCATATTGGAATTGGCCCGACAATGAAAAAAACCTTTATTTGACAAAAGGGGTTTGGAGAGACATTAAAAACGTGCTCATTAGGTCGTTAGCCAGTCTTAGCGAGGCTTCTCAAAGATGCATGGAGAGGCTAGAATACTCATGTAGATACTGGAAAGGCCATGTGTAATCTTTGTAAAGCCTGCAGAGGCAGTAGATAATCATACTAAATTTTAGTGAATTAAGTCTTTAAAAGTTTAAGGCCAAATCACTATGTAAGGGGTGGACTAAATGTAGCAATAGTTGTTGTGAACTAGCATAAACATAATTGTTTATTCATCTCCTACCCTTCTATTATGCTTTATTATATATGTCTTTATCACTTTCTATTTATAAGCAATGATAGGTAGATCATCTGGTCTATGACCTTATGCTTAGGAAAATCATCTTCTGTTCTGATCAAACAAATGACACCGTCTGCTATGTGTTAGCGCGTGTTTTTATGCAAGTAGTTTCAAAATATGGTCAACATAATTCAAACCCCCTATTTTTGGTGAATTTATTAGATATAGTTAGTATTAGGAATTGAAAAATTAGTTAGTATCTAACTAACTTAGTTAGATTAGTTTAGAAGTTACTTAGTGTCTAACTAACTTAATTAGATTACTTTAGAAGTTGTTACATGTGTAGTTAATTTTCTATTGGAGTTAACTAAAGTTAACTATAGTTAAACACTTGTATATAATACTATTGTACCATCAATTAAAACATAGAGAGTTTATTTTTCCAATTTTATCTCTTTCAATTGAAACTTATTCTTGGAACTCTATCATCTCTTTTATGGCCTCAATGGCTTAATATGGTATCAAGAGCGATATAGCTTCCGCGTTCCTTTCTCCTCAATGATTCCTCCATTGTCTTCACGCGAATGCCTTCTACTGTTTTGCGATTCATGAAGAATGGGGCTCATTGCGGTATGATAAGAAAATTCTTAATTTTATATTCATTTTATTTGTTTCTTTTCCATTCTTTTCATTTTCCAGTTTTTTCTCTTGTTTTCTCGTATCTTTTGGTTCATGATTCGGTCAATTTCAACTTCTTCCTCATTGATATTCAACCTTTGTGCGTTGTTTTCTTTGATATTCAACTTCTTCTTGTTTCAATTTCGCATTTTTGAATCTGTTCCTCTATTTTTTTGCGTTTTCCACAATTTTGATTTCGCAAATTCTTTGAATCGATTATGATTCTATCATTCGCTTTTCAATCAGAATCGCGTTTTTCTCCTTCGTCTCGCTTCTTTAAGAGTTTCGGTTTGTGCAACTTGCTTTCGTTGGTTCCGTTTCTAATTCGTTTGACACAAATTGTTTGTCATTCTTGTATCAGTAACCATCATTCCGTTTGCGATTCTTGCACATCAGTTTTTCGATTTCGCTTCATTGTCCTCCTTTCATTCTGATTCCCGATGATTGTGATCTGAAGCGGAGTTCTAATTACATTTTGGATTGAGTTTCGATTTTGTTCTCGATCTTAAATCAGGCAGCATTCAAGTTGTTCGTTGAAATACCTCATAGAGATATTTTTTTGCTTGTCTCCTTATGTTGCGTATTTGAAGTCACAGGTTTCTTCACCTGTCACTTCCTGCTGTTGTACCTATGCTTATGATTTCCATAGGATATGTTGACCCTGGGAAGTGCATGACAATTGTTGATGGTGGTTCACGGTTTGAGTTTGACCTGATGACCTTCACACTTATTTTCAACTTTGCAGCTGTCTTCTGTCAGTACACATCAACAAGAATTGGTGTAATCACAAGAAAAGATCTTGCTCAGATTTGTAGTGATGAATATGATAATTGGACTTGCATGCTCCTTGGAGTTCAAACAGAACTTTCGGTGATGCTTGGTTTAGGAGATATGGCTACCCCAAGCAATTCAAGAAAGCATTAGCATGTTGCCGTGGATTTCACTTTGCTAGTGGCAGACAAAATTGTTCTCTTTGTAGCCTTCATGGCTTGTTTCTTTGGCTTCACATTGTGTCTTTATTGGCTTTGTTGCTTGTTTTGATGTAATTTTCTTTTAGATTTGATATGTACTTTTGTATTGTTCATGTCAAGCTAGAAGTGTTGTGAATAACTTCTAGTTTGCGGGGGACTATTAGATATAGTTAGTATTAGGAATTAAAAAATTAGTTAGTATCTAACTAACTTAGTTAGATTAGTTTAGAAGTTAGTTAGATACTAACTAACTTAACTAGATTACTTTAGAAGTTGTTACATGTGTAGTTAATTTTCTATTGGAGTTAACTAAAGTTAACTATAGTTAAACACTTGTATATAATACTATATATTGTACCATCAATCAAAACATAGAGAGTTTATTTTTCCAATTTTATCTCTTTCAATTGAAACTTATTCTTGGAACTCTATCATCTCTTTTATGGCCTCAATGGCTTAATAATTCCAGTACTTTCATAGGAAAATTATAGACAAAATTACACCAGAGGACCTTTAAGTTATTTATTTGTAACAAGTTGACCCTTCAATTTTTTTTGGTAACAAATAGGTCCTTTTAATGATTGATCTAGCTTATGTATTTTGATGTAATGCTACTTTATATATTGTGATTACTCTAGCTTATGTATTTTGATGCAACCAAGAATATTTTGGTGTATTTTGATGTAATCAACGATATGACATTTTACTAAAAGGGCCAATGATGTCAATGTTAGGTAACTTAAAGAGTCTATTTGTTACAAAAAAAACTTAAAGGGCCAACTTGTTACAAATAAATAACTTAAAGTTCCTCTGGTGTAATTTTGCCAAAATTATAAGAGTCTCTGTCCTTGACTTGTAAGACTTGACATAGATACCATGCTCAATAGTAACTTTAGAGAGACCAAATGCATCTATTGTTTTATTACATGCTCTAGGTGCTTCTTTAAGCTATAAAGAGATTTGTCCAACTTGTACACCATATCTTTCTTTCCCTTAACCTCAAAATCTGCATGTGGTTGAGAAACATGGACTTTCTCATCTGGAGGTCCATTAAGGAATGTTGATTTTACATCTATTTGCATCAAAATGCCATCTTTCTGAAGTTGCCAAAGTCACCACAAGCCTAATTGTTCTCAATTTTTGCAATTGGAGGATATTTTCTGAATAGTCCACACCTAGCATTTGCAAAAGGCCTCTAACAAATAAGCTAACATTGTGTTTGGGTGTAGAGCCATCTGGATTTAACTTCAACTTGTAAACCCATTTGACATCTATTTACTTCCAAGTCAGCCAACCATTCTTTATGGGTAGTAATGTGATTAAGACATCCACTGTCCACAAACCATATTTCACTCGAATAAGGTTCCTCTGTAATGGTGACCATTAATAACACTAGATCGGAGTCATAATCTTCTTCAAGAACTAACAATTGATACTTAAACTTCAATCCAAAACTTTAATTATGTGTTTCACGGCTAGCTACATTGTTATAGTTCTAGTTTTTCTTTTTTTTTTATTTAAAAAGGCTAAACTACTCTTTTGGTCCTTTATCTTTGGCTTTGGTTTCACTTTAGTCTTTTATCTTTTTTTTTTCTCGTTTTGGTCCCCCATCTTTCATTTCTGTGTCATTTTGGTCATTTTTTGGTATTTTCTATCCATTGACTTAACAGACGCCACGCTGGCAGTTAACTGCTGACGTGGCGTCTTAAGTGTCAGAGCTGACATGGAATTCATTAAGTGATGTGGCACATGAGGGACCAAATTGAAACTTAAAAGAAACATAGGGGACCAAATTGACACAAAAACAAAAAACACAAAAACTTCACCTTCTTCCTCCAAACATCATCTCCATCAACTCCGGCGAGCCACCACCGGCACCACCTCCGGCGAGCCGCCACCACCACAGATCAATCACTCATCAACACTTAATCTTTAACCTCTCTCCTCAAGGGACCAAATTGAACAAAACACGAACATAATCAATCACTCTCCATCTTCTTCCTCTATCTTCATCTTCTCCTTCTCCGGCGAACCACCACCACCTCCAGCGAGCCACCACCACCACAAATCAATCACTCTTCAACTTTTTTTTCATGACATCTCTTCAAAATCAAAAATCCCCAATTTTTCAAATCCCTAAATTTGAGTAAAAAAAAACCAACAACTTCATATTTTCTTCTTCCCAAAATTCCCTCTGTTCTTTTCGAAACAAATGGTGGATAAAGAAAAACTACCTTCAGAAATAGAAGCTCATAAAATTAACATTATTATGAAAAAATAGACATTAATTTATAACAGAAGAAGCTTTACAAATGGCAGATAACGAAAACTAACATTATCATACAAATCTGCATATACCTTGAGAAATTGGGTATTGGGTGTTTTGATTCAATTGATTGTTCAACAACAACAAGGATTTAACAACAAATCTGCATTTTTTATAACTTTATTAACGTTCGTTTACTAATGAACCCGATACCCAACCCAACCCATTTTAGGTTGGGCTACGTCAGTTCCGGATACCTAAACTTTTGGTTCTACTTTTAAAGAACGCAACCATAAACATTTGGTTAAATGAGATCTGTAAATGCTTCAAAACCCACCCAACCCAACCCACGCTCACTCCTAACTTAGACAACCGAAATTAACATAACATTTTTTTATATAATAGATTTTGTTGACCAATTTTATAAAATAGATAGATAGATTTTCTTGCTATAAATAATAGTTATATATTTTTTGGTTGTCGAATCTATCAGTGAAGATAATATGATAAAAAACATAATCAAAAAAGAAAATGTGAATAATCTTATTGGTGCTTAACCCTTGTGGATTACAAGCATATTATGTTCTTAATAGAACAATACACATACTTGGGCTACAATCTAACATTGACATATGAGAGTTCAGTGAAGTCCTTGGATAACACTATAAACCCACTGCAACTTTTGAATTGTGCAAATCTTTTTCTCCATCCTTTTAGCGAATTCAGTTGTCATCTCCGATTCTCATGAAATCAATGAATGACTTTCCATAAAGTTTTTGAGAAAATAATCTAGCGAAAAGCTCTTTGACTCTAATTTTGTTGAACTGTGCTGGTGTTTCATCATTGACCAAACTCGCTGCAGGACCAACAACACTATCTTGTCTTGGGCTGTAGAACGTTGCAATTGAAAGTCTTTCCTTTTCAGAGTTTACTACTGCTCGGTGCTCAACGCTTCTGTATATCCCGTTTGAAATAATCTTTTATGTAAAACAAGCAAACAAAACCAAAAATATAAGTCTGGTGCAAGTGTCATGTATATATTTTAGGGAAAAAAATTTATTAGTTTTAAAACTAAATTGATACTTCACTGTTTAATTTGTCGATGACATGCTCATTACTAAAAAAAATTGAAATTCGAGATGAAATATTAGTGACAGAAAATATGAAATTTGTCAGTACTAAATCTCATGACAATAGAATTAGCTTGAGTTTTCAACTTTTCCGTCTCTAATTTAGTTTTTTCTAGTAGTGATATTTATTCAAAATGTTTTTGCAAAACACCTTCGCTCTATCACACTCTTTTGGCAATTGAGTGTCTTACTCGTTTCACTTCAGCTCAACTAATAAAAGAGTGTATGTATAAAAGAGTGATAAATACACTATTACTAACTACCACTCTTTGTTTAATTACAAGACTATATAATCAAAGGATTTTTATTCAAAAAATTACGGAAATGAAATGCTAGCAACACATATCCTTTCTACTTCATTTCAACTAATCGATCGGAGAGTGTATGAATGGATAATTTATACCTCTAGCATGTCTCCAATATTGACAATGAAGGCATTAGGAAGAGGTTTAATAGGAACCCATATGCCATCTTTCCTTATCTGGAGCCCTTGAACTTCATTTAACTGTAAGAGGATAGTTAGAGCTTCAAAATCCGAATGGTTTATGAGACCAATGACCTTTTCAGGTTGAGGACAAGGAGGATAATAGTTCATCCTCATCATTTGTATCCCATCTTCAAATAGTGCTACCATTTCCATTTCTTTCATCTCCAAAGCTTTTTCCAAATGGCCAATAATAGCCATGGATAGATTTTTCATTTCCTGCGAGTATAACTCTAGTGTTTCTCTGCATGCATGACAAGAGTGTTTCATAGTATGCCACCTCTTTGAGCTACTAAATAAATAGATATATACATATATATATATATATATATAGAAAAACAGTTTAAATATTTTTTTAGTTCCTATAAAACTTGAGAATTTTTGTTTTTAGCCTTTATAAAAATTTTCACTCACTTTTTGTCACTATATGTTCTTCTGACAATACTTTAAGTCCATCATGATTTTTATAGCGCATAGAAGTGCTATAAAATGTCAAAAAAAATTCTATAAAAACCTTAAGGGATAAAACACATTGATGGAGGACAACGTGGGAGCTAAAAGTCAGTGAGTTTTTTAGGAGCTTCTAGGGTGAGGGAGCAAATCAAATCTCTCACCGGTGAACCAGTAAAATTGACGGTAAGATATTGTGTAAAATGCTATGAGTGATAAATATTGAATCAACCTGTATTAAATCTCAACCATTGATTAATTTTTATACTACATCATATACGGTCATATATAATGGTTCACCGGTGAGGAATTCGATGTGCTCTCTCACTCTAGAAGCACCTGAGGTTTTTTTATAGAGAATAAAAACAATTACAAGAACTAAAACATATTTAACCTTAGAAACGAAAACGCAGAGAGAGAGAGAGAGAGAGAGAGAGAGAGAGAGAGAGAGAGAGAGAGAGAGAGAGAGAGAGAGAGAGAGAGAGAGAGAGAGAGAGAGAGAGAGAGAGAGAGAGAGAGAGAGAGAGAGAGAGAGAGAGAGAGAGAGAGAGAGAGAGAGAGAGAGAGAGAGAGAGAGAGAGAGAGAGAGAGAGAGAGAGAGAGAGAGAGAGAGAGAGAGAGAGAGAGAGAGAGAGAGAGAGAGAGAGAGAGAGAGAGAGAGAGAGAGAGAGAGAGAGAGAGAGAGAGAGAGAGAGAGAGAGAGAGAGAGAGAGAGAGAGAGAGAGAGAGAGAGAGAGAGAGGCATTCTCATGTGTTTTGGAAGTGTGACCATATAGAACATAACATATCACCCCAATCAAGTTTCTGATCTTCACTCACAACAAATGCTTGTCCAAATCCCTCCATATGTTGTGGACTCTGCCAAAACTTTTTCTTCTCTGACAATGGAAGGTTAAAGAAATCTTGAATCTCCAACTTCACTTTCTCTAAGAAGGAAGAGCTCACTCCATGGTTTATCAACTAAAATGAGATATTAAAAAATTAAAATAAACTTATAACTAGAGGCGAAATGACCCTCAGTGAGAGATGTTAAGCGCACACCCTCAAAATTAAAAGTAGACTTACCCTCTAGAAAAACCATATTTCGCATATCTTAAAAATAATTTGCAGCTAAACTCCTAATTAAATATATTAAAGTTTATTTTATCTAATAATTTTAGTGATAAGTGATTTTAATTTTTTTTTGGAGATCCACCACTGTGTATAACCACTAACTTGGTAAAGTTTAGGAATTTAATTCTTTTCAAATAAAGTCCCAAGTTTGAATCTTGTGAACGAAAAATAGAAGTTAAGACAATTTTCCTTCTAAAAAAATTAAGCAATATCACCCTATAATCTTTAAAGTTAATTATCTTGATCATTGATTATTTCTTTATAAATTATAATTAACCATAAATGCTTAATCAAAATACAAATTAATTTGGTTTAATAGTTAAATATGCTGAAGAATGAAAATTCACATAATCATGCAAATAAATAAATAGGCATATGTATTGTTAAAAAATCTGAAGATCAAAATTAAAAGAGAACAGAAACCTGGAAGAATCCCCAATCTTTGCAAGCAAGGTGGAGTTTAGCCAATTCTGAACTCCCAAACTCTACAGAAAGCAACTTGTCCATGTCAATAACTGGAATCTCAAGGATTCTATCAGCTTCTGAGTTGACCAAGTCTTCTTCATGTTGAGTTTGTATGTATCTTTCTGGAACTGTAGAGTTATTTTCCGTAACCAACTCTTGAACTGATGGTACAAGAAGAGAAGTCCCAGATGGGTTGTTAATATTTTCCATGGCCTTTGGCTCAAAACACCTCTAGTACTCATTTTACTTTTTTTTTTTTTTTTTTTTTTTTGGTCAATAGTTGTTTGATTTTCATTCAAATGGGCAAGGCCCAAACCAAATACAACTCAATGAGTAACTAAGAAGGCACCAAACAACAACTTGGGCTCAAGATGAAGAGAACTAAGCAAAGGCAATGGACTAACTAATCCAAAAGCCCAAAACGCTAACCAAACCGGGTTAACTATCCACAACCCGTTAGGTAGAGAAAGGACAGAAATTAAATGTCAAAAGTTATTACAAATCAAGCAAAAAAAACAAGACATGCAAAAATAACACAGTTGCCAAAAACGGCAACAAACCCTAAACGAGCAGAAGCACTCCACACTTCTCAATTCTTCGATTCTTCACCTCTCAAGCTTCAGAAACAAAATCAAGACCTCAAACCAGATCGCATGCACGCAAAAACAAGGATTCAACAATAGAAATAACGATCGAATCAAGAAGAAGCTCTCCTCTTATCAGATGAAACGATATTGCGAAGAGAATTGGGAGGATTTGTGCTCCAAGAAGAAGATAAAGATTCCCGAAGCTAATAAGGCAATTTCATTCGCAGCAGAGTTTCCTTCCCTCTTAGTCCAGGTAAATACAACTCTATTCAGTTTCAATCTTAGATCTTTAATATCATTGAGAATGATCTGAATCTCACCTATTCTCTTGTCTTCATTACACGCCTCAATAAGGGATTTATTATCAGATTCGATGATGGAAGATTGGATCTGGAGCGCCACAGCAAGAGAAGTTGCTTCACGGAGACCAAGAGCCTCCGCCATCAACGGAGACATTGCATACACCTTCTTGAAAAGAGAGGTGAGAATATCTCCTTTTGAGCTTCTGCAGATTAGACCAATGAAACTAACCCTCAGAACCTTATTAAATGTTGCATCGTTGTTTATCTTAACAAAAGGTGAGATTGGTGGCCTCCAATAACAAGGAGCCACCTCACGTAAGAGTGGGAGGGTTATTGGTAGCTGTAGTCTCCTTTAGAGTGCCTTCCATATATTCTAAACTAAGAATATTCACTCTCAGAATAACTCCCATAGGATTAGGAGCTCTACCCTCATGAAGAACCTCATTTCTCATTTTCCAAATATTCCAAAGAGCAAACAAGAGCTTAGTAATACATTTAGCATCACTATGTAGCTGCTCAACACAAATATTAAGAAACCAAGCTTTCAAAGTAGATAAACCAATAGGAGAGGGAGTAGGGATGAGTTGAAGACCAAACCAAAAGGCTCTAGTCCAAGGACAAAGAAGAAACAGATGTTCCAGAGTCTCTGGTTCTTTATGGCAGATAGAACAAGTAGAGGAATTAGCAATTCTTTTCCTATTTAAAGCATCTTTAGTAGGCAGAAATTCATTCATAGCTCTCCATAAAAAGTGTTTTATTTTAGAGGGAACATTAGCCTTCCAGATAATAGACCAAAGCTCTTTTTGATTAATAACCGAAGAAGAAGCTTTAACAGAGGGAAACACTTGTGATTTAGCTAGCAAATTGTACCCTGATTTCACAGAATACTCACCATTCTTAGAATGTGGCCAAGATAGCACATCCAAATCTGAAGACCAGGCCAAAGGAGTTTTGAGCACCTCAATTGCTGATAGAGGAGTTAAATTAGAACGAAGAATAGTGTGATCCCAATCAAAATTAGGACCAATCAGCTCCCCAACTTTAGAAACTGTAGCATTGTTAAGAAGATTAACTCTAGAGCCAGATGCCAACCAGTTGTCATTAGTAATGTGAATGTTCTGACCCTTACCAATTTGCCACCTTCCTTCATTCTTTATCAAAGAAAGACCATGCTGCAAACTCTTCCACACCCAAGAAGATCTTCTCCCCACACTTGCATTCCAAAATTCCCCTCTAGGAAAATAAACACCCTTCAAAATCTTAACCCAGAAAACATTAGGATTATTAATCAATCTCCACACTTGCTTAGATAATAATGCAGAGTTGATCTTCTGATACTCTTTGAATCCCATTCCTCCTTCACTCTTAGGCAAACATAACTCTTCAAAATTTCTCCAGTGAATACCTTTATTTTTCCCTGATGAGCTCCACTAAACGAAGCTACTGCGCAGCAAATGAGAGAGAACAAAATGTTTTAGGAATTGAAGAATTGCCATAGTATAGCTAGGAATAGCTTGAACTACACCTTTAATTAAAATTTCTTTCCCGCAAAGATAAGCAAAGAACCTTTCCACCCATCCATTTTAGCTAGCACCATATCCTTGATCCAACTCAAACCTTGGACCTTAGAACCCCCATTGAAATGGGATACCAAGATATTTCCTGGAGGTCCCAATTACTAATTCTGTCATAAGATGTAGAGTCGCTTTAGTATTAGGATCCAATCTCTTACCACAAATGATTCCAGACTTGGATAAATTTATTTTCCTCGGCTTTGATGCTTTAGTAAAAACATTAAGAACATTAATTAATTGGTAAATCTCTTCCTTAGAATCTCTAGCAAACAAGATTGCATCATCTGCGCAAAAATAAGTGTGAAAGAGGAGGGTCAGTTCTGCTAGCTTAATACTAGAACACAAATTCTTAGAGCAAGCATCAGAAATGAGTCTAGATAAAACATCAAAAACTAGAATGAAAAGGTATGGAGACAAAGGATCCCCTTGTCTAAGACCCCTATGAGGAACAACTCTAGGAGAAGGAAAACCATTTACTTGGTAAGAGTAAGAAACAGAACTAACTAGAGCCATAACTCTAGACACCCAGATAGAATTAAACCCATAGGCAGCTAATACTTTTTGAAGAAATTCCCAGCTAACCCTATCATAAGCTTTGTTCATATCTAATTTAATAGCTAGACCTCTCCCACCCTTCCCATAGTTCTTCTTCAAGAAATGAAAGGCCTCATGAGCTACTATCAAATTATCCTGTATCATACGACCCCCTACAAAGGCACTTTGCTGAGGAGTTATAATAGAAGACAGAAAAGGCTTAAGTCTTTTGACAAACACCTTAGAAATAACTTTTGACATAAAGGAACAAAGAACTAATTGGTCTAAGATTGGAAATAGTCTCTGGATTTAGAATTTTAGGAATAAGGGGCTACATTTGTGAAATTGATATCATCCCCAAAACACCTCGTAGAAAAAACTTATTAACAGCCTCAAACACAACACTCTTAACTGTTTCCCAATTTTTTTGGTAGAAAAGACCATTTAAACCATCAGGTCCAGGTGCCTTATAGGCACCTAAATTGAAAACAGCTTCCTCAACTTCCTTCAAAGTGACAGGGCAATTAAGAGAATAGTTCATAGAGTCAGATACACAAGCAGATAAAACTTGTAAGCATTGTTCAATGTTGGAAATTGATTCAGCAGAATAAAGGTTACTAAAGAATTTACAAATACCATTTGAAACTTCATTCTGACCTTCAAGCCAAACATCTTCTCCATCTTTAATTCTGAGCAATTTATTTCTGTCTCTTCTTTGAATAGTAGATACATGAAAAAATCTTTTATTTTTGTCTCCAAAGTTGAGCCATTTAACTCTAGAACGTTGACCCCAATAGTGTTCCTCTTGCTTCCATAACCTATCTATTTCAAATTTTAGATAGATTAACCTCCTCCCGCTTAACCAAATTAGGATCTTTGTTAAGTTCTTGCTCAAGGAAGTTCTTCAAAATAATAATCTCTTTAGCTGCATTTTTGTAGGTCCTTGAGTGCCACTTTCTGAGATCTTGTTTACAATTAGTAGCATTCACCTTTAAATTCTGCCAAGGATCTGCAAGATTGGAATTCCAAGAACCCTTAACTACTCCCCTGCATTCCTCATTCTCTTCCCAAAAAGATTCATATCTAAAGGAAACACCACTCTTCAAAGGAGGTCTAGGTTTGAGAACAATAGGAGAGTGATCAGAATTAATAATAGGTAGAGCTGTAGCATTAGCATGAGGAAATGCATTCCTCCATCTCCAATTAGCCAAAACACGGTCAATCTTTTGTCTAGTTACAACCCCATCTCTTGGATTACTAATCCATGTAAATCTGCAACCTTGCAACTGAAAATCCATAAGCTCTGCATCATTAAGAAAATTTCTGAAAAGATTCATTCTTATTGGTTTTATAGCATTGACACCATCTTTCTCAGCATTAGATAACATTTCATTGAAATCTCCTAAGCAACACCAAGCCCCATCATTTCTAGGCTTTAGACTTAGTAATTTCCTCCATAAACTCCTTCTCTGGGCAAACACAGGATGCCCATATATAAAAGTTATCTCAAACATATAATTAGATCTCCTTTCTTTTACTACAACATGAATATAGTTAGAGCTAGATTCCAGTATTTGAAGGTCATAATAATCATTCCAGAACAAGCATAAACCACCACTAGTACCATTAGCTTCAACACAAAATGATTGTTGAAATTTAAACTTTCTCCTTACTCTTTCAACTCGCTCTTTACGAGCTCTTGTCTCAGATAGAAAAACTATGGCAGGCTTTTGGTCCCTAATGAGACCATTCAGTTCCCTATTTGTCGAGGCCGCCCCCAAACCTTGACAATTCCACCCTATGCAAGTCATTTGGATGGAGGGGGCAGTGATTTACCTGCCGCCTCTTTCTTTGTTCTGTAACCTAGTGAAAATGATCCAAACTCCCCTGAGAAGGATTTGGCTACCTCAAATTCAATAGGTAAAATAGATTTCTGTCTCTTTACTTCAGTTTCTTCTTCCTTGTCTGCTACAATACTTTCTCTTTTCTTCAACAAAGACATACCTGATACAATGGTCAAAGCCAGGGCATCTTCCTCCTCTTTTCTAAGACTCAGAGTTACCTCTTCTGTACTTGCTTCATCTTCAGGGAATTCTACAGTATACTCAACTTGAACTTTAGAGAGAATTTTAGGAGGATCTCTCCACTTAAGAGTTTCTTGATTGACTTGCTTATCTTCAATATTATCTTTGATAACCTCTACATTTGCTATAGTTTATTGATTAGCAGAATTACTTGATTCACCAACCAAATAATCATCTCTTTTTCTATATGCAGCCAACTCCTCATCTGTCATAAAAGCTTCTGGTGGCATGGGATATTCTTCTTCATCGTAAGTGAAATCTCATATTCTTCCAAGTAAGCATTATTTGGAGTTTCAATTGGTTCTCTAAATTCAAGAGGAGGATTCTTTCTACCCCAATGCACTCCTTCAGAGTGTTCTCCACAGTTAGCTATCATATGATCCCATTCTATTTTATCTTTTTCCCTAGAATGCCTCTCCCCTGGAGATTCTTTCTGATCAGATGCTTTCTGTTTTTCTGGTTGTGACTTTGCCTCAGCTCTTTTAAAAAACTTCTTTGCTGAATCCTTAGTGCTATCACCATATTTCTTCTTGTGATCCTTAAGAATAGCTGCTATTGGTTTAGAAGGAAGAGTACTAATGTGTTTATCAAACTTTGGAATAGAAGAACAATAGGCAGACTTCATCCTAGGAACTTTACAGGTTCTTTGCTCATGACCCATAATTCCACAATTAAAGCACAGATCTTGCAATCGTTCATACTTGTAGATCACCCAAATCCTAGGTAAATCTTTCCTAGGAACCCAACAACCTGTTGGCAAAGCTTTAGTTACATCAATTTCAACCTTAGCCCTCATATAAGTTCTAAGAATCCTACCATCCACTATAGATTCTTCTATATCTACTATATGCCCTGTTTTCTGCAATATAGTTCTAGTGTTTAAACTATTCAAGAACTCCATAGGTAGGTTGTGAACTTGAATCCAAAATGGATTGTGATCAAAGTTAATCTCATGGGGTGAAACTTCAGGAATCCAAAACTGAAGGCACATTAAATGATTCAGGAAGTACCAAGGAGCTCTGTTGAAAGCCTCCTTACTATGCTTCTCTTCATCAAACGTAAACATAAATTTATTTCTTCCCATATCAGATACCTGGAGTTCTCCATAAGAGGACCAAGCCTTTGAAATAACCTCTTTTGCAGCATTTCTGTTCACACTTTTATCTGTGAGAAGTTTCCCAACTAGTGTTCTTTTTGCTACTAACACATTTTCTGGTTTTGCAGGTACAAGAATCTCCTGCAACTCTTCTGGATCTTGGTTAGGATTATTGTTTGGGGGGTTTGAGGAGGCCATTGAAACTAGGTTAAGAAAGGAGATAGGTCAAAGAAAAAGAACCAGATTTGGTAGATGGAGGAATTTAGAAACTATGGATGATGTTAGATCTAGACTATTAATGAAGTGTTTATGTATATGTTCTTATTTTTTTGTGAGTCGGTGTTTGTAAAACAAAGATTTGCATCATTTGTTTCTAATTTCAGGTTAGGATTTGACATTGATAACCTTTGACTTGATGATGGGTTGAGTACAAAGGGTGAATAGTTGAGTGGTTTTGATTTTTTTTCTTTTCCTGAAGGAATTGTTTTATGTTATGACAGAATATAAGCTTTTGGTAATAGGTAAAAAGGTTAACATTTTAGAAAGATAAGGAGATCCTCAGTCGGTTCTAAAACTTTAACCTAATGGAATCAAGAAACTTTGCTGATATAATCTAGATCTGATATAGAATATCAAACGAGATTGGTGATCCAAATGGAAACAAATCCTAAAGAGGAACTTTAAACCCTAGAAAAAACCTTAAGCTTTTACACGGGAACACTCTTTTTACTTTTAAAGTGCAAAAGTTACTACAGCCTTTTTCTCCCAACCAACCCCATTTACTGAAACGTTTTCCAATTTCTTTTTTTTTTTTAACAAATTTTTCAATTTCAAAAACAGGTTATTCAATCATCCTTATCTTCATTAAATCACAAGATACAAAAATCCAACAAGATTAAAGGTATATTATGTCACATACGTGTGCGGTGTATGAAGTTCTCGTGTCAAATCAATGATGAGAAAAATGCTGCCAATGAGTATTAATTTCACATGCGGTGCAGGATGATTGTTATCATGAAAAGAGAAATAAAACAACGAATTTGCAACAACTTTGTTTTTTTTTTTTTATAAGTTAAAGATGTATTGATTGGAATACCAGGGTACCTCACCCATTACAAAGAGAACCTTTTACCTATTTCCCCCAAGATCTAAGTTTTTGATAGGTCCACTACACCAATTCTCCCATAATATCTGTGGCCTAGTTAACTACCTTATTGATTAGAAAAATGCTATTTTGACAAAAAAAAATTTGACAAATCGATGCTCACCAACCTATAATACCAATTACTCAGTTTTTTTAGACAAATAAATTCTCGCTTTTTCACAATTTTCGGCGCGTGGATGAAAAACTTGGTTAATTGATAAACAACTATTTGTCTAAAAAAACTCTTAGGTAATTGGTGTTGTAGGTTGGTGATTTGTCGATTTGTCAAATTTGTTTTTGTCAAAATAGCATTGTTGGATTGATTAACCATTCCCAAGTAAGCATTTTAATCTGCTGAATCATTCTAGCTACACTTGGTAGGCCCCCCTTAAAAATTATACTATTTCTATTACACCAAATAATCCATACAGCTGCAAGCCAAATTATGTGCCTTAATTTCCTCCTATTTTTATGCCGAAACCGAACCGAATTGAGCAGAAAAACTCCCGTGGTTACCGCACTCACTACAAAAAAGTTGGGATTAGCGAGGGAAATTTTCGTAGCTAACAGGCCCATTTCCGTCGCTAACTGCCATTAGCGAGGGAATTAGCGATGGACCAGTTCGGTCGCTAAAACGCTCCTCGCTAATCCCATTAGCGAGAGAAATGGAGGTTTGTCGCTAATTACCTAGGGACACTTCCGTCGCTAATTCCCTCGCTAAGTCTGACAGACACGCTTCCCAAACCTGAATGATTAATTGTGCCAGTCGCTTATTTTTTTGACCATGTCAGTCGCTTATTATTATTATTATTATTATTGTTATTATTGTTATTGTTATTATTATTATTATTATTATTATTATTATTATTATTATTATCATCATCATCATCATCATCATTAGCACCAAGCCTTCCAAAGAGAGAGATGAGTGAGAGTGGTGGTGGTGGTGAATGGTGGATTAGGTAGAGAGAGAAGAAGAAGAGTAAGGGAGAAAGAGAGTGAGAGAGATCTATGTGGTGGTGGTGGTGTGGAAGAAAGAGAGTGAGAGAGAGAGAGAGAGGTTGTGGTTGTGTGGTGAAGAGAGAAAGAGAAGAAAGAATATGGTGGTGGTGGTGAAGAGAGAAAGCTCCCAAAGAGAGAGGTTGTGGTTGTGTGGTTAAGGAGAGAGAGGAGTGACAGTGGTGGTGGTGTGGTGGTGGCGTGGTGGTGGTGGTTTTATGGGTAAGAAATTGGTGAAGAGAAGAGTGAGGGTGTTGTGAGTGAGAAAAAAGAGTGAGTGGTGGTGGTGGTTGTGTGGTGGTGGGTTAGGGTTTGTAGGTGAGAGAGAGAGAGAGAGAGAGTAGAGGAAGAGGAAGAGGAAGGGGAGAGGAGTGAGGGAGTTGTGAGTGAGAAAGAAGAGGGAGTGGTGTGGTGGTGGAAATGAGAGAAGAGGGTTAAGAGTGAAAGAATGAGAGAAGGTTGAGAGAAGAGTGAGAGAATAGGATATTCGGTCAAAAAGTAATTGGACATTAGCGAGGGACTTACAATTTCCTCGCTAACTGTCACTCTACAACAGTCAGATCAGCCTGCAACACTCAAATCAGCCTGCAACGTTTAGACATTAGCGAGGGACTTGAAGTTCTGTCGCTAATTCCCTCGCTAACTGTCACTCTACAACAATCGATCACCAAAGAATAAATCAATCACCGGCATGCAACGTTCAGACATTAGCGAGGGACTTGAAGTTTCGTCGCTAATTCCCTCGCTAATGGTCACTCTGCAACGTTTCGTCGCTAATTCCCTCGCTAATGATCACATTTAACGAGGGCCCATATTCCCTAGCTAATTTCACAAATGCATGTTTTTGCGAGGGACAAATTTTCCCTCGCTAATTCCCTAGCTAATCCTTGTTTTTTTTTGTAGTGACTGCTGCAGACCGTCGCCTCCACACCAGCTGTCAATTTCTTGCCATTGAGCTATCGCATAGCTGCAGTTGAAAAAGAGATGTTGAATGTCTTCTTCTCCTCTAAAACAAGACATGCAAGACAGTCCCTGATTAGCCTCCAAAACGCCTCTGTGATGTAGATCGGATCTGGTTGGTAGTCCTCCTCTTAACAATCTCCACGCGAAAACTTGTATCTTGGATGGAACCGAAACCAACCACACCCTCTTGAGAACCTTTCGCTGCAAATTATCAGAAATTAAGTCACCTCCTCCTTCCACCAAATACTTATATGCAGAATTTACTCTATAGCTCGACGATTTATCCCTCAACCAAACCCATTTAACCTCTTGTGATCTAATGGGACATACCGGCCTCAGAATTTCTTCCAACTGCTGCACTTCGGTCTCTTCATCAACCTCCAGCTGCCTACTCCAATCAAGCTTCCATACCTATCTGTTATCTCTCCACTCCCCTGCCTCATCCACTTCAAATTTTGGTCTGTTGATACATCATAAGCTTTAGGAAACAACTCCATTAGTTGACTAGAGCCACTTCAAATGTCTTTCCAAAATTCCACCATCTTCAAATTCCCAATCTTCAGCTTAACCGATGATGAAAACCAGCGATGTTTTGCAGAACTTTCTCCGTCAATCTCACTTAGATCCTTCCACCAAACCGATTTGTACCTACCTCTCAGTATTCCATCAGATCCATATAATTTGTCCAGCAACACTTTCCATTCACTCTCCTTCTCAATTAGCATCCTCCATTTCCACTTACCGAGCAACGATAAATTAAACAACTCCATGTTTTTAATTCTGAAACCTCCATACTCCTTTGGGGCACAAATTTTACTCCAACTTACCCACACCATCTTCCTATCTCCACTTGCTCCTCCCCACAAAAAAATTCGTTGAATTTGAACCAACTCCTTTAGGACCTTCTTGGAAGCTTTGTAAAATGAGAAGAAGTACAAAGGTAAGCTTGCTAGCACCGAATTTATAAGAGTTTTTCTTCCACCCATTGACAATTGTCTACTTCTCCAAGTGGATAACCTATCACGAAGCTTTTTGATCACCGGTCTCCATGTGGCACTCAACCTTGGATTTGCACCTATGGGTATCCCAAGGAAATTAAACAGAATATCCCCTTTTTTACAATAAAGAAAACGAGTAGCTCTATCTACCTCCTCCTCCTCCACATTCACTCCCACTAGGCAACTCTTATTAAAGTTCACTTTTAGCCCCGAAACCATCTCAAAAATTCTTAGCACCGCCTTCACACACCATAAATTTCCTCTTGTACTTTTGCACAATTAAAGTATCATCCGCGTATCGTTGAATAGGAAAATCATCCACCGGATTCACCACCTCCAAAAATCCTTTCTCCACACAAGCTCTTATCAACCCCGAAAGCCCTTCAGCTACAATTAGAAACAAAAAAGGGGCAAGTGGATCCCCTTGCCTTAACCCCTTCTCCATAGGGAATTCCACCGCCGTACTTCCATTGACTAACACGGTGTTACCTCAGAATTTCGACAGTACATTAAATGAAGCTTTAAATGGGGTTGACTTCACATTTAATATTGTTCTGTAGGCCATAGGTCAATATTCAAGTCAATGCACCATGAATTCGACAGGAAAGGTAGACAAGTGCAAGGAGTGCAAGTAAGCTTCGACAAGCTTAGCTCTCAAAGCTATGAAGCAAGTAATGCAAGAAACCTTCGACGAGAGAAGACCCAACACTTCGACAGAGCTGGGCTCAACATTTCGTCAAGCGGTTGACAACGGGTTAGTCGAAAGTGCAGAGCAGCAGTTAGTGGGCGGTTACTCTCCCGTAGTTGTAGGAGGCAGTTACTCTTTTCCCCACGATTGTTCCTACGAGTATAAATACCCCTTTGTAATAGAAAATCGGGGTCACCACATTCTACAAGAACTCTGAGAAACTCAACTTCCAAGCCAAAGCGAAACACGAGTGAAACAGATACTTTGTACGTGTTGGTGAACCATTTTCCTTTCTTCATTTAATGCAAATTTTTACTTTCGTTTTACCTTCGTTGCATTTACTGCTTTTATTTTACTTTCAATCCGTTTCTCTCTACTATTTACTGTTCTTACGTACGTGAAAAACACAAAACTCAATGGCAATCGTCAAAGAGATTTTCTAGTTTGATCTCACAGTCTCAATATTGAAAACTAGTGATTGTTTGCTAAAAACACCAGCAAACAAATTGGCACGCCCAGTGGGACCTTTGCCATTAACTTTGTGTTGTTTCTATAAGTGTGTGTATTTGTATGCACTTGAGGAGTGGTAGAATGGTACGTACCAATTCTAACAATGCCTCTAGTTCTAACCCTGTGGTATCACAAGGGCAAGGAACAACCGTAGATTCTACAAATGTCAGTATTGGAAATGTTACAGGGACAATGGCCCCAGTGACATCAATAACCGTTACAGGGACCAATGTTGGTTCGACACAGTCTATGGCTTTGCCACAAAGTATAGGACTTCCTTCTAGTGCTTATATGGCAACAGGAAATGCGCTTTAGAGACACGTTTCCAGAACATGAGTCTACCACCATATCCTTTTGGTGTATATGGCATGCCTACGGGAATGCCACACGTTTCGACCTTTTCCCCCTCTCATGTGTCGTCTGAAAGCACACTAGGTCGAAATCCTACTGCATTAACCAATGCGTCCTTGTTGGCATTAAGACAACAAGTGGACGAGAGCAATCACAATATGGTTAATATGCTCACCCAACAAATTGATACTGTTTTCAATCCGTTGATTCAGAATACCAATACAAGTTACCAGATGTTAGCAAACCAAATGGGTAGGATAGCAGATTTCTTTGGGGCTCCTACAGGGAATAATAGGCAATTACCCAATGGTGGGAATAACGCGCCTAATACCCCGCAGATCGATTCTCGCCGGCCCAAAGCGGTTGTGGGCGAACAACAAGGGATGGGAAACCATGTCCCTGAAGTAGTTATGGTGCATCGAAACCAGAACGCTGATGAGGTTGTTCGACAAGTGCAACGGAATAACGTTTGCGCTCAAGACAACATAGCCAATTTGGTAGAAACCATAATGGCACAGAATGGCCTTAACGTAGGTTTACATAGGCCTAATTTCATATCACCACTGTGTGAATATGTATTGCAGGCAGAATTGCCAAGAGGTTGGAAAATTCCTAAATTTACTAAATTTGGGGGTGATACCAATGAATCTACTGTCGAACACATTGCTCGCTACATGACTGAGGCAGGGGATATAGCCCAAAATGAGAGTTTGAAAATGAAATATTTTCCAAATTCTCTAACTAAGAATGCCTTTACGTGGTTTACCACTTTACCCCCAGGTTCCATGTACACATGGGGGCAATTGGAAAAGGCTTTTCATGAGCAGTTTTATATGGGCCAGTCGAAGATTAGTCTTAAAGAACTGGCCAGTGTTCGACGTAAAGTGCCTGAAGCTATCGACGACTACCTGAATAGATTTAGGCTATTAAAGGCTAGGTGTTTCACACAAGTGCCTGAGCATGAGCTTGTCGAAATGGCTGCAGGTGGCCTTGATTATTCAATTAGAAAGAAATTGGATACCTCTCATTTGAGAGACATGGCCCAATTAGCCGATAGAGTTCGTCAAGTTGAAAGGCTTAAAGAGGAAAAGGCTAGAGTGAATAAGTTCAATAGAAAAGAAAACTCAATTGGGTTTCATAAGAAAGAGAAAATAGCCTATGTCGATGAGGAATTCGACTTCGCATTCAGTGATGTTGAGTCTGAGGAAATAGATGTGGCTGAACTTAAGCCTGGTCCTCCCTATGCTTGTAAATTATTAAGGCCTGCAAATGGGAATAATCCTGTAGAACCAAAAAACGATAGATTTGTGCCTAAAACATACACTTTTGATGTTACTAAATGTGATGAAATCTTTGATTTGTTAGTAACTGATGGCCAAATCATAGTGCCAAATGGCCTGAAAGTTCCTCCTCTCGAACAGAGGAAGAAAAAGGGTTATTGTAAGTTTCATAATTTTTTGAGACATACAACCGACTGCTGTGTACTTTTCTGTGGACATAGTTCGTAAAGCAATCGAAGAAGGGAGACTAAAATTCGGTGAGAAAAAGAACAAAGCTCCCATGCAGATTGATTCTGATCCACCCCATCGAGCAGAGGCAATGTATGCGAACCGATGGAAATGAACATAAGCATGGTAGATGTGAAGATGGCGTGCTCTCCTAAGCTCATTGGGCCTTCGGCGACAAGATCAAAAGTGTAGTGCGAGAGGGCGATCTTTGTGCAAGAGCTTACTCGGGAGAGAGTATGAAGAGAAGGTGCGCCTCGGTACCCCCAAAGTCAAGAAGAATTAATAGACTTCCTTAATAGGTGCAAGTCAAGAACTCGAGGTAATGTTATGCCCCGATGTAGTCTTTGTGTTCGACAAGGAAGCGCGGCTAAAAGTGTCGAATCTTTGCCAAGTTCGATGACCTCTAAAAAGGAAATGACCAGAGAAAAAACCAAATTTTAGCTTCAAAAGGGGACCTTCCTTATAAGGTCAAGGGTTCGAACAGGCCTTCAACAAGCAAGCCACAGTCTGCTGGTAAAAGCGCGCAGCTAAGAAGGAGTTTGTCTTTGTCGGCGTCGGCCAAGCCATTTGTTCCAAGAGCAAATCTCCAAAATGAAAAATGGATACATCTTTGGTGTAAACATTATAGGAGTGTTGTTCTACGTCTTTGAGACAACCAAACCAAATACGTGGGAGGCTGCGAAATATAATTATAAGAATAATTATAAAGGGAAGAATCCCATGACCAAGACCCAATGGCGTCGTTATCGGTAGCTCGAAGAAGAAGAAGGCAAGACTTGTTGATTTTTAGAAAACGCCAGAAGTTCAAAAGCGGCTAAGAATATGACCTCTAGAGCCGTGGGAACGATTTAAAGTGAACATAGGTGCCGCCAACCAAGTAAAGGTTGGAAATAAGGCCAAGGGCAAATCTATTGTAATAGAGGAACCAAGGAGGCCTGCGATGGAAAGAATCTTTCCTCCACTGTCATCATTGAGGAAGAAAAGTGCTGACTTCGACATGGATGAAGATGTAACTTCAGATTTTGAAGACTCTGAGGCCAGTTTTGATGTCATTTGCAATGTAGTGTCTATTCTACCCAGCGAATATGACGTCATCACGGTCCCAAATGATGTCGAAGAAAACTTCACTGAGGATATGGCTAACCACAAGCCAGTTTGTTACTATGTAATGAACAACGACTGTGTCGAAGAACAAATGGCCACTTTTGAGAGGCCAAACGAAGGCATGCAGCATCATTTGAAGCCTCTGTATGTCCAAGCCAAAGTCAATGGCGTAGGCATCAACAAGATCTTGGTAGATGGAGGCGCTGCTGTTAACTTGATGCCTCAAGCAATGCTAAAAACCATAGGGATGTTCGACACAGACCTAAAGCCTCATAACATTGTGTTAACTAATTATGAGGGCAAATTCGGCCGGTCTTTGGGGGCCGTCGAAGTGGAGGTGGTGGTAGGTACTGTCAAGAGAACCACCATGTTCTTTGTCATAGCCTCCAAGGCAAGCTATAACCTGCTCCTTGGCAGAGAGTGGATTCATGGAGTAGGTGTTGTGCCTTCAAGCCTACACCAGAAATTGGTGATGTGGAAGGATGATGGTCTGGTAGAATATGTCGAAGCAGACCAAAGTTACTTCCTTGCTGATGTCAACAATGTCACCAAGGAGAACTTTGAAAAACAAATGGCGAATATTGCGCCATGCACATCTTCTAGTCAGGCATACATATCATCTGACAATGTGCTTTCCTCCGTTCGACTATACCCAACACATGGTTTTGTTTGGGAAAGGGAAGCGATAGAAGATGGAAGTGTCTATCCGAGAGGGTGTCTACCCCAACAGGATGGGATACTGACTCTTAGAAGGTTTTAGATGTCAGTACCCAATGCTTGGGATAGAATTACGGCCTATATGGCCGAAACTAAAATAAAAACGGCTTTGGAAGCCAAAATAAATCAACAAACAATGGCTGTCGAAGCCATGCCTTCATCTGAAGTAAATGGTGAAGTCATAGATGACAAGCTTGATTGCATTTATGATGACGAACCATTGGGTTTTGAAAAAGACCCTAAAGATTTGACAAAGCGCATGCAAGCTCAAGATCCAGTGGAAGAAGTGGTGGAACTTCAAATACCTATTCGACCAGGGAAGAAACCAGTAAAGCAAACACCAAGGAGATTTGCTCCTCCAATATTGGCTAAGATCAAAGAAGAAATAGAGAGGCTGTTCAAAAGCAAATTCATCAGAACTGCCAGGTGAATTCTTGGGTTTAGTACACAAGAAAGGCATAGAGATCAACCAAAATAAGACTAAAGCAATTATGGAAACGAAGGCTCCTTCGACCAAGAAAGAACTTCAGTCGCTGCTGGGAAAAATCAATTTCCTTCGAAGATTTATTTCAAATCTAAGTGGCAAAACACAAGCTTTTTCGCCATTGCTGAGACTGAAGAAAGAAGATGAATTCAAGTGGGAGCATGTTCATCAAGATGCTTTCGACGTAATCAAGTCTTATTTAGTCAAACCACCAATTTTACTGCCTGTTATTAGAAACAAATTGCTAAAACTGTATATAGCAGCTTCTGATAACACAATAGGTAGCATGTTAGCACAAGAGGATGATAATGGTGTCGAAAGACCCATTTATTACCTTAGTAGGGTTTTGATTGATCTTTGAAACAAGGTATAGTCCAATAGAAAAGTTATGCCTTTGCTTGTATTTCTCTTGTACGAAATTGAAGCAATATATAAAGTCGATAGATGTTTATGTTTATTCGCACTTTGATGTCATTAAACATATGTTGTCAAAACCAATGTTACATAGTCGAATTGGCAAATGGGCTTTAGCTTTGTTAGAATACAACTTAACTTATCACCCCTTAAATCAATCAAAGGACAAGTGGTTGCTGATTTCATAGTGGACCACTCGTTGTCGAACATGAAATACATTCGTTAGACATACGTCCTGGAAACTATACTTTCGACGGCTCGAAGCCATAAAAATGGAGTGGGCATTGGAATATTAATTATTTCCCCAGAAAACATTCCAACGAAGTATAAATTTAAAATTCGAGACTCTTGCTCCAATAATGAAGCTGAGTATGAGGCTTTAATAGTGGGCCTCAAAATTCTGCTCGAATTGGGGGCAACTAATGTCAAGTAAAAGGTGATTCTCAATTGGTTGTCAAACAGGTTGACAAAATAATATAAATGCATCAATGAACACCTTGTTAAATATTTCGCCGTTGCCAACACTTTGTTAAAAAGGTTTGCATGTGTACACCTAGAACATTTACCACGAATAGAAAATCACGTGGCGAATGAGTTGGCACAAATTGCTTCAGCTACAAAGTATCAAAGCAAAGCCTAGAAGAGTTAATTGAGATAAAATATAAACTAATCTCGTAAGACTCTCTTTATAATACCACTCTTCGACGCTATTGTCAACACCAAAAATTGGGGGCAATAAATGCAAATGAAGTATGCTACGTCAAAACGCCACATTTTTGACGATATTGACTTAGCGAAAATTTTTGCTATTGACAATATGGTGATGATGATTAGCGTAAACCCATTGTAGAGTATTTGCAAAATCCTACAGAAACACTAATAAAAAGTGAAGCACGAGCTCTAAGCTATGTGTTAGTTGAAATGAGTTGTTCAAACAAACTCCTGAAGGAGTACTGTTAAAATGCCTTAGTGAAAAACGAGGCATACTTAGCGGTTTCTGATACACATGGTGGAGCATGTGGCTCACATCAAGTAGGCCATAAAATGAAATGGTTGTTATTTCGACAAGGAATGTACTGGCCAACCATTTTAAAAGATTGCATAGAGTTTGCTAAAGGCTGCCAAGAATGCTAAAGACATGCCGAATCCAAAGATGTACCGCAAATGAATTGCATTCTATAGTGAAACCTTGGCCATTTAGAGGTTGGGCTCTAGATGTAATTGGAGAAATAAAACCAACTTCGTCGAAAGGCCACAGGTACATCCTGGTAGGAATTGATTACTTTACTAAGTGGGTAGAGGCAATACCGTTAGCCAACGTGGATCAAGAAGCGGTAATAAGGTTTATTCAAAACCATATCATTTACAGATATGGGATACCAGAAACCATTACTACGGACTCAAGTACTGCTTTTTACCTGGGCGAAAGATGGTAGATTTTGTCACTGAAATTGGTTTCAAGTTGTTGACTTCGACACCATACTATGCACAAGCCAACAGTCAAGTAGAAGCTGCAAATAAAATCATTATTAGCTTGATCAAAAAGCACGTTGGACGTAAGCCTAAAAGTTGGCACGCTTCTCTTGACCAAGTGTTATGGGCTTGTCGAACTTCGCCTAAAGAGTCTATAAACACTACTCCTACGAAGTTAACATTTGGACATGATGCGGTGTTACTGTTGAAATTTGATTACAATCAACAAGGATTCGAAACAATGCGAAATTCCTTTGATCATTATTGGGATATGATGATTGATGAATTAGTTGATTTAGACGAGGAAAGGTCATTAGCTTTAGAAATGCTTATTCGACAGAAAGAGAGAGTAGCTAAAGCTTACAACAAAAAGGTTAAGTTAAAAACCTTTGAAGAAGGAGAGTTAGTGTGGAAAGTCCTATTACCTATGGATAAAAAAGATAGAGTTTTAGGCAAATGGTCACTGGGTGGGAAGGCCCATTTCGCGTGTTGCAATGCTTTTCGAATGGCGCTTATGAAGTCGAAGAGCTAGGTGACGAAAATAGAATCTTTAGAATAAATGGCAAGTATTTAAAGCAATACAAGCCAACATTGACCGAGATAAAAATTGAACAAGCATAAACAAACGAAAATTGTTCATAAATGGCAATGTATAATGAAATGTCAAAATTACATAGCCATTTCAAAAGTTCTAAACTATTACAAGACCTTAGAAGTTCGACAAAGTTGACTTATGCCTCTCCAGAATGCTGGCGCTCAGAGAGATAGAAGTGTCAAGAAGGTGCAAATTTTTGTCAAGTTCAGCAAGATTGGCTTGATGCTGGTCAGCTTTCTCCAGATGCTCTATGGCCGTCATTGCTTTCGTTGTTTTGATTGACGAAGAAGCAGCATTCATTCTTTCGACAATCAAGCCCTTCTGATACTTAGCGTTTGACAACTTAGTTTGGAGTGTTCTGATCTCTTCGTCGATCTGCCGTAATCTCGTGCATCCCATTCAAAGAATTGCTTGTTCATCATTGGTCGCTTGGGCTTCGAGAGCTTCTATGTCGCCTTGATCGACTTTGAGGAGGTAAGCGCCGCCGCAGAGTTGATTTTCTTGAGCCTTTTGCTTGAGAACATTCGACCGCTTGGTTGATCAAGAGGGAGAGTTGCTCAAGAAGAGCCGAACTCCATGAAAAAGGTGAGGAGGTCTTGGGAGGATCCAACTTAGTGATTTTATGAATGAGGGATTTTACCTCAAGGTACACAGATGGATCACCCTCAATATTCGCCACCAAATTCCCTTCTAGAACCTTCGTCTTCAGCTGGCGAAGTAGGCTTTCGATTGTTTCCTGATTGATGGAACTGAGAGAGTTGTTCAAGAAATTGCAAATCAAGCGACTCGACGAGCTTTTAAGACTCGGCATGATTTTCAAAGCTGCCAAAGGATCTGTCTTCTTCAGCTCAGCCAACTCGTGATCGCTAACAGCGCTGTTGGATGACTCTTAGGTAGAAGCGCCTTGATTTGCAGATTCCTCCATTCTGGGCTCCTCTTGCTCTTGATTAACCAAATTCTCTGCAGGAATTTCAACAGAGGTAGCCACCACTTCTGGCCTTTCGATTTCTGGGATGTTGGGTTCTGGAACTTGAACATTCTCTTCGACAACAGCCTCTGGTTCCATATTATCAGCATTCGGAACAAGCTCTTCGAAAGTAGGAATCCTGTGTCGCAAGTGCTTGAAAAACTTCTTCAAAGAATTACACCTTGAGCGCGAAGGAAAAAGGAAGCATTAGGCTGACAATTCCCGTTTAGCAACCTCAGTCAAAGACTCGGCAGCAGGATCATCAACAAGTAACCCACCTACCTGTTTACAGTGAGTAATACTACTTAAGTTAGAACTGGAAAGGTGGAGATCAAAGAGGTTCGAAATGACGTCGAAAGGAAATTTACCTCATGTACCTTAAGCCTCTTGATTGGAGGAGAAGAAGGTGATTCAGAAGGCTCGTTGATGGTGATGCCTTGAGGCGCCCTTTGAGGTTCAGGTAAGGCCCTTTTCCTTGACCTCTGAGTGAGAGGAATGTTGTCATCACTTTCAGTGTCCTGCAAAAGAAATCAAGTTATGGTACAGGTAATGCCACAAGAAAGTGAATGATAAAATCGAAGAGAAATTTCGACATGTAATAAGGTAGGTACAGTACCTCGGAACTGGAGGGAATAACCATTTTCTTTTTGGCCTTGGGCTTTTGAAGAGGTTTAGCTCCTTGGGTTGTTGCCTGGAAGAAATTTCCGACATGAATAAAAGCCACAGTAAACAGAAAACTTAAGACAAGTGGAAAGTGCCATACCTTTTTTGGGGCGTTGTCTGGGTTAGGATTTGCTGCCACTTTCTTCGTGACTTGGGGAGAGGGTTTTGATGTGGTAGCCTTGCCTACTTTGACCTTCAACTTTGTTGCAGGTTTTTCTAAAAATGTCGAAAACATTGGTAAGCAAATAGAAATGAAGCCAAGTTATAAGTGGTTAAGACTTAGAAAGCTTTGAGTGTCGAAAAGTGTTTACCAATGTTGTTCGAAGGGAAAGCTGCTACCAATTTCTTCACAATGTTTTCAGCAAAAGTGTCAATGGTTTCCCCATCAGCATTGGTGTAATAACCAGTCCACCATTCATGAAATTTCTCAGTGCATGAAAACCTTGGATTGAATTTGAGAGGTTCAAAATTCAAGGCTTTGTAATGGAATTTCTTGAAGGCTTGTTTATAAGCTACCTCTGATTCTGGACTTGTAAATTCTACTTTGTGAAGCACAATCGTGCGTGTCGAATTTGACAAAGCCCAAATCGCTCAGGCAAAATAACTTGGGAAATATCTAGTAATTCCCAAACTATTTTTGTTTTGCGGTGGGTGAGCCTAGTGGAGAGGATAGAAGGAGAGAGTAAGCTTGCCAAATTCGTTAACTTCCTCAAAGGCTCGATGGAAGGGGAAGGAAACGGTTGTTTAAACCATGTTGGACCACAAGACCTCTGGACAAAGGGAGCCATAGAATCTGTAAAAGTGGCACATTTCAAGAAGATTTCGAAATAGACTAGAAAGGATTCTTCAGCAGAAAGGGTTGCTTGCTTAGGCCTAAACTGCGCCAATCGAATCCCTTCAGTACTACTAGTCTCTACAATTAGTCGAGCAGACTTGGGGATATACAAGTTTAGTCGAGACTCAAAAGTGGCCAACAGCCACAATTGTAACAGCCATAGTGGGCCAGAGGCCAAAAACTTGGTGGCCGGTTCATTCTCTTTCAACTCTATAACAGCATTATCAAGTTGCTGGTAGAGAGAGCCTAGAATCAACTTGGCAAGGTTGATGTCTTCTCGTTCATGGAGTTGACATGCCAGGGGGATGTAAGTTTTGGAAACTTGGAGGGAGCGTGTACAGAAAACGAAGATAGATAGCCACAGAGTTAGAAAGGCTACATGTTCTATAGCAGACACTTCCTCAGTGTCAAGCCTATGGTGCTCACCAATGTAAGGGGCAAAGGTGGCATTGTTGAATTTGAAATCGTATTCATAGTCAGGACGTGTGGGATCAAAGGTCTCTCCTAAGGGTTTCAGACCTGTAATGGCAGCCACATCTAGCAGAGTGGGGGATAGCATGCCACATTTCAAGTGGAGGCTATGAGTAAAGACAATCCCGAATCGCATAGCGACCAAAAGTAGGGTGCTATCATATTTGGGCCCATACCTGAGACAGCGGATAAGAGGTCGAAGATGCCCTGTTTTTTCCAGATTTTGGCTTTTTTAGCTTCTACTTTGTCAAGCCAGTCTATGTAGTTTTGTTGGTCGAGCCTAGGAGCAGACCTAAAAACCCTAGAAGAGTTAGTCAGAAACTCTAAGTGAAAAGGGGTTTTAGCGAAGATTCTAGGTTGAAGGCGAACGTGGCTAGGGAAAATCTCAGAAACTTCAGTATTTTCCAGCAAAGTATCGGGCAGAGGACCCAAGTAAGCATGGGTATAAACCTCAGTAGAAGGGATTAGTACCTGAGTCTGCCAGTGGGTAGATCGTTCGTCGTTGATGTCGTTCATCAATGAAGCCATCCGGGGTTTGAACGCTTACGGGTTCGTCATTCCTCTTTGAGCTCTCGTGTTGCATCACTACAAAGAGGATGATGAAGCCATAAGTAAGAGAAAGTGAATGCGAGTTGGAATCTGGGTGTAGATTAAAGGAAAAGTACGAAAGTTTGAAACTTTGGCAAATTTGAGGTTTTTCGCAGAACGCAGAGATAAAGAACGCAGGAAGACTTCACAAGGTTTCAAACTGAGTAAAGAGGAATTTGAAGGGTTGTGGCCGTTTATATATGTTTGGAAGCAACAGTTATTGGCACGTTCGCCATAACTCGCGCCGCGTTGCGACGTTTGGGAGACGTGATGGCCCACCAACTATGCGACGTGTGCCAATAAAACGGTTCGTTTTACCTGCGCAAGTAATGATGACTGTCTTTTCGACCACTGTTGAAGTGCAAAAGGCGGTAAAAGTGACCATTGCACAGTATTCAAAAAATGCCTTTTCTTAACTCCTTTCCTTATTCCGTCGAAAAAACATTTTTTGGGGGGCAATCTGTTACCTCAGAATTTCGACAGTACATTAAATGAAGCTTTAAATGGGGTTGACTTCACATTTAATATTGTTCTGTAGGCCATAGGTCAATATTCAAGTCAATGCACCATGAATTCGACAGGAAAGGTAGACAAGTGCAAGGAGTGCAAGTAAGCTTCGACAAGCTTAGCTCTCAAAGCTATGAAGCAAGTAATGCAAGAAACCTTCGACGAGAGAAGACCCAACACTTCGACAGAGCTGGGCTCAACATTTCGTCAAGCGGTTGACAACGGGTTAGTCGAAAGTGCAGAGCAGCAGTTAGTGGGCGGTTACTCTCCCGTAGTTGTAGGAGGCAGTTACTCTTTTCCCCACGATTGTTCCTACGAGTATAAATACCCCTTTCTAATAGAAAATCGGGGTCACCACATTCTACAAGAACTCTGAGAAACTCAACTTCCAAGCCAAAGCGAAACACGAGTGAAACAGATACTTTGTACGTGTTGGTGAACCATTTTCCTTTCTTCATTTAATGCAAATTTTTACTTTCGTTTTACCTTCGTTGCATTTACTGCTTTTATTTTACTTTCAATCCGTTTCTCTCTACTATTTACTGTTCTTACGTACGTGAAAATCACAAAACTCAATGGCAATCGTCAAAGAGATTTTCAGGTTTGATCTCACAGTCTCAATATTGAAAACTAGTGATTGTTTGCTAAAAACACCAGCAAACACACGGGAACTGACCCATTGCATACACATGCCCTCATCCAACTTCCATTTATCATTAAATCCCATCCTTACTGTTATACCCCAATTTTGTCCGTATTCTTTTTCTGGTTTTAGTCGTTTATTTTATTCATGTTCTGAAGTCGCGCAATTACGAGAATTAGTAAAAAGTGTCTCATTTACTAACCTAAGCCAATCTCAACTAACCTGTTCAACTAAGTCGAAGTGTCGTTGTTTAAATTGAGAATGCGCGCGAATGATCGATCTTTTCGCACATTCTTTAGTTGAATCTTCGTATTTGGGCCTAGTCGAACTTAATTGGGTTTATCCGAGTCGTTTCCTTGCAAATGGGCTTATTCGAGTTGTTTTCTCGCAATTTGGCTCACCATTCCGACTTCTTTTCTATTTTTATTATTTCGTCCTTATTTTGAGCATATACATATATATATATATATATATTCCAAAAAATATCAAAAAAATCTATTTAATTTTATTTACATTTTAAAAAAAAGTGTCTAATTGTCCAAAATGTCAAAAATACAAAAAATGATAATATTAAAAATACAAAGAATATAAAAAACGAAAATTAAATAAAGGAAGCGACATCGGTAATCTCTGGTCTGCTTCTTGCTCTCCAAGACCGCTTTCGGCAAGCCCACATTATCGAGATCTGCAAAAGGCCACCAAACCACCAAAACGAATTAAATGCTAACCCTAATATTTTAATATAAATAAGCGGTGCACCCAGAGTCAAAACGGAGACAACAAGACGGCAAAAATACCCAAAAAAAAGATTAGGGGTTCACATCGAAACCCTAATCCAAAAACACTCTGTTTCAAAATTCTCAAACAAGAGGGCAATAGAATAGCACAACAGTAGGCGAGCAATAGGAGAAGTTTCAAGCTGGAAAAAGGGTTGGTTGTACGCTTTCTTTTTTAGTCTATGCATCTAACTTTGAATTCATTTCTTGCTTATATATTACATGGTTGTATTGTAGCCTATCTAAACCATAAATAATGATAAGTCCTATAGATATGTGTCAAATAATGGCCAATTTCATTACTTTCAAAAGCATGGTACTTCAACACCCACTATTACGTTTTCGGTCAAAAAAAAAAAATGCATGGTACTGAAACATGATAAACACTAGATGCGATCTCTTTTTCCGAAAAGTACATAAAATAAACTTTTGCTATACTCTTTGTTTTTGTTTCTATTAAACAATACCACTCCTCTAAGAAAAGGAAGTAGATGCAGATCTCTTTGTTTTTGTTTACGGCCAAAATTCATTTCTCTCCTCTAAGAACTCATGCGGCGCAAGTGAGGAAGATCTAGCTCACTCCTTACTTTACTAATATATACCTCCTGCAAGCCCCAGGAGGATTCATGGGATAAAATGTATAACGTGAGTTCCGTTTCCTGCACCCCTGTTTAACAATGCAACCCTCTCATTAGCAATCACCCCTATTTCACAACTTTCACCCCTTTCTCATTGTTTATTTATTTCTCTTCAACCCAAATAATTTCATAAATCAAAAACAATAATTAAATATTTTTCTACCCCAAAATCAAATAAAAGACTAAGTCGGTTGTACAACCGGGTTAGTCATTATTTTAGGGCCAATGAGCTGTACAGTTCAGTAACCCTGCAAACTTAATAAATACGAATAAACTATTTTTCTCTAAAAATAAACGGCTAAGCCGGTTGTACAACCGGGTGAGTCATTATTTCAGGGCCAATGAGCTGTACAGTTCAGTAACCCTGGAAACTTAATAAACACGAATAAATTATTTTCCCTAAAAATAGGGGACTAAGTCGGTTGTACAATCGGGTTAGTCAGCGTCTAGGAATCACTGAACTGTACAGTTCAAGGAATCCTAGGACCCCTACACTAAAAAACACCAACCAATAAACATTTTCAGGAAGAACTACGTAGCTTTGATTCCTCCATTGCATCCGGAGGTACGTAGGAGCAAGACTCAACTCTTGTCAAGCACTAAAAATCAAAAACTTAAATAAGTCTTTTTCTTTACAAAAAAAAGGGTAATAATTAAATAAATCTTAAATTAATTAGACAATGGATGTCGTGGGGTGCTAATACCTTCCCCACACATAACGACTCCCGAGCCCTAAACTCAGCCTTATTTTAAACCTAAAAGGGATTTTCCGAATTTGCCCTTAAACTAGAATTTCGGTGGCGGCTTCCTAAGAACCTTTCGAAGAATCCTTTCCCGGATTTTTCGGTCGCTACAGCTGGCGACTTCACTGGGGACTTAACTTTTTAGAGAGTCAAAACCTAGTCTAATTATTTAGGATTAACTTAATTTTTACCCTTCCCTTTATTTATTTGTTTATTTATTATTATTATTCTTTGCATATTATATTTTTATGTTATATATAAACTCTAGGATAGAAGACGATATTTGTATATACGTTTGTTTGTCTGCTTGCAGCTTTTGGGTTGTTTTTTAGATCGCTCCTACACACACTTCACTTCTACACTTCACACACGTGAGAAAAGTCCTCTACCCGGACTTGAGTGTACCCTAAGTTAGAACGAGATTGCGTAGTGATGGCTGCGGGGACGTGCGTCTCGTTGGGTGGTCATGAAAATCTCACCTAGAGTTTGATTCCTTTTAAGGATGCTATCCTTCTAATAGCTTGCCTATTGTTGGGGTCGATATTCTTGACCGAGTCCCGGGCTCTAGGGACCATGTGTAGGATTCTTTAGAACCATCCTTGTGAGGTTCACTATAAAATAAACCTTAGACTCACTCCATAGGATACCTTTCTAGGGTCACAAAGGAGCTTTATACCTTTGCATTCAAACAAATATTTATGCATACTTGTCTTTTATCAAAAAATCAAAAACAACCAAAAATCATTTTTACTACTTTTTAGAAAACATACCACATGCATACAACAAATAAACATCTATCGTTGCATGCACTTTTATGACCAGTCGTGAATTTAAATCTTTACCTTGGAGAGAAGCCGTGCACGCTGAAGTCAAAATTAAATTTTGTACTTTACTCTCCAATCAAAAGTTTATAATTCCCCGACATGACGAATAAAATCATATATTCATACACATACATCACATTCGCATTTCACATACATTCATTCGTTCATTCGCATTTTCATTTCACGCGCATTCATTCATTTGCATACTTACATCATGCATTATAAAAGCGAAAAAACATAATTTTGAGAGAAAGATTGTGATGAGAGGTGAGGCATTCTTGTGAGATAAATAATTCTTTTTGAAAAAGTTTAGCCATACTTCGTTGCAAGCTCAAGGTGTTTCAAGTCACTCCGTTTTTCAAAATTTTAGCTTGCTCACATTTTTTAACCAACCGTTGCATCTCTTCCATCCCATGATAAATGACCGAAAGGCCCATAAAAAAAAAATTCTATCATGTTTTAAATGTTAACTCTCTGCGAAGCATTTGTGTAGTGACTTGTAACATGTGTGTTCATTTTTGTCTGAGTCAGTTAGCGTCCCTACCTTACCATCATCCCCTGTCAAAGTCTAATCCCATCCCGACCACCCATAAGGTACATACTCCCCACATCAGTACATAGTTGACGTTTCTGGTTGGTTCCCCTAGTGAAATAACACCTTAGGCCCTCCATACTGGGGCAAATGTGTGATCTCTAAAAAACTTTGTCAACGTTGTATTCCCTTGGTGCACGTCCTTTACAAAAAAAATAATAATAAATCAAAAAGGCCCGTTAGGTCGAAAACTCGTAAGAGCGGCCTAAGCAAAAATTATGGCATATAAAAAAAGGAGAAATAAAGAAAAAGAGCAAATATATAAAAGTAAATAAATTATTGTCCTTAAGTTAATTTTTGAGAAAACGAGCAATCACGATTTGAAATGAAGTTTGACCATCTTCTCATACCCTCAAAGAAAAAACCCCGTGCTACCCACCTTAAGCCAAAATCTAAAAACCTTTCAATCACCCTAGACAAGGATCAATTCCACATCAAAAGCTCGAAAGAAAGAAAAAGAAAAATGAAAATCAAAAAAGAAAGTGAAATAAAAAAAGAGGATCGAAAAACCACGAAAAAGCAAAAGTGGTACAATTATGAGCTGATACTTCTCGCCATTAAATGCATAAGAGATCCTTGTCTGAATCAAACCCCCAAACACTTCCCTTGTCCTCAATATCCTATCCTTCATAAACCCTTGGCCAAGTCACATCCCTAAACAAGTCCATCCTACCATGAGACACATCAATTCTTGTCTCAATAGACCTCAAACACTACCTTGAGCCCAATTATCATTTCCTTCATAAATCATCACCCATTAGCCAAGTTACTTCAAAAAATCATCCGTCCCGTCAATCCCCAAACACTACCTTGAGCCCAATTATTATTTCCCTCATAAATTACTAAACCATCGGCCACATTCCGATCAATGACCGATTGCTGTTGTTTTCTCAAAGTTTTAATCTTAGGACAAATAAGTTTATTTATTTACAATATGTTTGCTCAAAAAAATATATCTCAAAAAAAAAAAAAAACTCTCAAATAAAGAGAAAAATCAAAGGACTTGCACCCCAAAGATTCATTCAAGTTACATGGAAACATCAAGACAAGGTTTAGTGATCACCAAGTGATGTTGTCATCATAGCGAAAACTCAAGACTATCATAGTCCGGGAATCATTTTATAGAGAACCAAAAGTTTATACTAGGATCGTCCTCGATATCCTAGAGTGGGAATCCTTTCACCATCTATTCCATTTGAACTTGGGAAATTTTGTGCAGTGTCCATCCCATATCACACCCAAATTATACCAGACCAACTCGAAAAACCCATAGCCCTAACTCTGTCACCTTTCCCAATCTCACTAAAGCCAACCATTCGAAATACCATTCCAAGTGGGGCAATTCCGCCGCTCTTCACTCCACCTTCAAATGGGAAAATTCACCTTACACCCATCTCATCCCCTTGCCATATTCACAGCCAAAAAACCATACCGGGGCAATTCCTCAACTCACTATCCTAAATGTTTCTACTCTAGTCGAGGCAATCTTGTCCTTACCATGATTAGGGAAACATCAAACTATATGGGTTGAGACAACACCTCCTACTTACCACCTTTCATTCCAAAGCCAATGTCCTCCCAATTCATCATCTTCTACACCCCTAGCTTGTCACCACTAGACAGGGGCAAGTTATTCACTCACTGTCATCAAATCTAAATTGGGGCAGTCCTGCATTTCTTGGCTTGGGAAAACCTACCTTTCATGACTTTGACAAAGACCAGTCAGTCATTCACCCCTTCATGTGCCACAAATGTCCACACCCTAGGTCTTTAGAACCCCAAGTTAATTGACTCATTCATCTATATTCGCACTACTATACATCTTCACAAAACAATGCTTCAGAGAGAGAAAACACAAGTTGATCATATGATGCTAAAAATCCACTTAGGTAACTTTGTGGACATAAACTTCGGTCATCATGGGGCATCATAATGAACGAGCTTGCAAATACAGTCAAGTACCTTTTCACGTCAGTGTCTGTAGATAACGACCTTGAGATTGCCGAAGTTTGAATCAAAACTAACTTTTCCAAAGAATGATCAATATTCATCTCCGCCTCTCGTATCCAAAGCCTCACATCTCATCGTCACAAAAAAATGTTTCTACACCCAATCAATCATTTCATATCATCACACCATGAACCATAGCATTTGCATTCAATCATTTCATTTGCATCATATTCACATTTGCATTTCATGCATTTATCACGTAACAAGCTAAAAAGCAAAAAAACAAAAAAAATCATTCCACCGGATACCAATCATTGCACGTACGCGTGCACCACTAATTGCATTGCCAAGAGAAGAAAGCTTTTCCCCCTCGGGTAGATACATTTGTTAGGTGCGCTCGGATAAACACGATAAGTGTTAGTCCCTATTTTGTTCCTCTAAAATCAGCGCTTTAAGCGTTGATCTCATATCATATCACGGATCACCAGGTTGATCCCTATAGACCCCAAGTGGTCCTTCAGAGCAGTGCCCTAAGTGGCCCAGGTTGCAACGTCGGAGTCGAGCCCGGCGGACCTTCGCACTCCCGAGTGGTCCCTTCGCACTAGTTGTGTCAGCCTAAGACACAGTGGATGTCCTTCATGGTCAACATATCAGTTCTAGACCTGATCTTGACCCATCATGGCCGCTCGAATATAAAGGCCCCCTCAGACCGTTTAACTAGTACCGTAGCTAGTTGCGCTCCTTGCACCACGATGGTCCTTCAATTAAGGCCTAGGCGACCTTCCGGACCACGAGTGGTCCTTCGAGAGCCTTAGTGCTCCTTCAGTCCTTGTTGACCCTTCATTCAACTCTCGGTTAATGCGCCAAGTATTAACCACTCCTCTTATCTCTCTCAAACCTTCCACTTCCCCTTAAACGGACAAAATTAGCGTCTATCTTATCTTTATTCCTATTTCTACTACGAAAGTTCGAGAACTCATCACTTTCTAGTAAAATACTAATAAAGAGGGCAAAATTATACCCCCAATTTTGTCCGTATTCTTTTCTGGTTTTAGTCGTTTATTTTATTCATGTTCAAGTCGCGCAATTACGAGAATTAGTAAAAAGTGTCTCATTTACTAACCTAAGCCAATCTCAACTAACCTGTTCAACTAAGTCGAAGTGTCGTTGTTTAAATTGAGAATGCGCGTGAATGATCGATCTTTTCGCACATTCTTTAGTTGAATCTTCGTATTTGGGCCTAGTCGAACTTAATTGGGTTTATCCGAGTCGTTTCCTTGCAAATGAGCTTATTCGAGTTGTTTTCTCGCAATTTGGCTCACCATTCTGACTTCTTTTCTATTTTTATTATTTCGTCCTTACTTTGAGCATATACATATATATATATATATTCCAAAAAATATCAAAAAAATCTATTTAATTTTATTTACATTTTAAAAAAAAGTGTCTAATTGTCCAAAATGTCAAAAATACAAAAAATGATAATATTAAAAATACAAAGAATATAAAAAACGAAAATTAAATAAAGGAGCGAAGATCGTAAATCTCTCTGGGTGCATTCTTGCTCTCCAAGATCGCTTCAAACAAGCCCACATTATCAGATCTGCAAAAGGCCAGTCAAACCAGTCAAAACGAATTAAATGCTAACCCTAATATTTTAATATAAATAAGCGGTGCACCCAGAGTCAAAACGGAGACAACAAGACGGCAAAAATACCCAAAAAAAAGATTAGGGGTTCACATCGAAACCCTAATCCAAAAACACTCTGTTTCAAAATTCTCAAACAAGAGGGCAATAGAATAGCACAACAGGGCGAGCAATAGGAGAAGTTTCTGAAGCTGGAAAAAGGGTTGGTTGTACGCTTTCTTTTTTAGTCTATGCATCTAACTTTGAATTCATTTCTTGCTTATATATTACATGGTTGTATTGTAGCCTATCTAAACCATAAATAATGATAAGTCCTATAGATATGTGTCAAATAATGGCCAATTTCATTACTTTCAAAAGCATGGTACTTCAACACCCAGCTATTACGTTTTCGGTCAAAAAAAAAAGGCATGGTACTGAAACATGATAAACACTAGATGCAGTCTCTTTTTCCAGAAAGTACATAAAATAAACTTTTTGCTATACTCTTTGTTTTTGTTTCTATTAAACAATACCACTCCCTCTAAGAAAAGGAAGTAGATGCAGTCTCTTTGTTTTTGTTTACGGCCAAAATTCATTTCTCTCCCTCTAAGAACTCATGCGGCGCAAGTGAGGAAGATCTAGCTCACTCCTTACTTTACTAATATATACCTCCCTGCAAGCCCAGGAGGATTCATGGGATAAAATGTATAACGTGAGTTCCGTTTCCTGCACCCCCTGTTTAACAATGCAACCCCTCTGTTAGCAATCACCCCTATTTCACAACTTTCACCCCTTTCTCATTGTTTATTTATTTCTCTTCAACCCAAATAATTTCATAAATCAAAAACAATAATTAAATATTTTTCTACCCCAAAATCAAATAAAAGACTAAGTCGGTTGTACAACCGGGTTAGTCATTATTTTAGGGCCAATGAGCTGTACAGTTCAGTAACCCTGCAAACTTAATAAATACGAATAAACTATTTTTCTCTAAAAATAAACGGCTAAGCCGGTTGTACAACCGGGTGAGTCATTATTTCAGGGCCAATGAGTACATGCAGTTCGGTAACCACGAAACTTAATAAACACGAATAAATTATTTTCCCTAAAAATAGGGGACTAAGTCGGTTGTACAATCGGGTTAGTCAGCGTCTAGGAATCACTGAATTGTACAGATGCGTTCAAGGAATCCTAGGACCCCTACACTAAAAAACACCAACCAATAAACATTTTCAGGAAGAACTACGTAGCTTTGATTCCTCCATTGCATCCGGAGGTACGTAGGAGCAAGACTCAACTCTTGTCAAGCACTAAAAATCAAAAACTTAAATAAGTCTTTTTCTTTACAAAAAAAAGGGTAATAATTAAATAAATCTTAAATTAATTAGACAATGGATGTCGTGGGGTGCTAATACCTTCCCCACACATAACGACTCCCGAGCCCTAAACTCAGCCTTATTTTAAACCTAAAAGGGATTTTCCGAATTTGCCCTTAAACTAGAATTTCGGTGGCGGCTTCCTAAGAACCTTTCGAAGAATCCTTTCCCGGATTTTTCTGGTTACATACTGGTGGCGACTTCACTTGGGGACTTAACTTTTAGAGAGAGTCAAAACCTAGTCTAATTATTTAGGATTAACTTAATTTTTACCCTTCCCTTTATTTATTTGTTTATTTATTATTATTATTCTTTGCATATTATATTTTTATGTTATATATAAACTCTAGGATAGAAGACGATATTTGTATATACGTTTGTTTGTCTGTTTGCAGCTTTTGGGTTGTTTTTTTAGATCGCTCCTACACACACTTCACTTCTACACTTCACACACGTGAGAAAAGTCCTCTACCCGGACTTGAGTGTACCCTAAGTTAGAAAGAGATTGCGTAGTGATGGCTGCATGGGGCGTCGTCTCGTTGGGTGGTCATGAAAATCTCACCTAGAGTTTGATTCCTTTTAAGGATGCTATCCCTTCTAATAGCTTGCCTATTGTTGGGGTCAGTATTCTTGACTGGAGTCCTGGGCTCTAGGGACCATGTGTAGGATTCTTTAGAACCATCCTTGTGAGGTTCACTATAAAATAAACCTTAGACTCACTCCATAGGATACCTTTCTAGGGTCACAAAGGAGCTTTATACCTTTGCATTCAAACAAATATTTATGCATACTGTCTTTTATCAAAAAAATCAAAAACAACCAAAAATCATTTTTTACTACTTTTTTAGAAAACATACCACATGCATACAGCAAATAAACATCTACTGTTGCATGCACTTTTATGACCGTCAGGGAATTTAAATCTTTACCTTGGAGAGAAGCCGTGCACGCTGAAGTCAAAATTAAATTTTGTACTTTACTCTCCAATCAAAAGTTTATAATTCCCCGACATGACGAATAAAATCATATATTCATACACATACATCACATTCGCATTTCACATACATTCATTCGTTCATTCGCATTTTCATTTCACGCGCATTCATTCATTTGCATACTTACATCATGCATTATAAAAGCGAAAAAACATAATTTTGAGAGAAAGATTGTGATGAGAGGTGAGGCATTCTTGTGAGATAAATAATTCTTTTTGAAAAAGTTTAGCCATACTTCGTTGCAAGCTCAAGGTGTTTCAAGTCACTCCGTTTTTCAAAATTTTAGCTTGCTCACATTTTTTAACCAACCGTTGCATCTCTTCCATCCCATGATAAATGACCGAAAGGCCCATAAAAAAAAAAATTCTATCATGTTTTAAATGTTAACTCTCTGCGAAGCATTTGTGTAGTGACTTGGGTAACATGTGTGTTCATTTTTGTCTGAGTCAGTTAGCGTCCCTACCTTACCATCATCCCCTGTCAAAGTCTAATCCCATCCTGACCACCCATAAGGTACATACTCCCCACATCAGTACATAGTTGACGTTTCTGGTTGGTTCCCCTAGTGAAATAACACCTTAGGCCCTCCATACTGGGGCAAATGTGTGATCTCTAAAAAACTTTGTCAACGTTGTATTCCCTTGGTGCACGTCCTTTACAAAAAAAATAATAATAAATTCAAAAAGGCCCGTTAGGTCGAAAACTCGTAAGAGCGGCCTAAGCAAAAATTATGGCATATAAAAAAGGAGAAATAAAGAAAAAGAGCAAATATATAAAAGTAAATAAATTATTGTCCTTAAGTTAATTTTTGAGAAAACGAGCAATCACGATTTGAAATGAAGTTTGACCATCTTCCCATACCCTCGAAGAAAAAACCCCGTGCTACCCACCTTAAGCCAAAATCTAAAAACCTTTCAATCACCCTAGACAAGGATCAATTCCACATCAAAAGCTCGAAAGAAAGAAAAAGAAAAATGAAAATCAAAAAAGAAAGTGAAATAAAAAAAGAGGATCGAAAAACCACGAAAAAGCAAAAGTGGTACAATTATGAGCTGATACTTCTCGCCATTAAATGCATAAGAGATCCTTGTCTGAATCAAACCCCCAAACACTTCCCTTGTCCTCAATATCCTATCCTTCATAAACCCTTGGCCAAGTCACATCCCTAAACAAGTCCATCCTACCATGAGACACATCAATTACTGTCTCAATAGACCCTCAAACACTACCTTGAGCCCAATTATCATTTCCTTCATAAATCATCACCCATTAGCCAAGTTACTTCAAAAAATCATCCGTCCCGTCAATCCCCAAACACTACCTTGAGCCCAATTATCATTTCCCTCATAAATTACTAAACCATCAGCCACATTCCGATCAATGACCGATTGCTGTTGTTTTCTCAAAGTTTTAATCTTAGGACAAATAAGTTTATTTATTTACAATATGTTTGCTCAAAAAAAATATATCTCAAAAAAAAAAAAACTCTCAAATAAAGAGAAAAATCAAAGGACTTGCACCCCAAAGATTCATTCAAGTTCTGTCGACATCAAGACAAGGTTTAGTGATCACCAAGTGATGTTGTCATCATAGCGAAAACTCAAGACTATCATAGTCTGGGAATCATTTTATAGAGAACCAAAAGTTTATACTAGGATCGTCCTCGATATCCTAGAGTGGGGAATCCCTTTCACCATCTATTCCATTTGAACTTGGGGAAATTTGTACAGTGTCCATCCCATATCACACCCAGCCTATACCAGACCAACTCGAAAAACCCATAGCCCTAACTCTGTCACCTTTCCCAATCTCACTAAAGCCAACCATTCGAAATACCATTCCAAGTGGGGCAATTCCGCCGCTCTTCACTCCACCTTCAAATGGGAAAATTCACCTTACACCCATCTCATCCCCTTGCCATATTCACAGCCAAAAAACCATACCGGGGCAATTCCTCAACTCACTATCCTAAATGTTTCTACTCTAGTCGAGGCAATCTTGTCCTTACCATGATTAGGGAAACATCAAACTATATGGGTTGAGACAACACATCCTACTTACCACCTTTCATTCCAAAGCCAATGTCCTCCCAATTCATCATCTTCTACACCCCTAGCTTGTCACCACTAGACAGGGGGCAAGTTATTCACTCACTTTGTCATCAAATCTAAATTGGGCGATCCTGCATTTCTTGGCTTGGGAAAACCTACCTTTCATGACTTTGACAAAGACCAGTCAGTCATTCACCCCTTCATGTGCCACAAATGTCCACACCCTAGGTCTTTAGAACCCCAAGTTAATTGACTCATTCATCTATATTCGCACTACTATACATCTTCACAAAACAATGCTTCAGAGAGAGAAAACACAAGTTGATCATATGATGCTAAAAATCCACTTAGGTAACTTTGTGGACATAAACTTTGGTCATCATGGGGCATCATAATGAACGAGCTTGCAAATACAGTCAAGTACCTTTTCACGTCAGTGATAACGACCTTGAGATTGCCGAAGTTTGAATCAAAACTAACTTTTCCAAAGAATGATCAATATTCATCTCCGCCTCTCGTATCCAAAGCCTCACATCTCATCGTCACAAAAAAATGTTTCTACACCCAATCAATAATTTCATATCATCACACCATGAACCATAGCATTTGCATTCAATCATTTCATTTGCATCATATTCACATTTGCATTTCATGCATTTATCACGTAACAAGCTAAAAAGCAAAAAAACAAAAAAAATCATTCCACCAGATACCAATCATTGCACGTACGCGTGCACCACTAATTGCATTGCCAAGAGAAGAAAGCTTTTCCCCCTCGGGTAGATACATTTGTTAGGTGCGCTCGGATAAACACGATAAGTGTTAGTCCCTATTTTGTTCCTCTAAAATCAGCGCTTTAAGCGTTGATCTCATATCATATCACGGATCACCAGGTTGATCCCTATAGACCCCAAGTGGTCCTTCAGAGCAGTGCCCTAAGTGGCCCAGGTCGCAACGTCGGAGTCGAGCCCGGCGGACCTTCGCAGACCCCGAGTGGTCCTTCAGACTAGTTGTGTCGACCTAAGACACGATGGATGTCCTTCATGGTCAACATATCGATTCTAGACCGATCTTGACCCATCATGGCCGCCGAATATAAAGGCCCCCTCGGGCCGCTTTAACTAGTACCGTAGCTAGTTGCGCTCCTTCGACCACGATGGTCCTTCAATTAAGGCCTAGGCAGCCTTCCGGACCACGAGTGGTCCTTCGAGCCTTAGTGCTCCTTCCGTGTCCTTGTTGACCCTTCATTCAACTCTCTACATGCGCCAAGTATTAACCACTCCTCTTATCTCTCAAACCTTCCACTTCCCCTTAAACGGACAAAATTAGCGTCTATCTTATCTTTATTCCTATTTCTACTACGAAAGTTCGAGAACTCATCACTTTCTAGTAAAATACTAATAAAGAGGGCAAATTGTTTATTATACCCCAATTTGTCAGTATTCTTTTCTGGTTTTAGTCGTTTATTTTATTCATGTTCAAGTCGCGCAATTACGAGAATTAGTAAAAAGTGTCTCATTTACTAACCTAAGCCAATCTCAACTAACTGTTCAACTAAGTCGAAGTGTCGTTGTTTAAATTGAGAATCTTGCGAATGATCGATCTTTTCGCACATTCTTTAGTTGAATCTTCGTATTTGGGCCTAGTCGAACTTAATTGGGTTTATCCGAGTCGTTTCCTTGCAAATGGGCTTATTCGAGTTGTTTTCTCGCAATTTGGCTCACCATTACGACTTCTTTTCTATTTTTATTATTTAGTCCTTATTTTGAGCATATACATATATATATATATATATATATATATATATATATATATATATATATATATATATATATATATATATATTCCAAAAATATCAAAAAATCTATTTAATTTTATTTACATTTTAAAAAAAGTGTCTAATTGTCCAAAATGTCAAAAATACAAAAATGATAATATTAAAAATACAAAGAATATAAAAACGAAAATTAAATAAAGGAGCGAAGATCGTAATCTCTGGTCTGCATTCTTGCTCTCCAAGATCGCTCGGCAAGCCCACATTATCGATCTCGCAAAGGCCAGTCAAACCACCAAAACGAATTAAATGCTAACCCTAATATTTTAATATAAATAAGCGGTGCACCCAGTCAGTCAAAACGGAGACAACAAGACGGCAAAAATACCCAAAAAAAAGATTAGGGGTTCACATCGAAACCCTAATCCAAAAACACTCTGTTTCAAAATTCTCAAACAAGAGGGCAATAGAATAGCACAACAGAGGCGAGCAATAGGAGAAGTTTCGAAAAGCCGGAAAAAGGGTTGGTTGTACGCTTTCTTTTTAGTCTATGCATCTAACTTTGAATTCATTTCTTGCTTATATATTACATGGTTGTATTGTAGCCTATCTAAACCATAAATAATGATAAGTCCTATAGATATGTGTCAAATAATGGCCAATTTCATTACTTTCAAAAGCATGGTACTTCAACACCCAAATATTACGTTTTGGTCAAAAAAAAAAGGCATGGTCTTCAAACATGATAAACACTAGATGCGATCTCTTTTTCCGAGAAAGTACATAAAATAAACTTTTTGCTATACTCTTTGTTTTTGTTTCTATTAAACAATACCACTCCCTCTAAGAAAAGGAAGTAGATGCAGTCTCTTTGTTTTTGTTTACGGCCAAAATTCATTTCTCTCCCTCTAAGAACTCATGCGGCGCAAGTGAGGAAGATCTAGCTCACTCCTTACTTTACTAATATATACCTCCTGCAAGCCCGGGAGGATTCATGGGATAAAATGTATAACGTGAGTTCCGTTTCCTGCACCCCCTGTTTAACAATGCAACCCCTCTGTTAGCAATCACCCCTATTTCACAACTTTCACCCCTTTCTCATTGTTTATTTATTTCTCTTCAACCCAAATAATTTCATAAATCAAAAACAATAATTAAATATTTTTCTACCCCAAAATCAAATAAAAGACTAAGTCGGTTGTACAACCGGTTAGTCATTATTTTAGGAGCCAATGAGTTTGTCTGATTCAAGAACCTGCGCAAACTTAATAAATACGAATAAACTATTTTTCTCTAAAAATAACGGCTAAGCCGGTTGTACAACCGGTGAGTCATTATTTCGAGGCCAATGAGTCATGCAGTTCGGTAACCACGAAACTTAATAAACACGAATAAATTATTTTCCCTAAAAATAGGGGACTAAGTCGGTTGTACAATCGGGTTAGTCAGCGTCTAGAATCACTCGAATCATGCAGTTCAAGGAATCCTAGGACCCTACACTAAAAACACCAACCAATAAACATTTTCGGGAAGAACTACGTAGCTTTGATTCCTCCATTGCATCCGGAGGTACGTAGGAGCAAGACTCAACTCTTGTCAAGCACTAAAAATCAAAAACTTAAATAAGTCTTTTTCTTTACAAAAAAAAGGGTAATAATTAAATAAATCTTAAATTAATTAGACAATGGATGTCGTGGGGTGCTAATACCTTCCCCACACATAACGACTCCCGAGCCCTAAACTCAGCCTTATTTTAAACCTAAAAGGGATTTTCCGAATTTGCCCTTAAACTAGAATTTCGGTGGCGGCTTCCTAAGAACCTTTCGAAGAATCTTTTCCCGGATTTTTCGGTCGCTACACTTACTATCATATACTCTAAAAAACTCCAACTCACCGAATACGTTTAGCTCCCATTGTATACGTATAGCTATAGGACTTCCATTGTATACGTATAGCTCCCAACTCCTAAAAAATCTATATAAAATTAATTATATGACTTTATTTTTCTTTTATTATAGAAATGACTAATATATAAGAACTTATGCATAAATTGATAATACTTAAATGTACAAGAACAATATGTGTTAGTTAATGGGTAATTAGGTTTACTTACAAATAATTTTACAAAATCTTTGAGATTTTGTTATGTTGCTTCTCCTAACTAAATTGAAGAAATGTATATACAAGACCAAAAAAAGTCTTCAATGTAGATGTAACATGTGATTGGGTTCTTTAAACTGGTGTTTGATCTTGAAGGTTGGTTTTTTGGACTGGATGGAGAATAACGGTGTGTTTGATTTGTTAAAAAGTAATGGACTGATTGGACTCGACAACTCGAGTTGTACTCTGTTTGATTCGAACTGTTCATGGTATTGGACAAAATTGGAAGACTCGACAAAAACTCAAATTTCTGTCCATCTCAAAATCACAGTACAATTTCTTGTCTCACAGTACAACTTCTCCATTACCACAAAAAAATACCAAAATATATTTTAATTTGTTACTTAATAATTTTCTCTCTCTCTCTCTAGATCTCTCCTCTATTCTTTCTCTTCCACCTCTCTTCTGTCACCTCTCTTTTATCTTCTAATCTCATCTCTCTCTCTCATCTTCTTCATTGCACATTTTCCTTTAGTGTACGGGACAAAAAGTTGTCTATTACCACAGCTAGAAAAACTAAAAATTAGAGAGGGAAATAATCCGTCTGTAAACAGGAAAAATCTGTCTCTAATCACTTTAGCGACGGAATTTGTGGCGAACCAAAATTCGTAACGAAATTTGGTGTCACTAAATATTTAGCGAGAGATTCTGAAAATCCATCGCTAATAGAGAGGGGAAATTTGTCACTAATAGAGAGGGCATTATTTTGTTGCTAATAGATAGACAGTGATTTTGTCTTTAATAGAGAGGGATACATCTCGTCGCCAATAGAGATGGATATCTTCCATCGCTATTAGCGAGGGACATGTTTCGTCACTAACAACAAGGGAACAATTTCCTCTCTAACAGTGAGGGATTTCAATACCAACTATTATTTTTTTACAAATACTAATTATTTTAATTTATATATTTCCACCTATAATTGTAAAAAACTTTTGATCTCAAAGTGGTGCTTTAAAACATACGCTACAAAATTTTTAAAAAAACACAAACATCTTCTAATAAAGCGTATAAGCATAATCCATACAAACGAAAAGTAATGTTAATTCATCAAAAAAATACATGAACCTTGTGCTAGCATTGTAGAAAGCGGTCAGTAGTGGAGAGCTTGAGATATTTTGTTGTGGGGGGCCAAAATAGTTAAACAATATTTCAATTAGTGGAATACTAATTAATAAAATCAATATAAATAAATCAAAAATACTATTTACAAGCTAAATTAGTAGAAAAATAATTTTTTTAACAATAGAGACATTTTTTTTGAAAAACAATAAAGATTCAATTGAGAACTCGAAATCAAATTGTTTCTAAAAGTATGTATTTAATAGCGACTTTTACTTGGATCAAAGTCGTGTATCCTCCACACTAAGAGGTATTCCAAATGGATGCATCTGATGACACAAAAAGGCCAAGGTAGGTCAACCCCACGCTCACTGGCCACAATCCTCAAAGGTCTCACAAAGTATCACCCACTACTCACCGGTATGCATGTGGCACTCTTGTCTGCAAAGATGGTGTAACCCACCAAAAGCAAGAGATACGCCCGTGCAACAAAATCATAGTTACCCTCATGCAAGTGTGCTGTGTAGGCATCCTCTGAAAATCTAAACCTGAAATATGGTCATCTATTTTGTCGACACTCAAGCACACAATCCGCGCACCGTAACCCCAACAAATCAGCCCCGCCTGAATGGTCTGTTCAGTAGTAAATTCACTTAGGAGGTAGAATGAGTCAATGATTGGCAAATGCAGCAGATTTCACACGTTGTCCAATGTGATAGTCATTTCACCAAATGGTAGGTGAAACGAACTAGTCTCTGGATGCCACCTCTCCATAAATGCTGAAAAAAGCTCATGGTTGACTATCCTCAGCGGTGTATACTGAAGCTCCCGTAGACCAGACTTATCGATCCAACCTTGTACAAAAATAGTATGGGATTCCGGTACTAGCTCCTGTAACTTCTTACCATTGGCTGGAATCTTCCCACGATCTTGTATATGTATAAATAAATATAAAAGACAAAATTAATATTAAACAACAATGCATAATTATTAAAGCTATTACTTGTTGTTGTGAGAAAAGGTGTGCAAGTATACACAATCTAAAAATAAGTAATATATGATAAGAAGAGATCGTACCCTCAGGGATTGGATTAATTTTTGATAGTTTAAAGTGGTAGCAATATTAGTGATAGTAAGAATTAAATAATTCAAAGTATGAGTGATGTGTGTGTATAGACACAATTTAAAGTAAGCAAGTAAAATATGTTATGGATCAATTTAGAAAGATGGTTGGAATGCTCTCTTCTAAGTAAATTCACTTTGAAAGCACTATGCTATGTGTGATGCTCCTGCAATGGATGTTGTAGCAATGGTTTTGTGCTTTTCAGAAACTGTCTTCAGGGTTTCATTACAAGTCTTATGTCTAAGCCCTAAATGAGTTCACACTTGTATTTTTCAGCTCCCACAGTATCACCCAATGGACTATGCTATCCTATGTCTAGGGTTTAGCATGAAATTAACAAAGTTTCCTTTTATTAAAATGCTTATCCATATTAGTTCTTGAGTTCAAATCATAAACCATGCATTTCTGTATTTTTGACCCTACTTATTTTAAGTGATCAACCTCAAAATAAGTTTGAAAGAATTATAGCACAAGAACTAAATTGCAAACAACAACATAACATAATAACTATTTAAAGATTCATTACAAAGTTAAGGCATCCTAACCAAAGGAGTTTAGCTCATGCTATGTGAAAATGGGAGTTTGGGTAAAACTGTAAATAAGATTTGAACACGGAACCATGCTATGTGAAAGCATTGCACACTTACCGTTGTGCCAATCCTATACAACTCACACTTGGTGAACATTTCTGTAACTATATCTTTAAGAAGTGATTTTAGATATGCACTAGCAGTATACCCTTGCACACGCACAGGTATCGTCGTGTCCTTTATATGCATGTATATATATATATATATATATATATATATATATATATATATATATATATATAAACAAATATAAAAGAAAATATTTTCATATTGGGATAGAAAAATAGAATAGTTATTTATAAAATTAGTCTTTAATATTAAATATTTGTGTTACAAAAAGTTAAAGAAATTGGTATCTTCTTATAATCTTAATAATGGAGTAAAATCAGGAAAAAGGAAAATGAGGTTTAATATAAGATATGCACCCCCGTTGTCGCTCCCGTTTGCCTCTCCCATTAGCGCTCCCGTTACCGCTTCTGTTGTTGCTCTCGTTGCTGCTCCCGTTGTCGATCCCACTGTTAGTCTCTCGTTGTCGCTCCCGTTGCCTCTCCTATTGGCACTCCTGTGTTGCCGCACCCGTTGGAATTGGTTACTCCTTTGATATTTGTTAGTGGTTAAATTGATTAATTTTAGTAGTTTTAATAGACAGATTATAGTAAATAGTAAATTTTTGATGATTTAATATTAATTAAATTAATATTAATGATTTAATATTAAATTAAATATTTTAATTAAACCAATATTAGTTTAATCATTTTTGTCATATATTTTTTTAAATAATTATTGGTACTTTGAGTAGTCCTTAAGTCATCTGATTTTTTTCATAGAGACTAAAAAATATTTTTTATCAGTGAGATATATTCTTTTGACCAAATCAGTGAGATATATTTGTAAAGTATTTTTTTAAATATTTATATGTAGTTTGAATAAATATTAGGCTTTTTGTTTTTTTTTCTAAGATATCCAAAAATTATTATGGATTTTTCTAGTGCATAAGTTGCTTAGTCTTAGTAGATTAGTAGATGATAGTAAAGAGGGATAATGTAGTATTTTTGGTATGAGTTGTTTTATTATGGTGATAGTAAAGATAAGTGGAAAGACTGAGAGAGAGGAAAGACAAAAGTAGGTTTTAAAGTGAAATAAAAAATTAAAAGATGATCTGTTCAAAAAAAATAAAATATGATGTGAGTTTTAGACCCACTAATGATAAAAGTGAGTCAGAGAAAAATAAGTTAGAGAAAATAATTTGAAATAACATTTATATCTTTAGGATTAAGATAAAATTGAGGGATAATTTAATATTTTTGGACGTGGGTTGATTATATAGAGTTATAGTACATAGATATCTATTTTTTACTTTTTTATTCTTCTTGTGGGTGTCGTGGCCCAACCAAAGCTCCGTCCCTGAGAGCGGTGAGAGTTATCTTATTAGTCAATGCCTATTAATTAATTTTTATTTTCCACAAATAGAAAAATGGAGATTTCGTACCGGATTTTAGACTTTGTTTTGCATGGATTGGGATGGAAATATGATAGATTTCGCACTAGATGTATTTTGTTCAAAAATTCTCTTTGTAAATTAAAGTAATCCATTTGAAAAACCGTCCTTCTCTTTTTTGACGGATTTTAAATGAATAGTAGACGAAGTTGAAAATCGAAATTTGTCTTATGTTAACTTAAATTCAAAGAGATTTCAAGTACATTAAGAGTATATTTCAAACAAATTTTGCTCGGAACTTTAGGCCGATTTCTATTATTTAACTAATTTCAAATAGGTTATGAGTTATCTCTCCATTTTTCATATAGATTTGGGATACAAAAATTATGCATCTGGGATAGATTTGGGACGAAAATGCTTTTCTGACCACAGGGTGTAACATTGGATTGCCCATCTGAATCAGTAGGAGGGGTATATTTCGCTTTTTCTGAGGGTGGTGGGGAGGATGCAAGCTATTCAAATTCTTCCTAAGGCGCAGGTGTATACGACTCCAAAGAGTATTAGGATTAGGCATTCGATGGTTTAATTACTCTAAAACTAAACTAAAAAAAGGTGTAATGTAAACAACGTAAAAATGCTTGAAAATAGATTGTATTTGATTGATTGTGTCTTTGAATATTTTCGAGCAAGATATTTATAATTACACTGAGAACTTGGTCACTATTGGCCACAATATAACTAGCTTACAACTAACCACAATCCCAATTAACTGTTACTCCGCTAAGAATAACGTCCCCCACTTTGCTAATTGCGTGTCTAGTTCCCTAAAAACTCGCCCACTAACTACTTTTAGCGCACAACGTGAGATTTTATCCTCTACTCCTTGATTTAAGCTTTTTAATGTTGCTCTTGACCATTTTCTTAAAAAAATCTTCACAAAAATTCAATACGTGCATGGTCCATATCCTGTTTTAAATTAATTGAAAGCTCAGCTGGGTAAATCTTCTTACTCAGCTAACTTCTCATTACGCTTATGGCTCGGTTGAGTAATTAGCCATTTTTGGATGCTAACAAGTTCTTAATGGAAGTAGGAAAAAAAAAACTTATGAAGTCAAGACTATAATTTAGACAAAATTATATTTAGCGTCATTTAACTTTATTTAAAGTTTTGTTTAGGCCTTCTATTGTTGTCCTTTGTTTTTCTTTTCCAGAATCAATCCCTCATGTTTCAAAACGTGTATGATGTTGCCCTTTTTTAAGTTTCCGTTTAACCCTGTTAAAAAACAACTTTTTATAATGTTTTTGTGGCTATAACTAGACTTTTGAAATTTTAATTTAATTTTCTTATTAAAAATGAAAAACTTAAATTAAAACTAATTTAAAATTAGGGTTCTTCTTCATACGAGGTGTATCAATTTTGAAAATCTATATTGTGTGTACAACAGTTACTTAATTTTCTTTGGATAATTTATATAAATAGTGCAATATAATCTAAATCCATATTCATCCAAACTATCTATTTTGACACCCTTAGGCGCAATGTTCGTTGACATGCGCAGAACACGTTAGTGCTACTTTGACAAGTAGATGACATCTTTACTTAGTAGGCAGTAGTTTCCTTAAGAGTAATGTTATATGGACAAAAAATTTAAGACAAATATAGCCAAAAACAAATTCACAACACCAATTAACCAAGTTTTTTAGGCTATTAACCAACCTGCATTTTCAAAGTTTTTTAAGTCATTAACTAAAAACTTGGTTAATTTGTTACTTGGTTAATAGCCTAAAAAACTTGGTTAATTGGTGTTGTGAATTGGTTTTTGTTTAAATTTTTGGTCCAAATATCATTACTCTTTCTGTAATTATGGAAATCATACATATTGTTAACACTACAAGAAAATCGTTGATTTGCCACGGACATTTCCGTCGCAAATGTACAAATTTCCGTGGCAAAACAACATTTGCCACGGATTAGCCACGGACCAAAAATGGTGGCAAAAACGCTCGTCGCAAACCCGTGGCAAATCCATCGCAAATTTTCGTCGCAAAGTCGTGGCAAAACCTGACATCTTCCGTCGCAAATCCGTCGCAAAATTAAAAAAAATAAATAAAATCATATCAATGTTTGTTTCACTCATCAATTTTTGTGTGCAGTGCTTCAAATATTATTTGATATACTTGAGAGTAAATCAATACTTTAAATACAACATGTTTAGATATACTTGAGAGTACAAATTAGAGAAGAACAATGGAAATTTGGTTAGTCAATTGTTATAAGTGATAGAATAAACCCACAAATCCATGAAATAATTCTTACATGAGCACATTGGGTAACAGTGAATCCAAAACAAAATCTCTTTAACAAATTAATCTGAATGATCCTTACAAACTCTTAAAAAGTGTTATTTCCACAATCAATACTACTACCAACACTTCAAACCTGAGCAAAACTTTATATGATAAGATCACTAGGAACCAGAATGACCGGCCACAACAATAGTAACAGAATGGAGAAGCCACTGCAAGCTAGAAATTGAAATTGACTCAAAATTGGGATGAACAATCAAAATGGATAGAATAATTGAAAAGGGCAAATAATAGCAAACAAATCTCATCTTTTCAACAATTTACGCCACGGAATTTCAACCACTCAAACTCTTAACAATCTCCGCGAGGGCCGAGTATGTTCCAACAGAAGAACACACCACACCTACTATAATAATTGTAATGCAAAGTGTTGCCTGTAGACATATGAAAAGAAAGCAGAGTCACTGTAATAGTTCCTCATAACTATATCAGATTTTACTTGATATATTCAAAGTTACTATAATATTCTATTTAGTCCTAAGGAGTTTATTTTTCTCATCAATAGTTATCAACTCAAACTTTACACTTTTTAGTGCAGAGAAGAATAGATTAATGAATGATATGCAATGAGTAGTATTATCATCAAAGGTGCAATTGTGATACACAGTCGCGTGACTTTGCCGCGCAAAGATTCTTAGGTAGTAATGCACACGTGGTAATATCAAAGTCTATCAACATAACAAGGTTGATGTTGATTTATTATTAATTAATAAGATTAATAAGATAAGATGCTATTGTCAGTAACTCTAAGAGCAAGAGCAGAAAAATTGAAGGGAACTTACAACAAGCATTGTAAGCAGTGGCGGATCTTAGTATGGGCTAGGCAGGGCCACGACCCGCCCTAAAATATCATGTGAAATTATTATAGTACCCTTGTTTAAAAAATTACAAATACTAATTATATATGTTATGTTTGCGTTTGAATAGACTACAAGCTAAGCGCCGCAGTGGTTCAGGCTCAATCTCTCCAGCATATATGTCCCGTGTTCAAAACGGACACTATTTTGCTTTTTTTTCCATACAAATTTCACAAATAAAAATAAAACACAAAAAACGGCCCTGTCAAGAGTCTATCTTGAATGCAAGAGAATTTGACTACATTAAAGTTGTAGTCTATTGGATCAAAAAAAAAGCTGTAGTCTTATTTTTTATTTTTTACGAAAAGGCTGTAGTCTTAATTTATATTATATAATTAAGAAAGTTAATATATATACACTTCAACCATCTAATAATTTTTTTTTCAAAAAAAAACCATATAGTAATTCTTATATGGAAAATTCTACCACACATATTGAGAGTTTGGTAGATATGATACATTTTAGGCAAAATGCGTTCAATATTTGTTTATTTTTAAAAAGATTTAAATAGAAAAATGATGTATCATTGAGTGATTGGATATTGAGTATCATACTCAACACTTGCGTCAAAAAAAAATCATACTCAACACTCAAAGGGTCTTCACCTACTCATATTTTTTTTCATATCTCTTATATTAGAATTAGAAATTATGAATCAATGGTTGATAAGTTAAAAAAAAATTAGCATTTTAAAATTAAAACAAACTTAATATAAGATTATCTTTTTACAAATAGTTTCAATCTTTAAGTGAAATCAAAGTTATTTTTTTGTCATTTAATTTTGTATATAAATATTTATTATTTTATATTTATCTATTTTAATTGTATTTAAGCTTCACTGCTAATTTTATGCAACCTTCCTTCTTCCCTCTCTCAAAAAATGTTGTTACAACTTTTAGGAAAAATATTGAAAGGTTTTAATGTGAAAAAAAGCTAGTTTAGCCTATTTAAAAATATTAAAAATGAATTATTTATAGGCCTTAATGTGAAATAGGCTTTTAATTCGGCTTGTAGGCCAGGCCAGGCCAAAAAAAAAACCTATGACAGGCCATAGGCCAGGCTCGGGCTTAAAAAATTCATCGTAGGCCAGGCTCAAGCCTTTCAAAGCCTGACCTGGCCTATTCCCACCCCTAATAATACACGGTAACCCTTCTTCTCCCACTCAGTCTTTCTCAAGCTCCGCGTTCCTCACCGCCGCTGGCCTTTATCTCGTCGTTCCTCCATGCCTCTTCCATTAGCGGCCCTCCCGAGATTTTTATTCAAGATCCGCCACTGATTGTAAGTAAAGATCCAATCAAAGACATCATCAAACCTGCAAAAAGTAATTAGACATCAATAACATGATGCAACAATGTCACAGTAGAATGTAAAGAAGTAATTCAATTGATTATCTCACCAAAAAAGGGAACTGATAAACCAATGATCAAGGTAGAAATTACAAGGCATGTTCTAATGAAAATGGAAAATAGGTAAGACTTGGCATGATTTGATGGTATCAATTCCTCTAGACTCATTGCCACCGGAGATATAGTCAATGCATACGTGATTCTAGTTAAGGAAACAGAAATAACATTTCATAAAATTCCATTTTCAAATTTAGTAATTTGAAGTGCTTGTTAGGATGTTTAAATATTTACGCGACGAAAAGGATATTTGGTAAATGGATTAACCACCTACAAAAATAAAAGTAGCAGACAATAATGTTAGCAACTTATATGATTGATAGGACAGTAATAACAGATAAAAAATAACTATACTCATCTGCAATAGAATGTAGAAGTGTATACCGTAGTCCAGACAGCAATCTTGGTTGCAACCAAATCTTGTAGAAGATTAAGAGTGAACTGAGAGAGTGTAGCTTCTCCAAACATTTTGTATCCCATAACAGCACCTCCAGCATACAGTAAGGTACAAATTCCAAAACTATGCGGAAAAAAAAAATGAAAGTAACCTCAACATTTTGTCAGTGGGTGGAGCCGCAAATTTGTGAAAATACAATACTTAGAAGCATAAATCATGACTGCAGAGAAATAGTAACCTCTAACAATGGAGTATCATTGCAGAAACATAAGGCTCTTTTGCACCACTGCAGTGTAGAACAAGATGCTTGAAGTTTGGAAAAATCGCTGAAGTCAAAACCAAGTGACACACTGGATGTTATGGCGGGTTGGATTCTTGCAATCAAATTTTCCACTTTAAATATTAAATCACTGCTTATTCCATGGGAAGTGTTATCTGATTCAAATAGGCACCGAGCATCATCAAGCAGAGAATGTGCTTCACACTCCCATATTTTGCAGTTATTCAAAACTAATTCAAGCATCTTTCTTTCTTCCAAAGATACTTTAAGTTGCTTTGATTGAGAAACCAACAACTAAAAGAAGAGAATCAAATTGTCATCTTTACGATGTAAATATTTTCAGCAAAGGAAAAACCGAAACAAACAGAATAAAACATGAACCTGCAAGTCCTCAACTTTCCGCACAGAATTTGAGGCACGAGTAGAAGAGGCTAAATATGGCTTTGAATTTCTTAACCAGGAATTAGCTTCCAATAATGCTTCTTTGACATCATTAAGTGAAGGAAGAATAACAAATATGTTTTCTCAAGCTCTAGAAAACACCAACAAACGCAAAAAAATTATCATCACCAAAATAAGCTTCATCAAATATGCTAAAGATAAAATAAACATGGCAAGCATTGGTGAACTCGATCATGTCCTCAAAGTCGATATAGAAGCCTCGTCTGCAAGAATCTCTCTAGCCCTTTCCTCCCAATCCATAGCAACATCAAACACACTCAATAAATTGATGAATTGTTCCTCTCCCTCAATTCCTTTGAATAAAATAAAAAGCTAGCAATATGCCAATTCAGAGATGAGGAAGGGAGTTTAAAATTACATAGTGGCCTCCTTCAACACTTCCTGAATGAACTCCGGGAGCATCTTAGAATCATGTGCTGTACCAATTTCACACAGTTTAATAAGTTTTCAATATTGCAAAAATTGTTTGAGCAAGTATTATTACAAAGTTGAATAGCCCCTTATACTAAGAAGCCTTTATCTTTCAATATCCTTTTTCAAAAAAGAAGAGAGAATGAGAAACGACTTTGGTAAGAACTAAGAACAATAACTTGCCTTAGAAGCTTTTTCTCGGCAAATAGCCTTGTTCAGCTCAATCTCAACTAAAGGCAACTCATCAACTGCAAAACATAAACCAAACCTCGGGCACTATACTATAACAAGAAGAAAACAAACAATTCGAATATCCGAACTATCACAAAGTCGCAATTATCCACAATACCTTGAATTTTCAAAGATGAACCTTCTTCAAGAATGCTCTTCAATTCGTTGACCACATTATGTTGATCTTCCCGCTGTGAATTCTCCCTAAAACCTCATTAAAGTGAGAAACCCATGAAACAACATCGAATGATAGTGCCTTAGAAGCTTCAATTCCGGTACATCAACCGCAAAAAGCGTCCCATTCCTCAAGCGGCAAAACCAACGTTCGCATACTTCCTTGGTTAATAAAATCATGACAGAAAATGAAAATATATGAAGATACAGATGTGAACCTCGAGATCCATAGGGCCTTTTAACATATCACGAAATTGAGCACTACGAAACCAAATAAACCCCCAATTCATCGAAAACCAAATAAACAAATTAACCCCAAAACTAAAACCCAACGACTCATCGATACCCCCAAATCCCCAAATCAAATCTAAATTCAACCCCAAATTCAATATATTGTCATAGAATCCACAACAACAACTAATGAAACCTAAATCAAACCCTAACGACTCTCATCGATTGCAAGCCCAATCAACAATAACACCACTGAAAAATATGCTTGAATGTTTGCAAAAATTACCTAGAAACTTCAAGCTACTTGTTTAGCCACCAAATGCCAAAGGAAAAAACGATAGGAAGAAGAATGACAGAGTATTGGGGCTATGAAAAAAATATGAAGAGGAGTTAGGGTTTTGATTCAACCAAAAATTGAGGTTTCACAAATGTAATAGAGAGCGAGTAAGAAAACGACTTACCTTTTAAGAAGAAGAGAGAGAGAGGCGCCCGAGAGAAGGAGAACAACGGTGGTTGGTGGCGATGGTTGTCGCGGGAGAGAGGAGAAGGTAGGGATGACGCAGGAGGTGAGGGTGGTGATGAGGGTGAGAATGAGAGTGAGGCGAGAGATGGGAGTAAGATCGGCGGAGATGAGAGTGGTGACGGCGGAGATGGGAGTTAGATCGGCGGAGATGAGAGTGATGAGAGTGAGAGGCCGAGAGAGTGAGAAGTGAGAGCGTGAGAAGTGTGAAAGGAAAGTGAGAAGAACGTTATCGTGGGTGTTTTATTTTCATCATTGGGTTGCCACGGCATCTCGTCGCAAAATTTTTGGCCTTTCACATGTCCGTGGCAAACCTCGGAGAAATTTCGCTCTCTAACTTTTTACACATGTAAATCGCAAATCCGCGTAGCAAATTACCGAAGCGGAATAAGGCTCTCGTGCGAATATCTTGGTGCATTAAAACAAACTTTTCTCAGTAGTGTAATGTCTCACAAGGTAATGTGCACGTGATTTGTCTAGCAAACACACATTCCGTCTTTTATAAAGAAACTAACACAAAACACATATTGTCTGTTTTCTTTATTTGTGTGAAAAATTTATCTTATTTTTTCACGTTGTTTTCTTTCCACACTTGAAGTAAAATCATTCAATCACAACCTTATGTGTTATGATCAAAACTACACGATTAAAACAACCAAACATTTTGTTATATTCTCATGGCATCTAAGTAAGACTTTCCATCAAGTTTTCGGGCAAACAGGTTCTTGAAGAACTCTTTTAATCCAATTCTTTTAAATCGTGCTGGTATTTGTTCAGTGATCAAGCTTGCTGCAGGACCTATCTCTCCATCATGTCTGGTTGAATAGAATGTTGCAATTGAAATCCTTTCTTGTTCAGAGTTCACAATTGCTCGATGCTCAATACTTCGATATATCCCATTAGTTATAATCTGTAATGCATACCACGCGAATCAAACATACAATTTGGATAGTCAGTTTTATCAAACACTTATCCATAAGTTATTTTGTTAAACTTCTTGAAACAATTTAAAAACTTCTATAAGTCATGAATTATTTTGTGAAGTGTTTCTAACTATAAAAAATAAGTGATTATGTAATGAAATAAGGTCCAAAAAAACGTACTCCTAAGTTTAAGCTAGTTATTAACTCAATTTGTTATTAATTATGCAAGTTAAATTTCAAGAATAATCTCAAAACTTATGTTATCATAAAATTGTAATATGAGTTGATATGTTTACCTCTATAATGTCTCCAATGTTTATTATGAATGCATTTGGGAGGGGTTTAATAGGAACCCATATGCCATCTTTCCTTATCTGTAGTCCTTCTACTTCACTCACTTGTAAGAGGATGGTGAGTCCTCCCCCATCTGAATGGGGTGTGAGGCCAATAACCTTTTCTGCTTGTGGACAAGGAGGGTAATAGTTCATCCTAAATGACTGTAATCCATCTTCAAAAAAATCTCTCATTTCTGTTTCTTTCATATTCAATGCTTTTCCCATATGTTCTACAATATCCATAGCTAGTTTTTTCAATTCCTCTGAGTAGAGTTCTAAAGTGTGCCTGCATGACATAGAAAAGTTACTACTTAGTAGGTAAACAAGCTCTTTTGAAATTTGAATATAGACTTGTTTGGATCAGCTTATTTAGGTTTAATTATCTACTAACATAAGTACTTGTGAAGCTATTTAGGAGAGCTTACAGAAACAACTTACGACATATTTATAAGTTGTTTTAATTTAATTTTTCATGTATGTTCTTCTTGGATAAATTTATGAAAACATCTTATAGTTAACATTATTTTGTCATTTATATAAAAGAAATAGCTTATGCATATAGATTCTTATACAATAAACACTTAATTAAGTTGTTTATGTGTACAAACAAAGATATGGGGGAACCTGAAAGGAAGAGGGAGGTGTGGAAATAAGTGAGGCATTCTCAAATGTGTTGGAAGTGTGGTCATATAGAACATATCACTCCAATCAAGTTTTTGATCTTCACTCACAACAAATGCTTGTCCAAACCCCTCCATATGTTGCGGACTTTGCCAAAACTTTTTCTTCTCAGACATTGGAAGGTTGAAGAAATCTTGAATCTCTAACTTTACTTTCTCCAATAAGGAAGTGCTTACTCCATGATTTATCATCTAGAAAAATTTAACAAATAAATCAATTGATCCCAAAGTTTCTATATATGTCTAATAACGACGTCAAGAAGTTAAAGGATAATCTCAAGTAGGTAATTCAATTGAAGCGCTTAGAAATACCGAAAGAATTTAATATCCGGAGTTCGAATACCAGAAACTAACCATTTCTAATCTCCTAATTATTAATTAACCACTAATATTTTTCTCCGAAAAAGAGAAGTTGAAGGATAGAAAGAGAAAGAAGACCTGAAAGAATCCCCAATCTTTGCAAGCAAGGTGAAGCTTAGCCAATTCTGAACTCCCAGATTCTACAGAAAGCAACTTGTCCATGTCAATAACTGGAATCTCAAGGGTACTAATATCTTCAGAGATAACCATGTTTTCTTCATGTTGAGGTTGAATATATCTGGTTGGAACTGTAGAAATCTTTTCTTTAGCCAATTCTTGAACTGATGGTACTAGTAGAGAAGTGCCAGATGGATTGATGATCTCTTCCATGGTTTGATTCCTATCCTTAGTTGTGCTAGAGAAAAAATGTAGAAAATTATAATAATATAGATGATCAATTATTGATATTTTAAGCCACCGTCTCTGTTGAGTAAAAACATACGGCAATCAAGTTTTACTTTTGAATATTGATGGTAGAATATCAATAAAAAAGCAAATTGGCTACTTTGATTGATAACAAAGTCAAGCTTGTTGAATCATATATGCACCCACTTTTGACATTTGTTTGTCGGTATTTAATCTTTGAGAACTGCTATATGTAGCGAACAAGTATTTCGTGGAAAAACAACGAATGACGTCAGTGCTGTGTTTTATATATTTTTTACACTATTAAAATAAAAATAGAAAATAAGTTGTGTGATTATGCTTATTCTTCTCAACTCTTCCAACCTCGTAAATCCTTATCTCCTTTCTCTCACCTGCAATTACAACATTTTATGATCTTAGTCAACAAATAAGTAAACCCATTTGCTCTCGAGTCTCAAGCAGTTTTTGTTATATCACTAACTAGTTTTTTCTTTTTTTTGGAATAATCACTAACTAGTTTTTGTTGGAGGTGGTTTTTCACAAAGGAGGTGTTTGACCACTGACTTGTCCATGGTCAGGGCAAGAAAATTGAAAAGTTTAATTAACAAACAATGTTAACTGCAACACCCTTGAGAATGATGGTGTGAGCGAGCATTTCAACGTCATCGCCTTTTAATGTTAACTGCAACTGTTTTATCTCTACTACATACCAATCCAAAAGGCCTTTTGCTGCACCGCTAACTGTAAAAGGCGATGACATGGCACCCAAAATTACGCTGCTTCCGTGTGGGTTGGCAATTAATTAACCTTGGAACGCCTTTGTCCCTTCCAAACATTTCTACCCAAACCCCCGTATATGACTTTATACCAACTTCCACTGTGTGTATCTCTTCTCTATCAAATAAGGAGATTTTTTTTGACAAATAAAACCAGGAGAATTCAAATCAGGGTGTTTTGGGTAGAAATGTCAATATGAGGTTGTGAGGAAAATCCCTTCCATGAATTTTTTTTTATCATTTTGTAAGGAAAATCCATGAAGGGGAAGTGAGGTTGTGTTTCAAATCAACCAAATCTGTGAATTGAACGGTGCCATCAGTGGAGGAAGGAAGCCTGTGTAGAGTTTTTGTGTGTGTGGTATACACTCTGCTTTTTCAATTTGATGCACTCTCTCAAATAAGTTAAGCCAGTGGGTAGAATAGAGTCAAAGATCATTCCAACGTTGCATCTTACTTCTTTGTTTTTTTTTTTAAAGTTTTCCAAAAAAGAATCCACGTCACTGTTCGTTGTATATTCGTGAAACATTTAGTCGTTATATATAGCACTACTCTAACTAATATTCTAACAACCAACAAAGTCAGTGGATACTGCACACCAATAATATGGTAACCAAAAAATAATCAAGAGGTTCAATACAAAGTAGAAAATGATTAATATTATTTATTTTTTTGGTTATTATTAATGCGCGATTTACAAGATGTCACAGACTTTCTACCAATAACTAGTCTACACCGATAAACTTAGCTCACTATGTATATTAGGCCTACCACATTATGCATAGTATTTTCTTAACTAAAGCATAGGCCACGTTATTTGCTTTCCACCTAATTAAACTTACACTAAGATTTGAATAAATAGAGGGACGTACGTCATTGCTCTCCTTTATCCCAATACTATTATATAAGCAAAAAGTGACATGTATTTAGTCCATATTTGGATTAGATACGTGTAACTTTTAATTACATAAAAGACTAGAGGAGCTAGTATTCTTAAACTTGAACAATTCCATGAATAAAAGCTCAATTGAGATGAAAGACTAAGAAATCAGAAATGATTGAAAGGTGTATTTCATTTGATGAATTGAGCTAGGTACAGTGTGTCTATTTATATACAAAGGGAGTGTGCATCATGTACTACAAATAAATCAGCACCAGAGGACCTAAGGAGCAAAATATCTGAGGAAGAAAATCTAGTCTAGGGTAAATCTACTTCATAACCGAATTAAAAGAGAAAGATTTGAGGGAGTGATATCAAAGGATCCAGGGAGAGCTCCATTGTCTTCACATGTTGTAGGGTAGGAGTGTCATTTTTGATTAGTTGGAAAGCTAACAGAGAGACCTAAAATGCATACACTGAAAATATGAAGACCAAAATGGAGCAATTAAATATATAGTGACCAAAAAAAATATATAGTGACCAAAATTGCTCAACCACTTTATGAAGAGGAGTAAAAGTGTAATTAAATTTAACTATAGTAATGACTTTATCCCTCGAAAGAGATCTAATCCAATCTGCGAACACAACTAGTTCTATAAACAAGTGTTAGTGCTTCAAAAGTTAAACAAATGTTCATTTTTCAGTGTTTATGGAACAGAGTTTACAGTAGTAGTTTCTAAACAATTTGAGGTTTGGTAAAGCACAAGAGGAGCTTCTACTTGCATTTTCATTTCATTAAACTTAAGTGCTAATAAGGGTTTTGATAACATCACACATGTGCTGAAGTTCTGTCCATCATTTTGCTGGTCTTTGTTGTCATTATCTTTTGTTAAAGGGAATGCTTCTGATACCTTCAATGGCTTCACTGTTTGCACCCTATTTCAATATTTCCATTGACAAGTTAGTTATTTTACACTAATGGCAGATTGGCAGACACATATTTTAAATATTAATTTGGTTCTTTGGTTGTTCTCTAGCTTTCTCAATTTGGCGATTTTGGTTGTATACATAAAAATTACACTTTAAGTCCTTCAAAATCATGGAACTTTTACACTTTTAGTCTTCTAAAATAATCCTGGATATTGGAAATGTGAGGCAACAATGGTAGTATACAGTCAATGGTTTTTGGAGAACCAAAGTGCAATGAAAAAAACTAGAATCGCCAATTTGAGAAAGTTGAGGATCAAAATCACAAAAAGTAAAATAAAAGAACCAAAACTGCAATTAAATCTTGAAATTGGAATTAAGTAACTATACCTGCATTCAATGTTGCAAGAGTATTTGAGGAGGTTAGGATAATACTCTGTACCACCACTGCAATTCAATAGGGAAACAAATAGAGCATCGTTGGTGGTGGAAAACTGAAGAGAATGTAACTGAATGAAATGATTTACCTAAAACTTGGAAGTGACATTCTGATTGTTGGCCCCATCCAACGGTCAAATCTCAAAGAAGGCACTGCCATCAATCAACATGCTTCTAATCAGTAACACACAATTAATTAGCAACTATATTATGGAGCACTAGTTGTCACTAACCAGCACTAGTGAGTCTGATATTACAATTATCAGCTGCATTAAGACATTTGATTTCTGTTACTTCAACATTCTGTTGTTCCCTCGGATTGCAGAACTCAGAACCAACTCCAATCATATTTAAAAATCCACTTTTGCCCCTCTGTTGTCTTGAGATTGCTGTAACTGTCTGTTTGATTAATGAAAAAATTTGATATGTAAGCAAGTTTTTGAGAGTTCTACAAAGATTGAACTACAATGATGCATTAACTAGCTAAAAAGAAAATACCTTGGAGAACCTAGCCACCTGACTTGGAAGCCCAACCTCCTGTATAGAAGAATATGATGAAACAGAGTATACCATAAAGTTTAACAAATTTTTATAAAAACAGAGTATCATGTATTTATCTAGGAATTTGATTCTCCCACCTTTCTTCCATGATAACAAGCCTCATCGTTGTTTACGTACACCCTCGTTGCCCATCTTTTCACAGTAAATAAATACAAATTAAAGATACATCATATATTATTCTAGTACTAGTACTAGTCTTTAAAACCAAATCTAATTATAACAAGAGAAGAATTGTTCTATGGTGTGTTTCTACGGTGTAACACTTGCTCTATGGTGTTAGGCTAAGAGTCGAGAATTGTTCGTTGGTGGCTCTCGGTGTTTCTACATAGAGAGGTGCAAACTGCTTACTTAGTATTGATGTTCCTTTTTCAGTTTTTTGGTGTTTGGGTTTTGGTTTTCTTGGTGTATCCTTTTTAGGTGTTATTGTGGTTTGCGGGTACTAGCATTGTTGTGTGGTTGGGGTCATCTTGGTGTAATCCTTTGGGTCTCATTGTTTCTTGCATTAGGTGTTATTATTATTATTATTATTATTATTATTATTATTATTATCAAATGTTTTGTAACAATCGTGGGTGTTGATTGTTTGTACTAGTGTATTTTGGCCTCGACTATCTCTTCCTAGGTGCTGTGTTTGCTTGTGCTAGGTTCTATCAATAAAATCTCTTCAATTATCGAGAAAAATTTGTCATAGATGTGAGTGACATATCCACCATCTTCATCGATGATGAGGACTAACCACTCAAATTGGGAAGCAGATTTAACCCTATCGATGTATGCCTCTCTACTTATATTTTTCCTTTTTTATATATTTACAAGACTTGAACTCAAGACCTTTCATAAGAATGTTGAGTCAGACTCCATGTGGACCAACGTAATGTTGGTAGAATTTAATCTCAAATACATAAGAAAATTCAGATAATTTTTTTAGCATTATGAATATGAAGCGAAACCTTTATATATATATATATATATTTGAAATTAGTCATTGATAATATGAACAATATAAGTTGATCTCAATTGTTGAGAATTCAACGGTGACAAGTTTTGTTATCTCTGTATACCATAGGCTTTTTGGATGTGTAGAACCAACTTTGATTGGACAAACTAATTGGCAACTCTTCACATGTTTTGAAATGGATTATTTTTTATGACTTGGGAATTAGTACCATTTTCCATCGATCACAGAGTAGTTTATCGCATTCTTCTCTATTTTATTTTATCAAAAATAATATAATAAATTGAATGATGCAATAAAAATAACAAAAGAAATGAAAATATGGAACATACGCGCAGGATGTAGGGCGGTTCCAGACAAGTCCTGCAATCACAACAAGCTGCAACACCACCCATCACAAAAATTCTTATGTCAGCAACACTAATTGTAGTAATTTGACTTTGAATTCGTTTAATTTATTTATCAAAAATTAAATTAAAAAAAAAATAATAATAATAATAATAATAATAGTATAATAGAAGAACCTCATCAAAGACACCGACTGGACTGTCCTCATAACTGGCTAGAAAAAATCCACCAAGAGTGTATCTAGTGTTAACAAACAAACAACGAGTTAATTAATCAATTACTTTCAACTTTCAAAATCAACTAATTCAATAAATAAAGGTATGTATATCTACCCACCCAAAAGCTTCAACCAATTTGAATTCCTTTGGAATGCAAGCTCGAGCTTTCTCTGCTTTCACAAGATGGAGCTGATACAAAGCACTAAAATATAAACCCACAAACAAAATCAAATCCCAACACAACCATCACAAAGGTTAACACATGAATAAAGATAGTAAGATAAGTTACACAAATATGTAAACATATATACCTGCCTCTAAATAACCATGGAGGCTTACCATACCCAGATGAAGAAGATTTTGCATCTACAACTTCTTCCATCAACTAAATAAATTGTGTCACTAACCTATTACCACTTGCATTAACCGATTGGGAATGAGAATGAGAATGGAAGTGATTGGGAAAGGAAAATGGAAGTTTTTGGTGAGAGAAGAAGAGAAAGAGAAAGAGAAAGAGAAGTAAAGGAAGGAATGTGTGGAAATGAATGGATAAAACCATCATCCTCCGTGTCCTTTTGTATGGATATAAATAAACCATACACCCATTCCCCTATTTGGCGCCAACATAAGTAAAACCGGAGAAATACTTAGGTGTCACACATATTTGATCACACACACAAAACAACAATAAATGCACTTGGGAGAAACACAAAATTATTATTTTATTAGTGTATTTATTGTTGTTTGTGTGTGTGATCAAATATGTGTGATCACCTAAGTATTTCTCGTAAAAACGGAAACATGCGTTTAGATAAGGTAAGAAAATTTGAGTTTTATACGCATTTAACATTGGGCTCAATTGAGACTGCTAGGGGTATTTACGCATTGGTTTGAATCAGATTTGATTAAATTTATTGTCTCGACTAATTATAATTGCTCGGTTTTAGTTGGTTCAAATTTTATATTTTTTTTCCAAAACCCGAATCAAACCAATTTAATATTGAATGAGTTGGTTCGGATAGAGCTAATGGATCATGCACTAAAATAATAATTTTTTAAAATATAAAAAACAACACTTTCTTCGTAATATTTCAACACTTCTAAATAGCTAAAAAAATCTAGAATTGAAAAATTACACTAAATCAAACTCAAATTTATTAATAGTCTTCCATTTCATAGTATTAAATTTACAACTTAATCATAAATTATTGAGTTAAAAAATCTAAGCAAAGAAAATCTTATGTTTCTTAAATTACAAAATTAGTATGACAATATGAGTTGGTTTGGATTCGCAAATTTATTTTTTAAAATCTGTTGCCCGAACCAAACGACTATGCGTTGGTTTGGGTTAGTTCGACTTTGACCCGAACACGAAAAATGTTTGAACTAAACATATCAATTTGGACTAAATTGTGGATTGATTCAGATTTTCCTAAACCATTAAACACTCTTAGAGAGTGCATTGGTTTCTATATTTAGTGTGGGAGTTACTTTTTTATCTAAAAAGTCTGAATTATTTGGACTAAACTTTCCCACACATATACATTTGAGTTGTCTTTAGCGTTTTTTTTTTGGACCCCCACCATTTCCCCTCATACCCCACCCACAATGAAAACCCCAAAATGCCCTTCTGAAAATGTAATTTTTTTAAAAAAATTTTGGCATATACACCCCTATTTTTTTCCCATCGTATATACACCCCCCAAGGCGTATATACGATTGGCACACCCCCACCATAATCGTATATACGCCTTGGAGGGTGTATATACGATGGGCAAAAAATAGGTTAGTATATATATATATATATATATATATATATATATATATATATATATATATATATATATATATATATATATATATATATATATATATATATATATCCCCAGTGTATATATATCGATCTCTATGGTAATTTTTAATTTTAAGTCAAATAAAAATTAATTAAGTCCTCGAAAATAGGTTGTGTGTGTAGTTATTTAAAACGTGATTTACGTTATACGTCGAACGAATAATTTAGGCTAAAAAATCGGTTTTCGGGCAACATACTCCGATCGTAATGAAACCACAGACATTAAATCCGAAAAATAGGGTCGTATATACAAGAAAAATAGAAGGGACTTCTTACGGGACTACGGCCTCAAAATCCCAAATTCCATCGTTTACTATTTATTACGATTTTTTTTAATTTTTCATAGTCTCCAAAAAATCTAAAAAAATTTGTATAGCCTTATTTTGGTTTTGTTACACGGCCAATCGTATTTACTTCTTCAGGGCATATATACGATGTGTTAAAACTACACATCGTATATATGTCCCAAATGATATATATACGATGAACCTTAAATTTTATTTTATTTTTTTGTAAATTTTTTTTTAACGGTCATGATTTCACTTTCAAAGTTGATCAACAGTGTGGATTGCACGACAAAATCAACGGTTGATAATCTTTTACCTCATCTATAAATACCCACTCCCACCATCACTATTTTCACACCAAAAATTCAACTTCCTCCTTCTCTCACACAACACAAGTGAAGATGATGCAAGCTTCGCTAATGTCATACTACGAGCCTTCTTCCCTCACTCTCGTTCATACTAATATGGGGTTTGTTGATCATCAGGGCATCATCTTGAAAGATGATGGTATATGTTTCGATGGGAGAGATGTTGTATCGTGTAGGTTAAAACACTGCATATCATTTGTCGCTCTTGCGCGAAAACTATCGCGGATGGTTCAATCAGAGAACGACGAGCATGAGATAATTCGTATCGTTTATCGGAAACCGGAATGGACTGATGGAGGTCTTCACTGGTCTGCCGTGGATGTCAACACCGAGGATGACCTCCGACAGATGATGTCCAATCATATTATGTTTAAATGGAAGAGTTACATTCATCTCATGCGTCGAAACCGTAAGACCGTCATTGAGATCCTTCGTCGATTAACTCCACCAACTCAGTAGTTTCTATTGTATTTTATTTTTATCTGTCTATTTTTATTCTAGTTGTTTATGTTTTATCGCTTGTGTAACTTTGTTTTATCGAATTAATGAAATCAAAAAAATTTGAAAACTCGTAAAATATAACACCTGAAAAAAAGTAATAATAAAGTGCTAACATCAAACTAATATGAGTTCAAATACATCAAAAAACAAATAAAAAATCCCTAACGTCGTCGCCCTCGTCCTCGTCCCCGTCGTCTAAGCTCCCCAGAAATGTCATCCGGTGCTGCCATCCCCACCAGCCTATGGAGTGTCCGATACGCCCGACTGCCATGCGTGATCTCGCCATCACGAATCCTCCCTACTGGCGATCCACAACCTCCTCACCCACTCAAAGATCGTCATATTGGGGAGGGTGTCCAAGCCGCAGCTGCTGGTGATGGTGGAGTCGGTAATAGTCTGGGGATAGAAGCCCAGAGGAACCACTCTAAGTACTTACGTACAGTCTCATCCGGCCGCCGAGCAACCCGAGTAGTGCGCATGATGTCATCCACAGATGCCATGAAGTGGACGATCTGAAAGACGCAGTTAGTATGACTCGGACCACCTCTGAGAGGGTCACGCGGGATGATCTGAGCGTACCCAAACTGTCGCAGGCACCTATCAGGCATGTAGGGAACTCCGAAGTCAGCCCAGCTGATGAAGCCTCTGTAGAGGGAGATCTACTCAAAGGGTCTACCAGCCCTGTCCTCCTCAAATGGTCGCCAGCAGACATCCTCAGCTCATCAATCATCCTCCTGTAGTGACTCAGCTTTAGGTGGTCTGACTTCTTCTTCCTCAGAGCGCCCGACCCGGTGGCTCCGCACTCGGATATGACCAAGCAACCTCTCCGCCATCCGAGGAAATACCACATAATCCAAGCCCGAAATGCAAAAATAAACAACATATTTAATTCAAAAAATTTACCCAAAGTCGGTGTCATTTAACAAAAATACAAGAAGTTAGAATGTGTACTGAAATAGTGGCATACATACCCTCCACATCACATTTGTCTCCTCAAAGACGCAGTGTTCAAGGACTCATACATGGCGGCTAGTGCACTGCACCCATGCATAGCCTCCAAGAACATCTCGCACTTAGATCATGCGGTAGATCGGCCACTTAGCCTCGTACCTGCCTCCGGTCTTCGTAGTGAAGATATCAGTAGGTCGGCCGGGCGGATAAGCCCTCACAAAGAATCGTGATGTCACCCCCTCCTCCAAATTACGCTCATAAACCTGCTCCAGCCATTTGAAGCTGTAATATGGACCCCACGGGTGTTGTTAGCAGCCTCAACCCGTGACACACCCAAATATGTCTCAGCAAGCTGTGTGGCATACTCTGAGCTCACAGTGATGGTGGGAGGTGTGGCATAGTTCCCCTGGATGGGAAGGTGCAGCAGGCAGGAGATGTCATCCAGAGTGATCGTCATTTCACCAAATGGCAAGTGAAATGACGAAGTATCTAAGTGCCATCTCTCGATAAAAGCTGGCAGCAACTCATGGTCTACTGTGGCGTGGCCAGTCTGGAGAAGTGGGGCCAATCTGGAGTCCCTGACCACAGTGGTGCGCTGAAGTAGGGTCGGGTAATGAATATGGAGTCTAGTATGGACTTTGTTGCCATGAGCCCATACTTTGACAACACGCTGATACTCCTGAAATAAAAATAAATAAATGATGTAAGCAAAAAGTGCAGACTATGTGAGTTAAATAAATTATTTAAGCAAAAAATGCAAAACTTACCGAAGTCGTGAGTATAGAATCATGATACATGATCGCGCCAGTCGGTGAAAAGAGAGGCTCGAGGTGAGGCCGAGGCCGATCCTCCGTGATGCCCCCGATCCTGCTGGGTCGCTCCTCCCGATACTCGGACATAGATTGGTGCGAGTAATAAGTATCGATCTGAAATTTGCTCCTGCGATACTCGGAGTCGGTGCATGATAATGAATAGGTTGGGGATGGTAAAGAGGAGGAGGCAGTGGATGGTACTGAGGAGGAGGCCGAGAATGATACCGAGGAACCACCTCCTCTATGCCAATCCTCCCGCTTGAGTCTGCCGCAGATAATCCCCAAGATAAAACGCCCATCATCCTCGAAAATGAGCTGGTGATGCTCGGTGATACTCACCGGGTCGACTGTCTCTCTCTCTCTGTGAGCATGCATGCGGTGATTATGCCTCCTCGTCCTCGTGCTCGGTGCAGCCGAAGATGACTCTTCTCTCTCTCTGATAGGAGATACCTCTCGTCTCCCTCTATGCCTACCGGACACTGCAACCAAAGGAAAAAAAATTAGTAAAAAAAAAATCGAGTTGCTCATCGTATTTACATAAAAAATGGGGTATATACAATGCATACTTTTTAACTCGTCGTATATAGGGTCTGCTAGGCGTATATGCGAGTGGATGAATTCTGTCTAATCGTATATACGCCTGAAAAGGGGTATATGCGATGAGTAAACAATTGCTCGTCGTAAATAAGGTTGGTGTGGGGTATATGCGAGTGGTGGATTTCTAGGCTGATCGTATATACGTCTCTGTGGCGTATATGCGAGTGACTGGTGGTCAATCGTAGGTATGACCAATAATGTGAAAGAATTGTGATTTTATAAAAACGAAGGGGTATTTTGGTCTTTTCACAGGGTGGGTGGGGGGTTTTAGGGGAAAGGGTGGGGTCCAAAAAAAAAACCCTTAAGATATATATACTCTTTTTTTAACACTTTTGGGCTTGAACACTTTTTTGCCCCATGCTTTTCACAACCCTCTCCTACTCACCACACACCAAACCTCAAATATTTCAATTTTACCTCACATGGAATACGCTCCCAAACTTCCATACATATTGTTTTTTGACGAGTACAGTACTATCAAAGTATCGAACCAGTCCAGATCAAGAGCACTGAACAGGTTCGGCAAAAAAACACTGAATACCTTCACTACCAATTCATTCTTAATTCATATCATTCTTATATCATTTCACTAGCTACCAACTCATTTTTAATTCATATATATGTCAATTCGTATGTCATCAATTCATATATCAATTCATAACCACCCTACAAAGAATTTAACATATGAAGAAATTTTGAATAAATTAAATCAAAAAGTTCATTAATTTGGATAAGTGCCTATCTATCCAGTCGCTTCTCCAAGAATCGACGAAGAGACGCTTTCCTAGCAATTGGAGGAAGTTCATGAACGGATAGGGACGACGTTGGAACAATTGGAGTGCTTGAATGATCAACAAAAGTTCTGATCAAACTAGGAGGAAATGAAGGTTTGTTCTGACACTTAATAGTATACTATGGAAAGGCAATGGAGCAAAGGTAGTGCTAAGAATTTTCAAGTAATATGGAAAGGTAAATAAAGTGGCTATGAGATAAAGCTGGAAGGAGATTCGGTTTTGTCAGAATGAAGGAGATTGGAAAAAGCTCTTCATCAATCTCCCTATAGGGGGAGCTGGTCCAATTCTTTCCAATCAATTCATTATTTTTTTGTGTTTCCGGGAAAAAAAGTTCTACGATTTTATCTCTCCAATTAATAAATATAAAGGATAAATATATATAAGGATAATCAAGAATTGTTTTTTTTATTTGTGTGTGAAAAAAAATGATTTAATTTTGAAAAATCAATAATTGAGTAACATAGGGATGAAAATATCGTATGTAAAACAACATTATCATCTTCTAATAACTAAAAATATTGACTAATTAATGATAAAACCTAACAGATTTGACTAAAACTATTTCAACAATTAGGGTGTTCAAAACAGAACCAAACCAATAGAAAACCGCAAACCAAATCAACCCATATGAAAACCGCAAACCAAATCAACCCATACTGAAAACTGCAAAATGTCGCTTTTGGTTAAGATGTGTTCAACCAATTTAAATCAACCAATTCGATTCATGATTGTCATAAATGAAGTGTCTATTTTGAATATATATATATATATATATATATATATATATATATATATATATATATATATATATATATATATATACCAATAGAAAATCATGAAACCAAATCAACCCATACTTGAAACCGCAAAAATGCCGCTTTTGGTTAAGATGTGTTCGGGCCAATTTAAATCAGCCAATTCGATTCATGGATTGTCATAAATGAAGTGTCTATTTTGAATATATATATATATATATATATATATATATATATATAGGATTTTAATTTTTAACTAGCCACCCCACTAATTAAATCGTGGCTCCGTCCTTGGTTCTAAATACGCCTTTGTTCGGTAGCCAGGGGCCGATCCTGTACGGTACTGATGCACCGTAATTGTTAAAGGGGAGTGTTTGGCAAAAATTGTGATTTTAGCAGGTATGGTGTTGTAATCACCGCATCTGGGTTCGGTGCTACAAAACTGTACCAGTTAAATTCCAGAAAAAGGGGACGCGCTTGGGAGTTTTTTATTCATTAATGGTATTTTAGTCATGGATCACTTTTTTTGCTTCATAATTAAGCGCAAAGTCTTTTTTTGTTGTCGGGCCTTGTGTCAATTTTTAGTAAAGAGCGAGAGACATCAGTTTTTCTGTGTGCTTTATGATACTAAACAATTTGTTTAGTATTTGTTACTAAAAGGGTAAAACAGTCATTTATCTAAAAATTAATAAAATTTCTGCGTGATTTTTTTTTCACAAACAAAAAAACTTCATTCATTAACTACAAATGTGCACAAAGAATGGTTAGTGACCACTAACCACGTATATGCATAATCGTGGTTAGATGCCAATGGTTAGATGTCACTAACCACAAATGTGCTTAGCAAATGTTAGTGTCCGGTAAACTACGAGATATGCATAATGTTGTTAGATGCCACTAACCACAGTTTTGCATAACAATGTTTAATTGCAGCAAAACCAACGTGAAAAAAAAAGAAGAAGAAGAGAACAGAGGGAGGGAGGCGGAGAGAACATCACATGCATGAAGAGAGGAAGAGAAGGTGGTTTTTAGAAACGAGAGGATGGAGGAAGAGAACACATGCGCACGGGAAGGAAGAGAAGGTGGTTTTTAGACCTAGGGTGGTGGTCGCCAATGAGGTAGGCGCCACCGCGATGAGAGGTAGAGTCGTCGGAAAAAGCAGAGACAAAGGTGAGAGAAGAGACCGATAGCATATAGAGATCTGATTTTTAAAATGACAACAACTCCCTTATTCATAATAACTATTAGATTAAATTAGATTAATAACAAAAGGATCCGGTGGATAAATTAATTTAGTAACAGATACTAAGCAAAACGCTCAGTACCGTAAACCATAGCCAGTTTTTCTTGTAGCATATTTTTGTTGGTAATATTCTTGTAGCGTTTTTAACTAGCTTTAATACCATATTAACACTTAAAGATAATTATGACGATGTTAAAGTGCATTTATTTTTATTTTGTGTGTGACTAAATATTTTGACCACCTAAGATTACTCAAGTAGGAGCGTTACTTTGTTGTCCAAAAAGTCTAGACTGGACTCAACGTTTCTACGGATTTTTTTTGGGTACCCCCCACTACCTCTCTCCCACCCCCATAACTCATTTTATTCCAGAATTACCCCCATTGTTTTTTTAAAAAAAAACTTTTTAGAAAATTTTCCGGAAATACCTCACAAAATGGTTTTCCCGGTTCATATTTGTTTTTTAAAAAAAAAAAGTTGGGGATTCCCGAATTTACCTACCTATGAGGTAAATCCGGAAATCCAATTTCTTATTTTGGTAAATTTGGGGGTGTTTTGGGGATTCTCGGATTTACCAAGAATTTAGGTAAATCCGGTTCACAATTTATGAACCGGATTTCACTACAAAAAAAACGAGGATTAGCGACGGAATTAGCGAGAGAAATTTTGTCCCTCGCAAAAAACGAGGATTAGCGACGGAATTGCAAGTCCCTCGCTAATGGTCACATTAGCGAGGGAGTTAGCGACGGAAATGAGATGTCCTGGCTGATTTGACTGCTGCAGACTGCTCTGACTATGCCAGACTGACAGTTAGCGATAGAATTGGGCGTCCCTCGCTAATGTCCAGTTATTTTTTGACCGAATACCCCATTCTCTCACCCATTCTCTCACTCTTCTCTCATTCTTTCACTTTTAACCCTCTTCTCTCATTCCCACCACCACACCACTTACTCTTCTTTCTCACTCATAATACCCTCACTCCTCTCCTCTTCCTCTACTCTCTCTCTCTCTCTCTCACCTACAAACTCTAACCCACCACCACACAACCACCACCACCACCACCACCACCACCACCACTCACTCTTATTTTTCACTCACAACACCCTCATTCTTCTCTTCACTCTCTTTCTTCCACACCACCACACCACTCTCCTCTCTCTCTCACTCTCTTTCTTCCACACCACCACCACACCACCACAACCACATACCTCTTTCTCTCACTCTCTTTCTTCCACCACCACCACCACCACTCTCTTTCTCCCTTACTCTTCTCCTTCTTCTTCTCTCTTTACGACACCACCACCACCACCACCACCACCACCACCACCACCACCACCACACCACCACCACTCTCACTCCTCTCTTTTGGTTATAATAATAATAATAATAATAATAATAATAATAACAACAACAACAATAATAATAATAATACTAATAATAATAATAACAACAGTAATAATAATAATAATACTAATAATAATAATAGTAATAATAAATTCAGATTGATAAGCGTGCCAATCAGACTCGGGTAGCGTGCTGTCAGAATTAGCGACGGAATTAGTGAGGGACTGGCCCTCGCTAATTAGCGACGGAACACATTTCTCTCGCTAATTTCCATTAGTGAGGAGGGAATTAGCGACCGAACTGGCCCCTCGCTAATTCCCTCGCTAATGGCAATTAGCGAGGGAATTGGGCATGTTAGCGACTGAAAATTCCCTCGCTAATGACCGTGTTTCTTGTAGTGTTTAGGTGTAAATTCGGAAAAAAATATGTCAAAATGAAAAATTTATACCAAAGTGAACCAAATTTAAGTATAAATTCGGACACTTTTCCGGAAGCATGATAATATGAACCGGAAGTAGAGCTATCAATGGGCCGGGTTTGGGCCGGCCCGCTTAGGCCCATCGGGCCAAATAGTGTATATGGGCAGGGTCGGGCCAGCCCAATATTCGGATGGGCTGCAAAGTTTAAGGCCCAAGCCCGCCCAACACCAGCCCATGGGCCAATGGGCCCTCCCAACAGGCCACAAATCATTGACTTTTTAAAATTTTGTATAAATCAAAATTAGAATTTCCAACCACTATGTCTAGAACTTCAAACACAAATGCTTGAACTTGGATATCAAGTTGATTTCATATATATGAAAAAAGGTGGAAAGTTGATATCTTTGTGATTAAATTCTCATGATATTACCGACTAAAATTTGAGTTACCAAATCTTATTCGCTTTGCCTCTAATTTATTTGTTTCTTGAGTGTGATTCATTAGGATTAGGATTAGGATTAGATTAGGATGTTGGTTGTCTTTATACCGAACTGGTATTTTTTTTGAAATAGGACAAATTCAATAGAGAAGAAGACAAAGGCATCTCGAGCGCTTATGGATCGGTATTTCTTTGGTGGTGTTTTTTTTTTGAGTCGAATCGCTTCAAGAATTTATGAATGGAGTTGCAGAACGGTTTGAAGAGAAGACGAAGGACGATCCGTTAAGCTCCAAAATCGAAGGCGTGGAATAAATAATTGACTTGTCATATTTTGATTGGATAACAGTAAAAACAACATGTATAGCACTTGTCATATTTTAAAATTAAAAAACAAAAACAAAAAATAAACGGGTTGGCCCATGGGCCGGGCTGGTCCATTGGGCCCATGCGCCGGCCCGACCCAATAACATCATCGAGCCAATCGAGCCGGGCCAAAAAACATACCGTTGATTTTGGGCTACTATTTTTAAAGCCCAGGCCCGCCCAAAAAATCGGGCCATTGGGCCGGCCACTGGGTCGGGCCCAAATTGACAGCTCTAACCGAAAGTATGTTAATATGTGGCTTTTGTTGGTTTTTTAAGGGTGTTTTTGTCCAAAAGTGACAAAATGGGGGTATGGGTGACAACTTGGGGGGTGAAAAAAAAATCCCGTTTCTACATTATATACATTGGAGTTAATTTTGTTTTGTTGGCAAAAATACACCACTGCGCCCTCTCGAGTTATTTAATTGAATTTAATTATTACTGAAAAAAAACTTAAGGACCGATTTGTTACAAAATATTCTGGTGCATTTTTGCCTATTTTGTTCAAAGTGAGACTTATTCCAATGAGTTTGAGTCATTTCTCACATACACAACTCAAATTCACTTACCAAAACTCAATATTCCACGTTTCTTATCCTCAAATTGCGTTCTAAATTTCTATTCTTTGTTCTCAAGTTGTCATGTACTAGCTATTTTCTGATGTTATTTTCATTCTGCCAAACATTCTTCATTTATGGTTGGATTTTCTCGATAATCAAAATTTGAATCATTCAGTTTCCATGTTATTTTGCATTTTTACATTTATTATCTTTGGGAATTATTAGGCATAACCTGTGATTGAAGGGAACTAGTGATAAAAAATCATACGCGTAGAGAATTTCTGAAGGCTCATCCTTATTCTCTGTTTTTTATATGTAGTCGGAGTGGTCACTTCCACTAAAAACTCACATATAACTCTGCGATCTCCGATTCGAATCTGAGACATGATATCCAGACTAATAATTTTGGCATTTGCTAGCTGAGCTAGGTCTTCCAAATTTATTTCTTAAGATAGGAGAAAGTTTCCTCAAACACCGAGAAGGTAAAAGCATAATTTATTTGCATTTATGAGTCATATGTTGCATATTGTTTCTACGAGAAGGTTGTCGAGGTCAGTGATATGATATGGTCTCCTTCGCATTCTTTTTTGCGACTTATCATCCATCTACACTTCCAACATTTGGCCGATTTAGTTCTGAAAAACACTACAAGAAAATCGCTGATTTGCCACGGACATTTCCGTGGCAAATGCACAAATTTCCGTGGCAAAACAACATTTGCCACGGACAAAAATTGGTGGCAAAAACGCTCGTCGCAAATCGTTTGCCACGGAATTTCCGTGGCAAATTTTTCCGTCGCAAATCCGTGGCAATTTTTTTCGTCGCAAAGCCCTGGCAAATTTTCGTCGCAAATCCGTGGCAAATTTCCGTGGCAAACCCGTCGCAAATTTTTTTAAAAAAAAGTTTAAAAAAAAATGGAGCAGTAGTTTCCTACTACTCCAACTTCTTCACAAATTGAGTTATCTTTCAATCTGCAGGTAAAAATGTAGTTATCAAGTGTTAACTCATACAATTAAATGGTATAAACTACATATTCATCAAGATTTTAAACTTTAGTAAATAAGTACAATTTTCATATCCAATTTGGTATCAACAGTAGATAGTAAACAATAATTGCAAAATACTAGTAAATAATTTGACATTGTTATAAACTTATAAAATTGAATTAAGCCTCAACTATTCTACATTGTTGCGTAAAAAAAAAACTATTCTACATTGCTATCTTTTTAGGGAGGGTGGTAGGTTCAATACAGATGAAGGGCTCTTCATGAACAACGTCGAGAACAGCTTCGAGCATAGGAATGACAGTACCTGTAAAGATGAGAAAGTTCAAGTCAGCTCAGAATTCGATAAATCAAAACACACCTGAAGAAAAAGGAAACAAATGAATAACCACAAGTATTCCAGACAAATGGAACCTAGTTATACCAATATATATAATGCCAAAACATAAAGTTAAATTTCAAACTTAGAAACCTCCAACTCTAGCTTCCTCTAAAACCTACAATACCAATGATTTCTACCTTTGAGATAGCTCATAGCACTATTTGCCGAAAACATAACTTATGCCCCATATCGTGCTAAATCCACTTACATAGCCTCATAAAGAACTGTAAGCCTTCTTTATACGAACATAAGAAATCAACCTCACCCCGTGTCGAAGACAATCATACAAATTAATTCCACCTTTGGGGAGGTGGGTAAAACCTTCGATTATCCTTATAACGTATAAAAATCTAAAACCAATAGAAGTGGGCTCGAAAAAAGGAAACAAAACTAACTAATTGAGCCTAGTGTAAGACTTATTATACAAATCGACACAAATTTCTTCAACGATTTCTTACACAAACCATTGCCTTAGAAAAAACAAGGGTTAAACTTGCTATATCATTTATGCACGAATACCACCAAATACCAATCGAAGTCACAAGTTCTGTTTGCTTACCATTACCAAAGCACCCCAACTATTTCATTCCTACTAAATTCACTCAAATTCGAGTACTTCTTAAACAAACACATGAAATCGAAACCCAAAGTTATTTTAGGCATCTAATCCTAAAAATACCCAATCGAAAAAATCTAATATTGAATGTCCTCCCAATACTCAACCCATCCAATTTTTAAAGTCCCCATCCCACATCCAACCAACAATACAAGTCTCTTATGTTCCTTAAAAGAATCCATTCAAACAAAAGCCATAAAAAAGATTGGCGACTCACAGACAGAACAATTAGGGTGAGGGTCATAAATGAGATCCAATCAAGAGCCAAAGACAATCAATTACCTTTAATTCCAAGTGATGTTTGTCCGGAACCAACAATTTGTCAAAAGCATGTTCAATCTGAACAAGCTTTCGGAAGGTCGTTCCACAACACAATAGAATCGGTTTAAACATTCACCACTTCTATTGTCTTTGCAAACAAGAAAGATTGAAAAAAATGAGAGTATTACTAATAAACATACCTAAATATTACTTTAAAGTATTATTTCTCACAAATTAGCCTAAAGTTAATTGAAATTTGGTACATCCACTCCCCCTCTACTCTTTCACCTTACCTATGAGTCGGTTACAACATTCCCATCTCACTCATGGGGTGTCTCTACAAGATGATTGCAAAAGTATTGGCGGGCAAATTAAAAAGGGTGTTGGGTAAGGTGATTACAGAGACACAGAATGGCACCAAATCAGTAAAAGAAGCAGGAGCAAACAGAACAGTAAGAATGGCACCAAATCAGAAAAAGAAGCAAGAGCAAATAGAACAGTAAGAGGCTACAACCTAATAGATGAAATCAAAAACATCCTAGAAAAACATGTCCTCAACGGTTTCATATGCGGACATAATAGCCACAGCAACAAGAGACTCGGTTTTCCTCTCGGGAGGACCAAATTACACTATCCCACCAGGAAGAAGAGATGGTTTAATCTCAAAGTCAACTGAAGTCAACCTTCCAGGTCCACAATCTCCAGTATCAGAAGCATTAAAGCCATTCACTTCAAGAGGAATGACAATGAAAGAAATGGTTGCATTATTAGGAGCTCATACTTGTTGGTTTCACTCATTGTAGTTTCATAAAACTCAATGACCCTTTAATGGATTCGATTTAAGGACTAATTTGGTGAAGTTATGTGGGGATATAAGTATAAATCTTGTATAAAGCATTAGTACCTACCAAACGAATTAGCCGATCCAATAAAAACAAAGTCATGCTTCGATATTTCCCGATCATGGATAAGTGTCTGCATGCCTCTAGTCTGTAAAAAAAGTTTAGCAGTAAAAATTAGCTTGAGAAATATCTTATTGGTGCAAAGATGGAAACAAAAGTTTAGGGGGGAGAAGATGGCGTAATATATAGTCATTTGTTGTTGACTTGATTGCCACAACTTCAAGACAAGTTGTTATCTCATTTTCTCTGAAAACCAACATTTAGATTAGAACAAAGAAGGATGGGAGATGCATGGGGACAGCATTGTGTTAGTTTGACACGATATATATTAATAATTGATGGTGAAACTCATTAATCATTCATTAGATATAATAAATCACATAGTATTTTAACATGGTTAACCACCACTATGTGATTGCTCGATTATATGTAGATTGGAATGGAATACCTTCAAATCGTGATTAGGCTTATTACTAGATAATTGGAATTAAAATTACTAAGACACCTGCGTCCTCGGCATGGGTGCCTTCAATTTCACTATTTGCTTTCTTGATTGTAAATCCATCATTATGCATACACTAAACTAAGAAGGACCAATAGGGATTACGAATTTGCATTCACACCCACACTAAATTTCAATGGTAAAGTAAAAACCTATCACTAACCAATTAAATACAAAGATAGTGACATATTAGAAGAATGCAAGTGTGCAACATCTTCCATCAAAATTTAGCAAGTGTAATTTGAAAATTCCATGACAATATAAGACATACAATACATGACATTAGTTAGCAAGTGTGCGGCATCTTCCATCAAAAGCAAAGGGGATGGAGCAGAGGATAGGAAATAAGTAATTGAATGTGACAAGGACATTCAATAGAGTTTTATATGGGGCTCCACTAAACATAAAAATAAAGTAGAGATGGATAAGTGTTCCTAAAAAAACACAAACCTTAGCCGCCTCACCTACGATATCGAGAAGCTCCATCACAGTCACATCATTTAAAGCGGGATCTAAGTTTGCAACGACAACTACTGCAAGACATGTCCATTATCATGGCAACAACAAAATTTATCGAAATTGACCAAAGTGATTGTATAGCAATCAAAGTGAAATTTTAAAACATATAAGGAAACAGATTCATATCCTACAAGAAGAAAAGCGCACAACAGTTTGTGTAAACTATATACATTAGTTCATGCGCTTTTTTTATCGATCATAAATAGTTCATATTAGCAACAACGAGAAGAATATCAATCAGTAAATAGGAAACATGTTAAGTCAACACCTATGAAACTCTTTTGGTCTATAACATATCAAGAATCCAAAAATGATACACGAACAATTTGGTTGTTACGATATCAACTAGTTTGCCTCGCTTCAACAATCCAAAAATCTTTGAAATTGTGCTCAAGTATACAAAGAAATTAAAAATGAAAACAAATCGAGAAATCCAATGAACACATAAATGAGTTAGTTCCTTTAAGAAGTGACAATCTTTGGTGTTTTCAGGAAAAGGTTTGAGGTCTAAATCTTTTAATGGAATACTCCTATAATTCTCATTAAATGCTGAAATGATTCAAATCAAGTTTCCTAAAAATGACATTTAGTGATACTGGTAGAATTCTATGCAAATGATTGGACTTCATTTGTGAGAATGAAATAAAGTCTGATATATCGACTTAATACATTCATTCATTCAGTGTAAAATAATTGGATTGGTGAATCGGATATCCTCACCTCAACACATATACTAACTTCATTCTCCTCATTCTCTGGATTGGTGAATCAGAAATCCTCCATGCTACTTTTCTCTTTCAAAACATACATCCGCTTTTACAAAACCAGACTGAAACTGACAATCTTTGCATGGATTCACTGTCAAACCAATTTGGAATCTCTACTCCTGCCAAAATAAAATTTGTGTTTCCAAACTTATGCAGTTCCTATTAGTCATAAATTATATGTTCAGTAACATTGCAAAGAATATCAATCATAAATCAAACATTATAAACAAACAAAACAAAAAGAAATCAGGAGCTAATTTGTACACGATGAAGTCAACTTTCAAGCACCAACAAAAACAGCATTAGAAATTCAAAACCCTTAACTAATAACCACATTATTAATTATCAAATAACTAAAGCAAATCACACTTTCCCAAACTAACACAACAAGTCGTTCAAATCAAACATTGGGACATTTAGGGTTTTTTTAATTAGTGAAATTAGGGATAAATTAAAAAAGATAATAGAAATTACCTACAAGTGGGGAAGAGGAGGAGCGGTGGCGGCGCGAAATGGTGGAGGTCGGAGGAGAAACGGTGGAGAAACAAAGGTGGAGGTGGGCGCGATTAGCGATGGAGAGTGGTGGAGATCGGAGGAGGAGAGAACGTTAGTGCAGCCGGTCGATTAGCGATGGAGGAGGCGGAGGAGGGTGGAGGTGGAGATCGGAGGAGGAAACCGAGGTGGTGGAGGTCGGGAGGAGGAGACGAGTTCGATTTTTAGGGAGAGAGAAGCGAGAAACGTCGTTACGATTTTAGGGAGGATCGTGGGGAGTGTGGGTGGAGGTGAGGTGGTGGTGATTGAGAGTGAGGAGGGGCGGCGGAAGGTGAGGAGAGCGAGAGGAGAGCGAGAGGGTGAGGAGAGAACGTGACGTTGTGATATTAGGGAAGAGAACGTGACGTTCTATATTATCGGGCTCGTTTTATTTTTATTAATGGGTTGCCACGGACTTGCCACGGCATTTCCGTGGCAAATTTCTGTCCTTTTACATGTCCGTGGCAAACCCGTGGCAAACACCAGCGGGAAATTTCGCGCCCTTACTCTTTACGCATGCCGTCGCAAATCTGTGGCAAATTACTGACGGAATAAGGTCCGTGGCAATTGCTGGTGGCTAAAACAAGCTTTTCTTGTAGTGAAACCTTTATTCATCATTTGTTTCTATGTTGCATCTGCCTAGTCCAGAACACTATACTTTTGCATTCTCTTGGAAAGGTATGGAATTTTTAAGGTAATTATATTATCTTGAAATTTTTTAAAGTTATACTATGTGCACACTTGTCACACGTTAAATATTACTCTTTGAATTGAAAAACCAAAAAACAATAGGAAGTATTACTCTAAGGGGCATGGGGTATATAGCCATAATTAAGCAAGATGTTGATTTCCCTATTCTGAGAAACGAAGTATGAGAAATATATATAATATGATTTCATAAATCAACATACACCTTTTATTATCCAACTATAATATGGATTTTTATTTTAGTAGCTCCAATTATTAGCAAGTAGTAGAAGAATGAAGCTACGTACAAGTGATGAACATCACAAAAACAGAAACATTATTATGCTCTCCGAAACGTAATTGGTAGCACATTACCATCCAAGGCCAATAAATTATAATTACTGATCAGAAACTCACGGAAAGCACCAACAGTTCCACAGTTAAACCTAGCAAGGGGAAACACATCTGTAGGACAAAACTGAATATTATATATACCTCTCATTTCTGCCTTCACAATCTTAAAGTAATTAGTTGCATCATTACCCGTCCCAGTTATAATTAGCCTCCTTCCACTTTTGGTGTCCCTCTCACCCAACTTCCATTGAGTTGACGGACAAACAGTGGAAGCTGCAAAAGCAACCTTAAAGCTCTTATTAACCATAACAACAGTATCTTCTATTGCAAAAGGTGTGAATTTAACGGGTAACCCTTTTGACAAGTCAGTATTCTCTTGACCAACATATAATGGGCATGATTTGCTTCTATTGATCAAAGTCAAAGGACCTCCAAGATCATATAAGGCTGTTGTTATGTAATATTCCTTGCCAACCTCAACAGGTTGGCCTCTTACGTCAAGAACTGCATCGGATTGTGCTAATGCTGATGTTGTTATCATAAGCCATACAACAAGCTGGATAAGGCTTGTTTGAATCATTTTGGTTGACATGCTCTGAATTGTGTGTATCTAAGTTTCACTCAGAGAAATAAACCTTAATTTTAGACGAGATTGTGTGCTTATGTTGTTGCAATGGGTTGGTATTTATAGGATATACATATCCTCACGTGGCCTAATTTATAGCTAGTAGCTAGACATAGCTTAATGACTGACTAACGTGGATGAAAAGTTAAATATATCTCATCTTTTTTTCCAAATATTCGCCAAATCTAGAACCCTAAATCTGTAACCTTTAATAAGAAAGCTCGCAATTTTGCAGCATCAATTATGTCAGCAATCCCATCCTCATTTGCACTGCTTCAACAAAAATCTCGCAGCTGCAACTCATACTCCTCGACCTTATTTTCTCTCAAGTGTATTTGGATTGAGTATCCCTTGTGTTTGGCTTTATTATATATATATATATATATATATATATATATATATATATATATATATATATATATATTAAAAACAATGAAGAAACTACACCTAAGATCGTCATAATCAGTAAAGTCAGTCACTAATTAGATCAGCAGGTTTTAATCCACATCAGCTGTCTTTTATTCCACGTCACTATTAATTACTTCTGTCCATTAGAAGGCTATCTTCATCTCTATGATCTAACGGATTTGTTTCACATATGGCCTAATCAAACGGCATACATTATAGATAACATTCCAAGGGGAAAAAATCAAGGGCTATTATTCAATTAGATTTCGGCCATGTCTTTAATTACCTGTCTATTTTCATTAAAGCTGGTCTGGCCCACTATAAAATCAAATCAAAGGAGTCCGGTTTACATCACTAAATAACACATTTAGTGATAGTCACAAAATAACACATTTAATGTCGAATACAACTACCTTACTATTTTACTCTCTCTCTCTTCTAACATTTTTCTTTATTTTTTTTCTCTAACTTCGTTACGACGTAGTGCTCCTTCTGTGAAAGGTTGTGAACTCTTAGCTCAGAATAGAAAATTCTCATCCTCAATGCTATTTTTTTAAAATCTTCCACTTTTTTGTTTCATCTCTTAAAAAATTGAATTAGCTGCGGTGAATTGAAATAGAGAAATAATATGATTTTATTTTATGAATGACCGAATCGCTGGAAACTTGGAAAAAAGTTGAGAAAAATACAATTTATTCAAAAGTTAGAAACAAGTTGAGTTTATTATTTATGGACACCCATTCTTAAGTTTATTATTGATTTTTCAGTATACTATTAGTAACAAGGAAAGGTTGGAATAATTGTGATTAAGCTATTTCCAATATTAAAGTATTCATTCAATATAGTCTCAAATCCATTGATCGGTATTTTTTCTGTCAGTTTAGTGGATCTTAATTGGTATGATCTTATTGCTTAATGTAGAATACAAGCACCTTAACAATAAATCAAAGGAATGAAAAATAGAGAAGCAAAAAGAAGAATACGTTGAATAATCGCGCTGAAATGAAATGCATGCGAAAGTCAGTTTTAACTATAATAACATCAAACCAAATAGCTAAACCTATCAACCAAGCAATAATATAATAGTAGCTTCTTTGAGTTAATAGTATTTTATTTTATTAGTACTTATTTCTACTGTGAGAAGTGTCTAACATTTTTTTTTTTCCAACTTTACAGTACAAAAAAATGGGGAAACAGAACAAACAATATAATGTAGTAAGATTTTAATAATTTTTTGGCTTAAATATGTTTTAGACCCCTGCAAATATAGTGTGTTTTGATTTAGGCCATTGCATTTTTTTAGTAAAAAAGTCATTGCAAAATCAACTGTTTTGATATAAGCCCTTTTGTTAGTCAAATGTTACAAAAAAACACAGTTGACTAACAGAAGTCCTATGTGGCTTTTAAATTTATTTCTTTTATTTTTTAAATCCTAACTATTTGGCATCTGCATCATCATCTCTCTCAACTTCACCTCTCTCATCTCCCTTCCCCATCTCCATGACCAACCATCCCAATCTCCGGTGACCTTTGCCAACAACCACCACACCACCACCACCACAACCACTCTCTTCTCTCTCTCACCCACACCAACCCCACCACACCACCACAACCACAACCACTCTCCTCTCTTTCTCTCTCTCACCCACACCACCACCACCACGACCACAATCATTATCTTCCATCTTTCACCCACACCACACCACTTTTTTATGACATGTTATGCTCCTAATTCACATGTGCAAAACCCCCAAATTTCACATCTCCATGTTTCCCAGTTATTGAAACTCCAAAATTTGTTTATGTGCAATACAATAGAACCCTAATTCTAAAATCCCCAAATCCTTTCACTTGGTTTTATGCTACTACAATTCCAACATTTAGGGTTATATGGTGGTGAAGAGATGAAGAAGAAAGAAAGGAAGGGAATGATGGTTGAAGGTTGGAGGTTGAAGATGAAGAAGATTGAGAGAGATGAAGAATAAAAATAAATTAAACACTACAAAAAAAGGCAATTAGCGAGGGACATTGCGAGAGAAAATAAGTCCCTCGCAAAAGCAAAATTTAGCGAGGGAAAAAGAGTCCTCGCAAAATTGGCAATTAGCGACGGAATATCAGTCGCTAAATGCAAGGCGCCAATTTCAAACCGAAATGCCGCGTTTTTCAAGGCACTTAGCGACGTAAATAAACAAATCTCTCGCTAATTGGCAGATGGTTCTGACCGTTGCAGAGCCTTCGGAGGCGCGCGGATTAGCGACGGAACTTCGGTCGTTAAATCCGTCGCTACGTGGCGCGTGTTTTTGACCGAAGAGCTTTCCCTCACTCTTCTCTCATTCTTTCATTCTTCTCTCTCACCCCACACCACCCAAACCCTCTTCTCTCATTTCCACCACCACCCACGCCCCCCACCGGAGCTCCTCTTCATCTCCTCTCTCTCTCTCTCTCCTTTCACTCTTATTCTCTCCACCTTCTTCCACCACACCACCCAAACCTCAACCCTCTTCTCTCTCTCATTTCCACCACCACCCACGAAACCACCACCACCACCCACGAAACCACCACCACCAAAGCTCCTATTTATTTGCTCTCTCTCTCTCTCTCTTACCATTTCTTCTTTCCCTCTTACTCTCCACCTTATTCTACCACACAACCACCACCACCACAACCACCCCTTCTTGTAAGTTTTGATTTTCAATTTTTTATGATATTGTTTTAATTTTAATTTTTTATTGAATTTGTTTTAATTTATTTTTTCCTTGAAATTGAAATTGGTTAGGATTGGATTTTGGTGTTTGAAGTTTCACAACCGCACCGGAGTGCGCACCGTCACCGAACCACCGCACCGGACGTCAATCTCATAGAGGTTAGTTTTTAAATAAATTTGTTGTTATGTATTAGAATTGAGTATTGTTGTGAATTATGAGTTATAATTAAGTATTAGGATTAATTGTTGTTGTGAAATGTGAGTTAAAATTTGTTGTTATTGTTAAAATGAACTTGTTGTTTTAGAGGTTGTAGGATTGAGTGTGAATTGTAAGTTATAATTGAGTATTAGGATTAATTGTTTTTGTGAAATGTTAGTTGAATTGAGAGTGAAAAGTGAGTTAAAATTTGTTGTTGTTGTTAAAATTTACTTGTTGTTTTAAAGGTTGCAGGATCGAGTGTGAGATGTGAGTTAAAATTGAGTGAATGTTGTTTGGGAAACTATATTGTTAGAGATGATTGTTGTTAGTAATTGAAAATTGTGTATGTTGTTAATTGTGTTAAGTTGTTGAAACTGAAATTGAAAAATGTATGTTTTTAGAGCAAAACTTAAATAGAGATATTAATTGAAAAGTGTATTATTTTAGAGTTGTTAATTGAAAAGTGTTTAAGTGTTTTTTGGATGAACCCTAGGTTAGATGACCGTGTGTTGTTGATGGAAAATGGTGAGGAAATCAGATGTCACTTGTATCAATAGGGGTTTAGGCCTAATTATAGGATTTGGACTGACCATGGCGAACGACTTCCAATTGGATTCAGGACTGATGAGGAAATCAGATGTCACTTGTTAGTATCACATTTCGTATCATTAATGTTGTTAATATTATTGTTGTTTGTTCCTCTTTTTTCATAGAAATGGATTCAGGAGGAGGCTCTGACCCACCAAGAAAAGATAAAGGGAAGGCACAAGGGTCTCCCAAGAGGAGGCGTAATCGTAGTAGAACTAATGAGGTGGTACTTAATATTGGAAATATGAGGTCGAATACATTTGTTGGTCCGCCCTTGCACTACCACCTCGGATGCCCCACCACACCCCAGGCCTCTCCATCAGGCCCCAATTGGTTTCATATTCCCTCACATGGACATATGCCACCTCCTGGGTATACAGCTGGGCATATGCCACCTCCCGTGTACAGCTGGACTCTTCCCCCCACCACCTCTGTGGTATATAGCTGGGCATATGCCATCTGAGCATATAGGCACATCGACTGAGCATATGCCATCTGATGAGCATATAGGCACATCGACTGAGCATATAGGTACATCGACTAAGCATAGAGGTACATCGACTGGCATATTGGCACATCGACTGGATTATCTATGCCCACACCGGAGGATGATCATGTTGGTGGTGATGGTGCTAATGAGCCGAGAGTGGAGGTGGTTGATGACGAGGAAGTGCAGGTGGTTTATATCAACAACTAGAAGCTCTATATCATTGATTGTTTAATATATTTTTTCATTATGCAGGCTTGTTCTGTTGAAGACAGCTTCATCACACATCACATATGTGATCCAGAAGAAATATTTTCAAACTTACCATAAAAAGTGGAGTAAAGTTAGTAGTAAAGAGAAGGAAGAGCTGTTGAATTTTTTTAGGGTAAGTGTCAATTATGACATTATGTACCTATATATATTGTTAGTTTTAATTTAATGTTTAATGTTTAATATTATTAGCTTTACATTATGTACCTATATATTGTTAGTTTTAATTTAAACTTTCATTATGCTTAATACAGAACAAAGTGACATGGTATGAAGAGCATGATGAGTAAGTTAAAAGATGTTTTTTTCTGAGGTTCGGTATGCAATTGTCGGATATGCTGTATAAGTTGAGGCGTGCAAATTTGAGGCCTCCTTACATGGGTGAAAATGTTTGGAATGCCTTCAAGGCACATTGGGAAACAGAGACGTTCAAGTGTAATTACGAAAAGCGGCGAATAGAAAACTTCGAGAAAGGGTGGCTCGCTTAAGCGTGTTGGGTCCATAAGCCGAGCACAACATGCTATTCGATTGGTAAATTATTTTAAATATCTGTGTGTTTCACTACGCCATATTTGTCAAAAAAGAGCGCCCCTATAAGCAGCGCTTTAAGTAAAAACGCTATGGATGGCCAAAACAGCTAACCCATACCCAGCGTTTTTTAAAAAAATGCTGCCCATCGCCTTTAAACGCACTAGCCATACCCAGCGCTTTTTAAAAAACGCTGGGTATTGGGTCACACGTTCTCCCAATACCCAGCGCTTTTTAAAAAACGTTGAGTATTGGGTCACACGTTCTCCCAATACCCAGCACTTTTTAAAATACGCTGGGTATTGGGTCACACGTTCTCCCAATACCCAGCGTTTTTAAAAAACGTTGAGTTTCTCTCTCACGGATTCTATCTCTCTCACACCGATCTATCTTCTCCCCCTACCTCTTACTCCGTACGTCTTCCCCCTCTTCCTCCCTTCCCCACTCTTCGTCTTCCCTTCTTCGCCTTCCCCCTCTTACTCGTCGCGCCGCCGCTCTCCTCCACTTCCTCTCTCCTCTCTCTTCGTCTTCGTTTCTCAAATTGGGGGTGGAGAAAAAAGTAGATCTAAGAGATAAGCCGCCGCCCTCCGACCACCGCGTCTGCTCTGCTCCGACAAGCTGCTAAGAACCCTTTCTGTGTGAAGGGTCGCGTTTTATGTGACCACTGCCGCGTCTTTGGTTTTGAGACCTCCGCCATCACCAACATTGCCAGGTAACTACTAAACCTTTTCCTCTTCATCTACTTTATCATTTCTTTACTACTAGTATTATTAGTGTTAAATCTCGGATCTATTTCTTATAACCGAAATTTTATTCTTTCTTTTCTTTGTGTTGAAGAAGCAAGATTCTTCATTTTTACTCTTTTTGAGATATGCCTCTTGCTTGAATTACTAGGTTATCGATTCGATCTCTCACTTCACAAATAAGCGCACTACACTTAGATTGTTTCATTTAAAATTCTAGCTATTGTCCGTCGATTCATTACGCAGTGATGTCTTTGGATCTAACAATGAACTCCTTCAATTTTATATTTGTGAGTTTACTAGTTATTATGATTATGTTTAGGTCTTTGAGGTTATCTTTGGTATGCAAGGACAAGAATACTGAACAAAATAGTGTACACAAAGAGTGGGAGGAGTGATGCAAGTGGAGCATATACAATCTATGTGGATGAGGATCACGCAGATCGATCTGTGATGCTAAGCTTGTGAGCAGTCATGAAGATAGTTTTTAAGATTAGAAATTTGCCACCACCTTCATTGAAAGAGATTTTGTTTTTAAATTAAAAATCTGGGTTTTCATTTAAGGGCCTCTACATGGGATCCCTTATGGATTGAAGGACATAATATCAGTTCTGAATACAAAACAACCTGGGGTCAAAGTCATTTGAAAATCAAGTTATTGACATGGAAGCTTGGGTCTATAAGAGGTAATATTCATAACAAATGAAAAGCTACAGACTAGAAATGATGTTTGTGCCTAAATTTTTTATATAGTTGTTGAAGTTGGTTTAACTCTTTCTCGGGATCACTTCACGATGAACTTTTTAATATCGGGCTTGATGCAATATTTCTCAATAATAATCGGTTTAGTGGTGAAATTCCACGCAATTTAGGTAACTCACCTGCATCGATGATTAACTTGGCTAATAACAAGTTGAGTGGAAATACTCCACTACCTTTGGGTTTATGAGTCCTAAATTGAAGGAGATTTTGTTTCTTAATAATGAGTTAACAGTTGTATTCCTCAAGGAGTTGGGATATTTACTTAGATGGAAGTTTTGGATTTAAGTTTTAATTCGCTTGTGGGTCATTTACCGATACAATATCTTGTTTGCGTAATATAGAGGTTCTTAATTTGCAACATAATAAGCTTTCGGGGATATAAGCGATGTGATCTGCATTCATTGGGAAGTTTGATTAATCTTACAGCTTGCTTATAATTTCTTTTCTCGATTTAGTCAAGAATGTTCAAGGCTTTTTAATGTTGGTTTTGATTTCTCGGATAATTGTATTCTGGTAGGAATATGCAGAGAGACCTCAACCATAATGTTCTCATTATTCCCGGTGGTAATCTTAATTGTTTTAGAATCCCTACTCCAAGACTTGTTTGTGGTTCTCTTATGGCAAAGCACACAAATTTTGGTGCATCATCTCCTTGATAGCTAGATACAGGTTTGTGGTAATGACTTTTATTATTGATTGGTTAAGGTTACTAATTTAATCCATAGTCTTTGATGATTTTATTCTTAATGTATTTGATATTATACACATTAATTATTAGTGAACTATATACAGATGTGCCTTTATTATGTGGGCACTTGTTATGAAACAAGATAATTTGTGTCACGTGGTGTGCTCATTTGATAGGATTATTTAATATGTAGATCTGCAACTGATTGTGCTGTTGTTCTGGATACTATTCGGGGAAGAGATCCCGACGATCCTTCATCAAAAGATAGCTTCCTTGATGATCCGTTCTTAGTTGACATTACTAAGTTGACAGTTGGATATCTTGATGATGCTGAAATGGAGGTTAGTCGTTCAAGTAATTTTATTATAAGAACACATGTGACATGTTCATGCTCTGATATCAAATATTGTCAAATTCCATAAGACATCTCCATTTCTTGAATTTTGTTAGGATAAGACATGAAACTGAACCTCTTTTGCTACGACAAATCAGGTTGTTCAAGTTCTTGAATCAAAGGGTGTCAAGATGGTCCCCTTCAAACTGAATTACACAGTTGATTCTGTTCAAGGTATATTAAATTTCACAATGGATGTGGATATTAAAGGGAGGAATAACCCGATTTTTGACAAACAACTGATTATTCATTTCTCTAAATATATTAAGTTCTAAGAATGAGTTTTAATAGGAAGCACTTCCTTAAATGCTTTCAGACACAAACTTGATCATTTTCTTATTGTGTTGCGAGTAAACATAGAGTATGATCTTGATCTAAAAATTGGGAAAGCTGTGATGCAATTTTTTATGGTCTCATTTTCTTATTCATGTTTTGGTATTTTTGATGTATGATTTAATTTTGGATGTATGATTTAATTTTTTGGATGTATTTTGGATTTATGATTTATTTTTTTATGATGTATGATTTAATTCAGTTTAAATACAACAAATTCATAGATATCACTATTAAAAATATTTTGGATGTATGATTTAATTTTTTTGTTGCAAATATAAAATGGAAAATACACAAAAACTGAAAAAAAAATTAAAAAAAAAAAAAACAATGCGCGGCGTTTTTTTAGGAAGCGCTTATTTGAGGACGTGTTTGGGCAATGGGCGCTTTTTAGGAAGCGCCGCCTATTTGAGGACGTGTTTGGGCAATGGGCAGCGCTTTTTAAGAAGCGCCGCCTATTTGAGGACGTGTGTTGGGCAATGGGCGCTTTTTTTAGAAGCGCGCCCATTGTTGGAGTGGAATACCAGCGCCACGTTCAAAGAATCAAAAAGCGCCGCCATTGATGGAAAAAAACGCGCCTATATACTAATTCATTTTAGTGTTTTTTACATTAGTTAATTAGTTAGCAAGTGTTGAAAATGTGTTTCATTTTACAGAGTAAGAAGTTGGGACGCCCTATCACTGCTGCTGAGCTACACAGGGCCACCCATGTAAGGAAGGGTACTCAAGGTCAATATGTTGAGGAGCGCGAGGTTTACTCTGTAAATACACAACTTGATTTGTATTATATATACATATGTTGCTTTGTTAAAATGAATGGAGCAATAATTATGCTATGTTTTGTGGTTATACAAAATAGGAGGCACATTCTCAGGAGATGGGTCCGGCGACTCAGAGGACCTGGAACTCTGAATCACCTGGTGAACTTACTCCTGAGTTGATAACTCTGTCGAATGCACACTAGAAGACAAAGACAATTTCCTACTCAATCAGATTCGGAGAGAGAGCGGTTTAGGAAGATGGAGGAGGAGCTGCATTCTACGCAGCAGAAGCTGCGAGAGAGTGAGATGCAAAAGCGAGAGTGGCGAAGAAATGATGGAGATGCAAAAGCAGAGTGGCGACAAAAGATGGAAAATGACGTGAAGAGGGTGATGCGCTTTCTTGATCTAAGGAGAGAGCATGTCTCGACCTCTACGCAAAGAACTTGGGGGTCTGACTCGTCTGAGTGTCGAATTTTAGAGGAGTCTGAGGAGTCTGATGACGGGTCCTTTTAGTACTGTTTGTATTATTAGTCTTACATTTGAGTATTTTGTGTTGTACTGACATTTGATTTTACGTTGTGTTGATTCGGATTCGACATTTTAGTATTTTATTCGTATTTAAACATTTTAGAAATGTTTGATTTATAATGATTTAGGTATTTGAAATTTTATTATTTATTAATAAATTATAATAAGAGTGGTTAATAGTAGGTTTTAAAACAATTTTTTTGGACTTTAGCGAGGAATTATTGAGGAATTAGCTAGGGGCGTGCGGACACGTGGCGCTCTCGCATGGACGTGCGATCATGGCGATTAGCGACGGAATATGTGTCCTCGCTAATTAGCGAGGATTTAGCGAGGAATTGGCGTGGGTAATTAGCGGCGGAACACTATTTCTCTCGCTAATTGACATTAGCGAGGAGGTAATTAGCGATCGAATCGGTCTCTCGCTAATGGCAATTAGCGACGAATTGGGCCTTTTAGCCACCGATATTTCTCCTGCTAAACCCAATGCTTATAATGACTTGGCGTTACATGTCAACATTAAAAATAAATTAGAAAAAATAAATTAATGACAACTCAGCATTTTTGTAACTTTGGGTTAACAGAAGGGCTTATATAAAAACAGTGTATTTTGCAAGGGCTTTTTACTAATTTTTTTTTTGCAGAGGCCTAAACCAAAACACGCTATATTTGCAGGGGCCTCAAATATATTTAAGCCTAATTTTTTTTGACAGGATTAGTAAGATTTATATTGACTGTTCCCATCTACGATATAATGTAGTATCACAGTGTTGCTTTTGATCCTCCATATGCTCCGTTCATATAGTTTTTTTAATTAAATTGAGTCAATGATACTGGACTTACAGTGTTTGACAAATGTTTTTGATTGTGACAATTTTTTACTTGATTTGTTGAAAGTGCATATGTGAAATAAGGTTTACTTTATATAAAGTGAAGCAACCTTTGATATTGAAACACAATGAGCCCTGTGATGCGACTTAATCATGTTACTATGTTAAAATATGGTTGTGAACGTGCACAGAATAAATTGAATCAAAAATATTTGACATCACAAAAGTATGAAACCAATCGCATATGCCGTTGAATGCTACACATTGTATGCACATTTTTAAGATATGCATGTTGCGCATTTTGTAGCCCCTGCAATTGCAAATTAAAATCACCAGACAAGCATGTTGCTTTGGTAATTTGATACCAAAACCATTTCATTTTTTTAAAACATTCACAGATCAAAGTTACCCATGGAAAAACAAAGGGACAATACTGCTCTTTTTAATTTTACTAATTTGCAAGTTAATGACTGTATTTAGGGAGCCAGGATACAGGCTCACATCGACAAAATGTACATCTATAAGCATGACAGATCTCTCTCTTGAAGGGTCTGCAGATACAACATCTCTAAATTTGCAGTAGCTTTTAATTGCAGGAAGTACTGTTCATGAGGGTGCAGTGAATTTGAAGTTGCAAGCTATCATTATTTTTGTTTTTCTCAAAAATCGATTAATACAATTCGAGAAAACGATATTAACACACACACACACACACACACACACACACACACACACACACACACACACACACACACACACACACACACACACACATATATATATATATATATATATATATATATATATATATATATATATATATATATATATATATATATATATATACGTTTTGACAAATAATTTAATATACAAATTTGTATAAAATCTTTATAAATTAATATATGTTAATAATGTATTTTGCTAAAATTATTATAGAATATAATAGCTAAATTTTAGATTGTGTCAGCAGTATTTAATATCTCACACAATGCACGTAAATATCGACTTCTGCTTTTTTAATTCCTAAAAAATTGTCAAATTTTTAAGTTACTAAGTGAATGTCGACTAAACTTTGTACATTTGAGTGAATTATACTAGTGTGTGTATATATATATATATATATATATATATATATATATATATATATAATCAATCTTACTTTCATAATGAAACTCAACCTTGTGTTCGGCTTTATTTTTTATATATATATATATATATATATATATATATATATATATATATATATATATATATATATATATATACACACGTGTGTGTGTGTTTGCCTTTCAGGGAAAAAAAGACTCCTCGACCTTATTGTTGGTGGAGGTGAGGTATGTTGTTCACAGAGTGGCAAAATCTGGACCAAACCATGGAAAGAAATTCTGTCGGTGTAGGTTTTTATGATAAGATTCCTTCTAGATACAAATTTGAGTTGCTGGAGTTGAATGTTGTAAATTTGAGTTTCACTGTAAAAGATTATGTTTGTTTTAGGTTAGTCCTATAAGCTTTTATTCTATTTCAAATAAGTCCTTTTAGATTTGTTTAAAGTCTATATAGCTAAAGGGAATAAAGATAGTCAACTTCGGAATGATTGTATTGAAGATTCATATATATGGGGATAGATCAATAGAGTTTGTAATGGAAGTTGCAACAATTAATTGTTTTTTTGTTGGTTGTAATTTGTGTAATGTAAATGGTCATTATAATGGAAGTTACAAAGGTTCTACATCTGTTATTGATTTAGGCGATGTCAAAAATGTAAACGTCATATATAAGATAATCAACCGATGTGGAATGTCTTTTTGACATCGGTTCTTCGAACAACTGGTGTTAAAAGTTCCCATTGTTAGAGAGTTTTAAATACTTTTTAACATCATATTTCTCACAACCGATAAAAAAAAATACTTTTAGTATCAGTTGCTCAAATAACAGACGTAAACATAGGGATGGCAATGGGGCGGGGCGGGTGCGAGAGTACTCCACTCCCCGTCCCCGCCTCCCAAATTGTCCCCCGTCCCCATCCCCGCTCCGCGCCTCACATTTCTCCCATCCTCATCCCCACTGGATCCCTCGCGGGACCGCAATAATAACAAAAAATATAAATTAAATATAATAAAATTAGAAAAATATATAAAAAGTAAGACTAAAATTCAAAAGTTTAACATTTTTATTAAAATATGTAAATGTTAGTCTTAGTTTTATATTTTAATATTTAGAAAGTATAAAAGTTAGAACAATATAATATTTTGTTAATATTTTAAATTCAAAACACGTATAAAAAGACTAAAAAATTAATTACTAATAAATAATATATATCTATAATAAGTATATTTATGTAATTTATTCGAGCGGGTCCTCATGGTGGATATGATCCCCATCCCCATCTCCACTTTGATTGCGGGGGGATTTTCTCCCCCGTCCCCATCCCCACGGGGAAAAATCCTCCGCCCACGGAGCCCCATTCAGGGCAGTCCCCGCGGGGATCCCCACTTGCGGGTAGAAATTGCCACCCCTACGTAAACATTTGACATAAGCTATTCGAGACGGGGTGTAAATAAGTTTTTTATAAAAAAAATGCTTTTGAAATTTGTGTTTTTAGCCAATTGGATAATTTATTTAAAAAAATACTTAAATAACCAATATATATATATGAGTAGAGATCAATTTACTCCAAGAGGAACTTTAAAAGAGTTACTCCACATCCTAATCGTTGATTTCAATTTATCCAATGGTAACAATGCACCACTACTTGGTGGTGTATTGTTACTATTGGATTATATCCAAATCAACGGTTAGGATGCATGTGGAGTAACTCTTTTAAGGTTACTCTTAGAGTAACTTGATCCCTACTATATATATATATATATATATGGATTGTTTGGCAAGGCGTGGAAATGTTAAGTGTTAGGTTTAGATGAATCAAAGTCTAACATTTTACTACCCCACGCATGATTCAACCTTTGCTATATCAAAAAGCATTCATTATGGTTTAAGTGCAACTGAGGCTAACTTGAACGTGGTTTGAATCAAATTGGGCAGCCTCAATTGTTCTAAATTTTTGGTTAATTGAGAATTGCAAACAAGAAGATTGAAGCTATTGTAGGGACCAATTGTGATATAGAGAAGATGATAGAATAACTAGAGAGTTTTTTTCTAGAAATAATGAAAACATATTTTTGGTAATTTTTAATCTTTAAAATACTGGATTTGTTATATGCGATATGTTTTAGTGGAAATGAAAAGAAATTGAAGCAAGAAAACAAGAAATGAAAATAAGCAAGCCCTAAAGTGTTTGTTTAAGCTAGACTCAAAAAAAGTGACTAAAAGATACTTTTATATTTTATGGTTACCATGTTATTGGTACACAGTATCCATCGACTTTACCGATAACTAATCTACGCCGGATAACTTGGCTGGCCATTGTATACCCAGCTTTCCAGTCAATGCGGTTCTCTCCTACTAACAGAGTTTTTGTCACATCCAATATTCGAACCCTAGACCTTGAGATGCAATCCAAGCCCAGTTACCACTCAAACCAAACCTTGTTGGTTTTTTAAAAGAGGTGCAACACGAGGACTTCTTAGAAGAGGTCACCCAGACTACTCTTGTCAAAACACCCTTAATCATGCGAGTTCGATGTACTAGTGCTGTTGTGATCACCTAAAGATATTTTTAAATGTTAATATAATCTTTGAAAATATTGAAGTAAGGTATTTCTTGATCTATATAGTTAGTATTAGAAGGTTTTCACTCTTTTAAAATGGGGTATATTTTAGAAGATCAAATTCGAAGCCATGTTTTAAATTGTGGTAATTGGTGTGTTGTGCGACTTTGGTTGTTAGTCATTTGCTTAGTTAAATAGATGATTAGTCGTTTTCTCGGGTGATCGGGCTTTTGCTCAATTTATTTAGTGATCCCCTTTATGACGAAGCAATTATATATGTTGAGAAAATGACTCTGATTGTCAGGTTTCGAGTTCCTAAACTACTCCAAAGCGCAATAGGTTTAAATAAGGTTTGAAAAAAATTCAGCGGCCCTGGTACTACTCTCGTCAAAACACGAAGTTATGATATACTAGTGTTGTTGTGATCGCACCTAAAGATATTTTAAATTTTAATATAATCTGAAAATATTGAAGTAAGGTATTATTAGAAGGTTTTCACTCTTTTCAAAATGGGGTATATTTTAGAAGATAAATTTCGAAGCCATGTGTTAAACTGTGGTAATTGGTGTATTGCGCGACTTTGGTTGTTAGCCGTTTTCTTAGTTAATTTGAAGATTAGTCGTTTGCTCGGGTGATCATCCTTTTGCTCAACTGATTAAGTGCTTTCCTAGCCAACTCGTACTGCTAATAGTGATCCCCTTTATGATGAATTAATTACGCTGAGAAAATGACTATGATTCTCAGATTTCGGGTTTCTAGACTACTCCAAAGAGCGTCTAGAGTAAGAAATTTAATAAAATTGTTTGTGTGCAAAAGAGGTTAAAATGAGGTGGGATAAAAGTTCAGCGACCCCAATTTTTTGGTAGGAACAAGACAATGAGAGTTTACTTTCATAAAATAATACTCTAAGTTTGTATTTTCAAAAATTTTAGTTTTTTGAGATTTGCTAACAAGAAGATTGATGGTATTAGAAGTGGCCAATTGTAGAGAGAAGATGATAGAATAACTGGGGAGATTTTTAGAAATAATGAAAACATATTTTTGGTGATCTTCAAATTTTAAAATACTGGATTTCTTATTTGTGATGTGTACATTTTAGTGGAAATGAAAAGAAATTGAAACAAGAAAAAAATGGAAATAGACAAGCCCATGTGTTTGTTTTAGCTAGACTCAGAAAAAGAGAGAAGAATGTATTTTAATTGTTCATATAGTCTTTGAAAATATTGAAGTAAGGAATTTCTTAATTTAGTGTTAGTATTAGAAGGCTTTCAGTATTTTAAAATCGGGTATATTTAAAAAAGATAGAATTCAGAGCCATGTTTTAAATTGTGTTAATTGGTGTTGTTTCGGACTGGGCCGAAGCCCAATCCAAATCCAATAGAAGAACCTCAGTGCAGCGTACTCATTGCCTGCAACTGGGTCAGGCCCAATGTCGAAGATCCGGATCAAGGCGCCGCATCCAACGGCGCGCAACAACCACCCGCCTCTATAAATAGCGAGACACCCCCTCCAAGATTAGGTACACTTTCATTTCTTGCATACCCTTTCCACTTCTCTCTTAGGCATCAGAGTGCTTGTAGGTACCATCCCTCGGCTAATCAACATCGGCATCCTCGGCAGACCCGAGTTAACACGGACGTGCCCGAGCCATCACTAAATCCATCCGAGACACTACTCCAAATTACCTCGGGTAGAATATCCTTCCCGATCTAGGTACGAACATTGGCGGCCACAGTGAGAGAACTCTCTCCTAAACTCTTTCACTCTTTGGACAATATTCCACAAGCAACAATGATGGTAACGGTCGGCCATTCCGTCTCGACTTGCGAGACAAAGAGGATGCTGAAACGCAAATGGCAAGAAATTACCAATCTGACAACGGATTCCAACTCCACGCCGACTTCGTCCAGACTCCATTATTTTTCTCCGATCAAGATCTTTTGACTGAGAAACCGAATGAATATATCCCGTTGATCATTTCGACTTCTATGATGGGCATTGGCGTTAAACGAATCCTCGTGGACCAGTGGAGCTCGATCGACATCATGTTTCAAGACCTCCTTCCTAGGCTCAAATTGTCCCACGCCGACTTGAGTCTGTATCGCGACTTGAGTCCGACCTTTGTGTTATCTTGATGTAATGGTGACTTATGGACAACGGAGATTATCTAAGACCGTCAAGACCCAGTTCTTGGTCTTACCGTTGACTTCTCCATACCAGTGCATCGTCGGGAGGCCGGCTCTCGCAAAACTTTGTGTCGTGGCATCAACAGTACATCTGAAGATGAAGTTTTACTCCTTGACAGACGAAATCATTACCCTTTCTTTTGATCTCTAGGCGGCTGAAAGGTTCCATTACCTCTCTCTCAAAGGGGCTCGACGCTAACATCAACAAATCCCTGAACTAACACCGTCTGCCAACGAGGTAAATTTTACAGATGTCGACGCCCGATATGATCCAGAGAGTTCCGAAGACGAGGATGAGGATGAGCTAGCTAGAGAGCTCTAGAAGAAGATCAACCGGCCCGAGCAACGAGGAGTTTCTCTAAATCCCCTTAGGTGATGACCCAGCAAAGACGGTGAAGCTAGGCGCCGTTCTAAGTGACAGCGTAAGGGAAAGCCTAATAGCATGCCTACGCCAGAATGCCGACTTACTTTCCTGGACCGCCGCCGACATGCCAGGAATCCCCCCCGAAGTGGCATGTCACCACTTATTAGTAAACCCCGACGCAAAGTATGTAACAAAGCGGAGAGAAAGCCGAGGCGGCGTCAAAGGTCGTGGCCGACTTGATCTGGGCGGGGTTCATAAAAGAAGTGAAGTACACCACTTGGCTGTCCAACGTCGTACTAGTGAAGAAGAACAACGACGAATGGAGAATGTGTGTGGACTACACTGATCCCAATAAGGCTTTGCCCAAGGATGCTTTCCCAATCCCCAGCGTTGATAGACTCGTCGATAATGCCTCTAGTTTCCGACTCCTATCTTTCCTGGATGCTTACTCCGATTACAATCAGATTGCCATGAACCCCCTGGATCAAGAGAAGACAACATTCATGACTGACTAAGATAATTACTACTACAAGGTCATGCCTTTTGGCCTTAAGAACGTTGGGGCCACTTACCAACGAATGATGAATAAGGTATTTCAAAACCAAATCGGTAGGGTTGTTTATGTCTACCTTGACGATATGATTGTGAAGAGTAAAGTTGATGAGATGCACTTGCCAACCTTACGGGAATCATTGTCGAGGAGAGAAAGAACAACCTTAGGTTCAATCTTGAGAAATGCACCTTTGGTGTCAGAGCAGGGAAGTTCCTCGGATTCTGCTTCACTGAGAGGGGAATAGAGGCTAACCCAGATAAATAGCGGGTCGTAACTGACATGCGTCCCCCCCACCGCCAAGAAGGAAGCGCAGAAATTGACAGGTATGATTGCCGCACTGTCAAGATTCGTTTTGAAGGCGGCCAATAGGTCACTCCCTTTTTTTAAGATTCTGAAAAAGGGTGTCGAATTTAAATGGACACCGGAATGTGAGACTGCTTTGACCGAGCTAAAGCAAATACTATCAGAACTCCAATCTTATTGAGACCAGTAGACGGGGGTTAACGCCCAAAAATAAGTAAGTCGTAGGCCGAGGACTAAGAGAGGGAAAAAGGAGTCACGGTATGAAGGCAAGCCACTCGACAAGACCCAAAAGGTTATCTGCCAGAAAAGAGGGAAGTCAAGAGGTGGTCCTCGGGGAATACAAAAAGGCAAAACCCCCGAGGGAGGGCTACGCTCGGGGGCCAATGAGCCAAGCCAAGGGAAAGTGATTGCCCCAGCCTATAGAGTTCCAAGGCCGAGGTGGCTCGGATTGCCTAAGTCGTTACCTAAAGAGGGATTGAGCAGCCGAGCCACCACGTGGCCTAGGCAGGATGGACATTACTTGGAAGGAAGAACGTGGTGTGAAGATAGAATCCGACGGAGCGATGAAGACCTATGGAGCGATGAGAGCCGTTGATCCTAGATCAATCCGACGGTGGAAAATTGTTGGCTAGCATAGTGGTCGACGAGGGCCTGTGTATATATATAACAATAAAGTAGAATGTAAATGACACACGTCAATCAATCAAACTCTAAATTTATTTCAAATTTATCTCCTTTATCGCAATTTATTTATCTTTACTTTACTTTACTTTATGCATTAGTCGTAGTATAATCCAACACTCGCATCCCATTCTCACCTTGCCTAACCCTTTCTAGAGGAGTCAGGTAACCCATAGTCGAGGAGCAGAGTTCCCTCCTCAGTGCAATTGCTTGAAGAACGAGGAATCAAAGACTGTCCAAACCTTTGGTCGACACCGTGGCTAGGACCTAAGAGTTTGACGACAACAACGGGGAAACCCTTTATTTGTACCTTGTCGTAGCTGAGGAGATAATCAGTGTTGTGCTGATTCGAGAAACGGAAGTCGGACAATGACTGGTGTACTTTGTGAGAAAATTCCTTCAGGGGGATGAGTCCAGATGTCAAAAGATCGAGAAACTAGCCTTGGCTCTAGTTGTGGTGGCCACAAGATTCAGACCTTACTTTGTGGCGCACCAGATCGTTGTGAGAACGGACCAGCCTATCCGGCAAGTTTTACATCGGCCCGACCTGGAAGAAAGGATCATCAAGTGGGTCATCGAACTGTTCGAGTTCAGGAACAAATATGAATCTCGATCGACCTCCGAGGCTCAAGTACTAGTCGATTTGATTGTCGATATGATACCAACCTCCACCGATTCTCGGGTCTCTCAGTGGTGGAAACTCCGCGTGGGCCAGTTCCTCTAGCGTAAGGGAGGCGGGACATGACTCATCCTTGAAAATTCGAGTATGCATTTGCACTATTCCCATAGTTCCCCTGGTGGTGACGACACCGAACGGTGCCATTATTGAGTCCTCGTTAAGAATGGCCTAAGGCTTCACATAGAGAGGATTTGGGGGCGATTACGACGGTCTCGTGATTTTCCTCCTCGATCCTCGCGGTCGCCTCTCTCAAAAGGAGCATGTTGGTTATTAGGTGACCGCTTGGGTGGGGATGACGGCGTTTAGCCTGCACGCGAGTATCCCGCTCGTCCTTGCCAGCAGCAATGTCCTCGGCCTCGATGTGCTTATCCTCATGGGCTCGTACCTCATCCATATTCTGGGGTTTCCAGATTGTCAGAGCTTCACAGAGTGCGCCATTCCAGAGTCCTATCATGAAATCTTCTACAAAGAAACGCTCATCGGGATTGTCCACCAACACATTTTAGTTGTTAAAGCGTTCAAGGTACCCCCTTGAGTGGCTCTGTAGGCTCTTGGCACAAATCAAACAAGTCATCGACATTGACTTGTTTTTTCTTATTTGCCGAGAACTATTGCACAAAACGTCCAGCCAGGTTCTCAATGGTAGAAATTGGCCGTCTTTGTTAACCCTTTGAACCATTTGAGAACAACAATGACGAGTTCCAACGAACCTCTTACAGCTAATGGCATCATTGTTGTCGCTTATCATCATTTGCGTCTGAAAGGCGTCCACGTGGCTCAAGGGGTCTTTGGTCCCATCATAGGTGGCAATGAACGGCTCTCTTAAGCGAGGAGGGATGACAACAGCTTGAATAGCTTAAGAGAATGGTTGGAAAGCTCACAAGGGGGCTCTGTTAGCATCTACAACCTGGGCAAAATGACGAATTTTCGTGAGTTGTGCTTGCAACTGGACCTCACGTGCCTCTAGTGTCTGGGAACACAGGAGTTGCTCTTCACCGGGCTCCACGTTGGGCGCCAATGTTCCCAACTATTTCCTAGAGTAGGATATAGCAAGAACTCGAATAATCAGAGTGAAGAGTAAGAATTAGACAACACGCGTGAATGTAGAATTGTTCAACCCTTTCATTAGCCTCTTGGGGCAGTTTATGACTACCGTTACATAGTTATAATATTATGACTACTGTTACATAGTTATAATAATCGTTACAAGGAATCCTATTAATTACATGTTAACCGACTATTCTTCAGGTGTCGAGCCTCATGAGACCGAACCAAACACTTGGGTACGCGGCCGACACGTGGTGTTGTGCCTTTGTAGAGCCGAAGCGGGCAATGTAGAGTCCCTCATCTTGGCCTAGCCTTATTGGCCGAGTCCCTCAACTATCTAGATCGGGGTTTAGCATAGTGGTCGGTCTAGTTATGAACAAATACCAATGAAAGAAAAGTAACCAAGACATTTATTGATATGAAATAAGACATTAACTATGGAGAGAGAGTGTGTGAATAAAAAAATTATAATTAAAATATCAAAAGACATTTATGTCCATGCATTTAAGTAGGTTTTAATAAAGAAGTGTGTACAATGCTAACATATACATTCTAAAAACTTCGTGTGTGTAGGTTAGCAATCCCAACATATATATATATATATAGATTGTTTGGCAAGGCGTGGAGCGATGAATAAAAAAGTCCAACATTACTTACCCATTCATAATTCAACCTTTGCTTATCAAAAAGCATTAATTGCTTATAAATGCAAAATGGTTTTTGTGCAACTGAGGTTTGAATAAAATTGGGCAACCCCAATTGTTAGGCAGGAAAAGGACAATGATAGGTACTTTCAGAAAATATTTTTGGCTTGTGTTTTCTAAAATTTTTATTTATTCAGAATTGCAAACAAGAAGATTAGTGACTAATATTGTGGTAGAGAGAAGATGCCAGAATAATGAGGGTTTTTTTTTAGAAATAATGAACACGTATATTTTTGGTAATTCTCAATTTCTAAAACATATATGTGATGTGTTTTGGTTTTAGTGAAAATGAAAATAAATTGAAGCAAGAAAACAAGAAATGAAAATATGCAAGCCCCAAGTGTTTGTTTTAGCTAGAAAACAAGAAATGAAAATTAGAAGGCTTTCACTCTTTTAAAATGGGGTATATTTTAAAAGATAGAATTCGGAGCCATATCTTAAATTGGGGTATGTGGTTTGTTGTGCGACTTTGGTTGTTAGCTAATTAGTTGTTTGCTAAGTTAATCGGTGATTAGGCGTTTGCTCGGGTGATCAACCTTTTGCTCAATTGATTAAGTGTTGTGCAACCGAGGTTTTAATGAGGTTTGAATAAAATTCAGCGACCCCAATTGTTAGGCAGGAACAGGACAATGATAGTTTACTTTCATAAAATATTCTTAGTTTGTATTTTCAAAAATTTTATTTGTTGTGAATTGCTACAGAGAAGATTGAAGGTATTGTAAGAGAAGATGATAGAATAACTAGAGAGATCTTTTTAGAAATAATGAAGACATATTTTTGGTAATCTTCATTTTTTAAAATACTGGATTTGATATATATGTGATTTTTTTTGTTAGATTAAAAATGAAAAGAAATTGACGCAAGAAACCAAGAAATGAAAATAAGCAAGCCCTAAGTGTTTGTTTTAGCTAGACTCAAAAAAGAGACGAGAAGATATTTTAATTGTTAATATAATCTTTGAAAATATTGAAGTAAGTTATTTCTTAATTTATAGTTAGTATTTGAAAGCTTTCACTCTTTTAAAATGGGGTATATTTTAGAAGATAGAATATGGAGCCGTGTTTTAAATTGTGGTATTCGGTGCATTGTGCGACTTTGGTTGTTAGCTAATTAGTTGTTTGCTCAATTAATCAGATGTTTAGTGTTTTGCTCGGATGATCAGCCTTTTGCTCAACTGATTAAATGTTATGTCGGTTAACTCGCACTACTAACAATGATCGCCTTTATGATCAAACAACTACATTGAGAAAAAGACTCTGATTCTCATATTCGGGTTTCTAGACTACTCCAAAGAGCGTCTAGAGTAAGAGATTGAATAAAATTATTTGTGTGCTACCGATCGAGGTTTTTTAATGAGGTTTGAATAAAATTTAGCGGCCCCAATTGTTAGGCATGAACATGACAATGATAGTTTACTTTCATAAAATCATTGTTGGTTTGTATTTTAGAAAGAAAAAAAAATTATTGGGAATTGCTAACAAGAAGATTGATGGAATTGTAAGTGACCAATTGTGATAGAGAGAAGATGTTAGAATAACTAGAGAGATTTTTTTTAAGAAAGAATGAAAACATATTTTTGGCACTCTTCAAATTTTAAAATATTGGATGTGATGTGTTAGATGTAATGGAAATGAAAAGAAACTGAAGTGGGAAAACAAGAGAATGAAAATAAGCAAGCCCTAAGTGTTTGTTTTAGCTAGACTGAAAAATATTTTGTGAAATATGATTGATTATAGATACCATAATTACCAATGAAAAAATTAGAACATGATATTTATATTTCTCTGTTTCAGTGAATAGAATATTTCATTTCATTGCTATTTGTATGTACAATGTCATTCCTTTTTTATTAACAACTTACTTGTTGAACACTTCAACAAATTACTTGCTAAGCACTTCAATAAATTACTTACTAAACACTTCAACAAATTACTTATTGAGAACTTCAAGACATATAATAGAAGTTGTATACTTAAATGTAAAATAGTAACTGTACACAACAGTACAGTAACTTTACCACAATTAAACCTCTAATACTCCCCCATAAAACTCAGGGTATGAGTTGATTTTGGCTACAGACAGTAAGTTTGTCTCTCAAGGCGCAGAAGTGCAACATGGACAGAGGTTTAGTGAGAATGTCAGCAATTTGGGCTTTATAGCAGGAACATAAGTAACAATAAGAGATTTGCTGAGTACCTTCTCTCGAACAAAGAAAATATCAAGCTTCATGTGCTTAATTAGTCCGGGAATGCAAAATAGGATTATGACTAAAAGCAACAGTACTTTGATTGTCACAATATATAATTGGAGGAGATAAGGAGACCTATAGTTCTTGAACTAATGACTGAACCCATAATACTTCAGAGGCAGCAAGTGTCGAACTCCTATACTCACCCTCAGCACTGGACTTAGCACCAAGAGTCTGCTTCTTTGACCACCAGGAAATAATATTGGGCCCAAGAAAAAGACATGAACTTGAAGTTGACCTCCTATCATCAACATTTGAGGCCCAATAAGCATCACTATAAGCCTCACGAACAAGAAAGGAGTGAGTTTCAGCTGGTTGGAGAGCAAGACCCAAATTAAGGGTGCCTTTGAGATAGCGGAGAATCCCCTTCACTGCTGTCCAATGGCTATCCAAAGGTTGAGACATGATCTGACAAGCTTTTTCACAGCATAATAATCTCAAGTCTAGTAATAGTGCCATATTGAAGAGCACCAATAATAGAGCGATAGTTTGATAATTACTGTCACATCTTGACAGCCAAAAAGTGTTTGCATTTTTGCACACTCAATCTATCTTAATACTTCCAATCAAGAGTTAATAAGTAAGTTGGAAAATTGCCAATGTTGGAACCCATCTCTTAATTCACTCGTCTTTTCCAAAAACAATTCAGAATCGCGTTGATTCCTCACACACCCGTGTTTGCCAAACCCAAAAATCACTCCTTCTTTGAATACCAATTTGTTGGAAAAAGAACATAAATCTTGGGCCCTAACTTTCACTCGAGTGCTCACTAGTCGTAAATAGTTGGTGTAACACCCGGAAATAATTTAATTAAATTATTTAATTGAATTATGAATTTTATTGGAAACGTGATTAAATTAATTAAATTGATGGGCGTGGTTCAGGAGGTGGAGCGAGTAAAGGGAGTGGTGTGGACGTGGAGGGCCCAGTGTTTACTGAGCCCACTGCTTAAACCCTAGGAGTCTAGCGCAACTCTCTCATTTTTGTGCAGAAATTGAGAGAGCTGCGAATTGAGAGAGTGAGAAAGAGAGAGAGGGAGCGCTGCACTAAGAAGAGGAAAGGAAGGGGAATTTCGCAAGTTTCCTTCAGGTGAGAATTCTTGATCCTTTCCATGCCGTTTTTCTTCATTATCCTAGTGTTGTAGCCTATCCCTAACCCCCATTGTGTTCATTCCTCATTGATCAAAGGAGAGTGAGTGGCTGCGATTTCAAGGAGGAAGGAGACGTTTCGTTCGTTGTGTTGCTGAGTTTTGTACGTGACTCCGTCGCCGTTAATTCGGAACATACAAATTCGAGGTAAGGGTGAGCGTTTCGGTTTAACGTGATTGGGTATATGATGGGTTTTGGGGTTTTGATGTTGTTTTAATAACTTGTGAGGTTGTTTTGATGAATTCGATGTGATTGATAAATGTTGATGATGTCTTGATGAAATTGATGATTAATTGATGAATTCGGTGATTCTTGATGAATGTTTGGAGGTTGCGTGATGAGTTTCTGGTGATTCCCTTGGGGTATTTTGATGTGTCTATTGATGAATCTTATAATGAATATCTTGATGAACAAAATCATGTTTTGAAATCAAATTGAAATGGGAAAAATATCGAAAATTACGAGTTTTACTGCGTTTTGGTACATTTTACGCCCCCAGCGCCTCGGTCGCGCTCGGGTGGCGCCTCAAGCGAAAGAGTGATGCGCTGAGGGCTGATGTTTCTGTCCTCTCGCGCCTCGGCGGCGCCTCACTCGCGCCCGGAGCGCGAGTCACCTGTTCTCACTGTTTTGCCTTTTTTTTCACTTTGTTGTTCATGCGTTTTTGTAAATTGAATATCTTTTGAACCGGGAACCCGATTGAGGTGTTCTAAGATGCGTTGGAAAGCTTATTCAGAGGCCTAACTGAATATTCTATTTTTATGGCAAAATAAACCGTTTATTGTTGCTGTATTTATTAAGTAAAATGTGCTGTTTTATGAAAATTGTGATACTATGTTTATATAAGTGATTTACTGTGAAATGTTATACTACTAGTGCTCTAATTGACTATGGCTAAATTTTGGTTTACCACTAAGGTCAGAATTTCTTTCACTGGTGTATTTACAAGGGCATTGTAACACCCCCTTTCTAGACAACCGTTAATCACTGTATTCTATCAGAGTTTTTAAATTTAAAATCACGAAAGGGAATGTCGCATTTCAACGCTTATAAAAACAATCAGCTCATAGTCAAAATCATAAGAAGTTTATAAAATATTAAAATGATACGCAGCACATAGTTTAGGGTCGTGCCCTCAAACACCTGTTTTAGTTTACAGTACCGAAATAAAGGACGTTTCCAACACAGCGGAAGAATTACTAGTTTTTAACAAATCACTTAATACATCACCAATAAATGTCTAAAGCATCAAATAATAAAATAAAAGACGACTACGCCCCTCCCCTGGTGCTACATATCAGAGCTGAGACACGACTACTAGTAGGCAGGCATAAGGATGCCCTCACTCGCGAGTACCTGCAGCGTTGCCACATAAGAGCAACATTCCAAGCAGAATGGGTGAGTCTTTCATACAAATAATAATAGTTAGGATAGGCATTATATATCGGCAAGGCAACAAACACTATAATCAGCTCACCACATTATCAACACATCATCACTAAGTTCATTAACATATGTATGAGTGTATGCATGTATGCAACATGCATGAGGATCCTTCATCACCACTATTTGCCTTGAGGGCACTCATCGCTTTGGACCGGAGTCCCACGTCGCTTTGGCCGAAGCCTACACATCGCTTTATGCATATGCATCATGAGGCTCTATGTCAATGCACCACAAATATATTAGGCTCACCATTTCTTTTAATTATTTATTCACCTCCATCTCACCAACAAATTAGCCTTGAGGGCTCTCATCACTTTTTGGACCGAAGTCCCACTTCGCTTTCACACTCCGCTTAATTACAACTTAATTTATATCTTACGTTAATGTTTTAGCTCACAATCACTTCACAACCCAAGAGTTGCACCAACTAACACCCTAGGGACCATAAGACACCTAGGAACCACACTAGGCGCCACTGGGCGCCACGGGCAACCACTTTGGCGCCCCACCACAACACTCTCACACACCTCATACCTACTACCGGCCCCAGGCGCAACCAGCGCCATATTTGGCGCTGCACCCAAGACACACACGCACACGCACACGCCTGCGCACTGCTGGCCGCGCACCGCACACACGCGAGGCAGCCACATTTGGCGCCACTGCTCGCATACACACACGCCCGAGAAGTCGGACACGGCGCACGGGGCTGCCCATTTGGCGCCACGTGGCTCGCATAACGCACCTGCAGCGATTGCATCAAGCAACTTTGGCGCCATTTGCCCCGCAATTTGGCGCCCCCTTCACCGCACACACTAAACGAAAACACAAAGACGTCTCTAAGCCAAACCCGAGCGCATCGGGCTGCCCGTTTTGCGCCACATGTGCCTGCGACCACGCATTCCACACTCACACACACTTTGTCATGGGCGCGATTGCTAGGCAATTGGCGCCTGGGCCGTAGCCAACCCCTCTCACTTGCTTAATTCCTTCAACACTTCAACAACACCAATTGCCCAACAGTTTTTATAATTAATCTACACCATACTACCAACAATCATCAACCATCTCTTTGATTACTCTACAACTAACATATTCACACACTTCACTCTATTGGGGAGTTCTCACAAACAATTTATATGCACAATTTCAATCACACACCACTTCCAATCATCAGCAACATATAACATTTCAATAGGCATCAAACACAACAACAAGAACAGGTTTCACAGATTACAATCAATCATCCAACACCTAGACCACATACAACACAAATCCTAAAGAGTATTATATGCATAGAAAGAGTCCCCATACCTTGCAAAATTGAAGAATTCAATCCTCACCAAAATTGCCAGAAACGTGACAAGCTTCCTTCTCCTCCTTCGCAAAAACCGTGGCTTCAACTTCAGGGAAAAAGGGGGAAAAACAACAACGATGGAGGGTGAGGAATTGAAGGTCACAACGTGAAAAGGGAAAGAAGAGAAAGGATTGAGGATCATTACCTAGAGACGAGTTTGAGAAGAAGCTCTCCTTCTCCTCCAATTTCACGTCGCGCAGCGCACCGCTTCGGTTCTCTTCTTTCTTTGAACGCGCGGAGGAGCAGAAACAGCAAAGAGATTTGGAATCATAAACTTGGAAATATAAGGGAGAAGAATGGAGAAGAGAAAGGATTCAATGTTACCTTTGAAGCTTGAGAAGAAGAATTCCTCTCTTCCTCCTTCCCTAGCGTCGCCGTTCTTCACCCTCTCAAGCTCTCTCTCTCGCGATTTTCTTTTCTTTCTTTCGGTGATGGTGATCGATCCAATTGGAGACCCATTTAGGTCTTGCATAGTGATTGGGCCAACTAGTGGGTTGGGCCCTAATCACACCCCACTTTTTAATTCAATACACCTCCTGCGATAAAACCACTCCAATTTAATTATTCCCATTCAAGTAAATATTGTAACCCTCAAATAACTTAATTAAGTAATTAATTAAATTATTTTGGGGCGTTACAGGCATCACTGAGAGCCTTGCAAAGGTGGCCAATGCCTGTTGCAAGTAGTATCAGTTACCTGAGTAATCCCATAGTCAATCAGTTCACTATTTTATAACCCACTAAACCAAAAGATAACCGAAGAATATATATACCTTAAATGATGTTGGTGCGTATGGTTTGACGAGTTGCGGTAAATGTTCCCTATGAGTATAATTAGTCTGGTGTTGTAGTATGACTGGTGTGAAAGGTGATGAGTTCACTCTAAGAGTGATTATGATGTTGTGATGTTTTGCGAAGAATATACTCTATGAGTATAGTTTTAATAATGCTGTTGTGTGATTGTGTTGAATTGCGACGAATACACTCCATGAGTGTTTTATGATGATGATGGTGAGTACTCCAGGTGAGTATTTTGATGAAATGCACATGTGTATATAGAATCTCATGGCATGTGCATAAATGTGAAGAATAGGCTTGACCTCTTGCGAAGAATAGGCTTGGCCTCCGGTGAAGAATATAGGCTTGGCCTCCAGTGAAGAATAGGCTTGACCTCTTAATTGTGATGAATATGGTACCATCATGCATTATGCCACAGTGGGGTTGCACTTTCATACATAATTATAAGCGTGAATTGTCTTTGTTTGTGATTGGAGTTTTGTTGTTGTGTGACCATGAATTGGTGATGTTGATGATGCTATGTGATTGCTGCTCTCATTTCTCTATTATGTATCTGATTATGTTTTATTGAAATTCTCACCCTTACGCTTGGAATGTTGCTCTATTGTGGCAACGCCGCAGTGTCGCGATTGAAGGTCTAGTTGCCTTCTTGTCACCGTCGGGAGGTCTGTTTGTGTCGCTCTACGATCTGTAGCACCTAGGGGCGTATTTTTGGGATTTGATGTTAAACTACTTAAGCGTATGAGGTTTATTTGAAGATTATGTGGCGTGTTTGAGTGGACTAGTGAGTCCATAATTATTTTCATTTGTGATAAGATGATTTTTGAAGTTCTAACTTTATGATGTATGCGTTGTTGCACGAACTTAATGGTGCATCTGACGAGTTCATTTGATGAAGGCGTAACATTTCTTTCTCTACGATGGACTAGTGAGTCCATAATTATTTTCCGCCGTGATAAGATGATTTTTGAAGTTCTAACTTTATGATGTATGCGTTGTTGCACGAACTTAATGGTGCATACGACGAGTTCATTTTGATGAAGACGTAACATTTCTTTCTACTACTTAAGTAATATTTTGAAGATTATGTGACGTGTTTGAGTGGACTAGTGAGTCCATAATTATTTTCCATTTGTGATAAGATGATTTTTGAAGTTCTAACTTTATGATGTATGCGTTGTTGCACGAACTTAATGGTGCATCTGACGAGTTCATTTGATGAAGACGTAACATTTCTTTCTACTACTTAAGTAATATTTTGAAAACAGTAAAATACTCTGATAATGACGTTGGAAATTAAGGGGTAGGAAGGGGTGTTACAGTTGGCGTAGGTGAAGCTCACAAGACGAGGACACACTACATGCATGCACTTCGAGAACACACAAAAGGGAAATCTCACCCAGGGAATCGCACACAAAGAAATAACTCACATAGAAGGGTAATGGAATGCGCAAAACGTCGAAACAAATTTATCGCTATGTATAGCCAACCAATTACTAATGCACCTCAATTATTGCTGATTCAGGTTGCATAGTAGCTAGTGATGATTATATTGGCAGCTTGGGAAGCCTAAACTTCAACTGTTTTTTACGAAACAATCGCAAAGAATTGGTGGCCAGTAAGACTTTGAGTAATGGAACAATATTTGGGGTTGTCGGTGAAAAATCTCTTGAGTACTACTTGAAGAAAAAGGAGGAGATGGATGCAAGGGATCGTTCGGTCAAGGCTCAGAAGGTGAACAAGAAACTTGCCAAATGAAAGCCTCAATTGAATAAGTGAGGGGGGTTGTCCTTAGTGCCAAAGTTTGAAGGTGTTCGACGAGGGGGACTGGCGATCTCTCGATATCGGATGGTGGGTGGGGGTTGATGGGCGGATTTCGAGTGTACCTCATTTTAAGGAGTAGCTAGCATACGGTCCTACGGGAAGTAGGTGGCAACATATGTTTCGAAGTGGTCTTAAGAATATGTTAAGGGTTTAGTTGTTGTATTGGCGATCATTTGATATTGGACGGAGGGTGTTGCTGGGCGGATTTCAGATGTGCCTCATTAGAAAGAGTAGCTAGTATGGTCCTAGGGGAAGTATGTGGCAACACGTCTTGGAATGACCTAAAGAATATGTTAGGTGTCTAGTAGTGGGGTATAAGGTTATATTCGGTAGGGGTTCATTATGTTGAAGGGTGGATTTGTCACGCGTCTTGCTTAACTGCATTGACTTTTACCATGGGTTAGAGTACCCATTGTACTCTTTCAATACATTTTTTACTTATCTAAAAAAACGCTTTAATAGCTACATTGGAAAAACTTACACTCATTTAGGTTAGTTTGTTAGTTATAAAGCTAACAGAAAACAACTAACATTCAATTTGAATTACATTTACAACAGAGAAGAATATCAGAAGTTGTCAGTATCTATGCAAAATTGAGGCCTTGTTTCTATGAGAGATTTTAGCTAGTTGACATGAATGGAATTGTTATTGATGAACCCTTTTTTTACAGTAATTTTAAGGTATAATTGGTGCCATTATGTACTTATCGATTCTTTGAAGGCGAAGCAACAACTAAATATTTTGCAGATGACATATATATTTTCATGAGATATTTTGATATGAGATATTTTTTATTATTTTACGTGTTTAAATATTTTTAACTTTTGTAATTTTTAACTTTTGTATTTGTATAATATTTTTGTAATTTTCTTTAATGTATCGAATTGGACCTTAGTGTAATCCTTTTTGGGATTATTTTATGCATTTTGTCTCTATTGCAATTGGATTAAAAAATAAATACGACTTAATAATAATAGGATGAGCCCAAAACACCTTTTATCCTGTGGTTTTTTTTACAAAATAGACTAAAATGAAAGATTAACAAAATTAAGGTATAATGTTCTTTAAAAAATAGATTAATTTTTTTTCCGTGAATAATAGTTTTATTTTTTCCAATATCGAATCTATCAGCAAGGATAATATGATAAAAAAAACATAATCAAAAAAGAAAACGTGACAAATCTTATTGGGTGGTTTTAACCCTTATTGATTACAAGCATATTATTATTATTTTTTTTTTTTTTTGAGATTTACAAGCATATTATTATGTTCTAAATAGCATCACACATACTTGGGCTACAATTAATTAAACATTGAGATATGAAAGTTCTGTAAACTTAATTATGCAAATCTTTTCCCCATAATTTTTGCAAACTCAGTTGTCATGTTCTATTCTCATGGAATCTATGTAAGACTTTCCATAAAGTTTTTGAGCAAATACACGAGAGTGAAGAACTCCTTTACTCCAATTTTGGTGAACCGTGCTGGTGTTTCATCATTGACCAAGCTTGCTACAGGACAAACAACACTATCTTGTCTTGGACTATAGAACGTTGTAATTGAAAGCCTTTCCTTTTCAGAGTTTACTAGCTCAATACTTCTATATATCCCGTTTGTTATAATCTTTGACGTAAAACAAGTAGACAAAACCAAAAATGTGAATCTGGTGAAACTGTCATGGTATATATGTTAGGAAAAAAATTATTTAAAACTAAATTGATACTTCACAGTTTGTCAATGACATACATGCTCATTACTAAAAAAAATTGAAATTGGAGATGAAATTTTAGTGATAGAAAATATGAAATTTGTCACTAAACCTCATGACACCAGAATTAGCCCGAGATTTCAACTTTTCTGTCACCAGAATTAATCACAATCTTGTGTGTTATGATCAAAACTAGATTATTAAACAACCAATAATTAACTTTGGTGCTAACATATATAAAATCCAACATAGTGTAGCTATATTCTCATAGCTTTCTAAGTAAGACTTTCCATCAAGTTTTCGGGCAAACATGCAAGTTTCTCAAGAATTCTTTTAATCCAATTAATTCTTTTAAATCGTGCCGGTATTTCTTCATTCATCAAGCTTGCCGCAGGACCTATCTCTCCATCATGTCTCGTTGCATAGAATGTTGCAATTGAAATCCTTTCTTGTTCTGAGTTTACGTATGCACACACACAAATCAAACACAAGGTTTAAAGAAACAGTTTTATCTAACACTTATCTATAGGGAGACACCAATATCACAAAGACTTTGTGTTTGCATATAGTAGTCTTACATGCCAATATGAAACAATCCTCCCACTTTATGTTGTCCAATTGGGACACCACTCTGCTTCTATTACTCATGCCTCAACTACTTCCATTTACCTTTTAGTGAAGAACATGGTAAGCTAAGCCATGCGCTATTACCATACAAAAGCATGTAACTATCAATTGTATCAGTTGTCTTGTCAGCTACATTATTGTCTGCTAGCATTTTCGTCAAGATCTTAGCTGCCTAATCACTATGCTAATTAAATGCATTTTCAGACATATCATAATCGTCCACAGGGACTATCTTAGCAGTTAGATCCCTTTGCTTCTTCCCAATAATGAAGCACCAATTATGGAACCTTTGGTCGCCAACTGACTTAAGCTTGAAAGTTCGTGGGAAAGAAACTTTTCTTTCATTTGTGGGAGCATGTTACCCAAAATTGTCATAGTATCCCTTACTGGTACTCAACTTTTCAAATATTTCTATAAAGTCGGTAGCTGTTTCATTCTCTTGTTGTTTCAAATTCAGCCAGTCGGCTGTTATGACTGAAGATTGAGGTTTGTAAAACCTACCATGGAAGCACCACTCCATGTATCCGCAATGTATCACAAAATTAGGAGGCAATTCAAAGAATACCAACTAAAGGTTGTCCCTCTCAAAGAGAAAATATATAGTCTTCAAATTATATAGCATTCATTCTTATTAGCCTTTCTACAATGGGCGGTAAATCTCCTAAGAAAGATGTGAAATTGGGGTCTCAAACCCATTTGAAAATGGGTTGTTACTTTTCCCACACCCCCTCCTACTCTAAACACACCCCCTCACCCTACACATTTACCAAACTAACCCCACTTACAATTCAATTTCCCCCTCTACCCCTCTCCCTCTTCTTCTCCAACAACAATCACACTCCCTCTCCAACACCCAAACCTCCCCTCTCTCCACTCCAAAACCCACTCATCCTCACCTTCATCATTCACTCTCATTCAACTACCCAACATTGGCAATTAGCTCAAGGTAATAACCCTACCAAACATTTTTCATTTTGGTTCTGTTTTGTGTTTTTTACGCCATTTTTTTTTCTGCAAACGAGCTCAGTTCGAACAGGGTCGTTCGAACATGTTCGCATGAACGTGTTCGAACGGGTGTTAACTCGGGTGTGAATTTGATTTGTTCGAACAGACTCATTCGAACTCTATTCGCATGAGGCCGATCGAACAGGCGAATGACAAAGAATCGATAAGTTCGCGACTTACATCTTGCGTTTTTGGTTAAATGGATGAAAATGAGGATGCATCTGGAGCAGTTGAGTTGTCAACTGTAGCAGCTGAGATGTCAACTGTCGCAGTTGACATGTCAACTGACGTCGTCGAATCCCAAGATTTTACTAGTTTGTTCCAAACTGATACGGTAAGAATGAATTAGTTGTTTTAATTTTAGCGAACTATTCAAAATTATGTAACTGACACTTGAATTTCAGTTATTTCCTACTCGTGAGGAGCTGCTGACTTGGGTGCGTGCGGTTAGGAAATATCTTGCGTTGGTGATTGTTATAGGAAGATCTGACACCGGACGACGATCAGGTAAACAATACTGTATGTTGATTTGTGATAAAGCTGGATCATATAAGACAAATGTTGCGGAAGGCACAAACACAAGAAAATGTTGTTGTCCCTTCAGACTGAAAGAGAAATTTATTAAGAAGCTTGGAGGATGGATTTTGAGGGTTATGAATGGAACTTGTGACACTCTCGGATATTTCGATCCATAATGTACTTTTAGTTATTTGTTTATTTTAATTGACTTATTTTATCTATTACTATTATTTGTCCTTGGATTTCCTATGATCATATACATATATTTATATATATAGAAAAACATCTAGTATTACTAAAAACATACATCGTTATCATACATCATTATCATACTACTTCAGTCTAGTTACAGTACAGCTATATAGTTACAACAGTTTCTTTTAACTAATACAGTCATCCAAACTCGTCCACATCATATACTCCTGAGCTAACCGGTCTTTATTACACACCCATACAACAGACGACTAACTTATTTATCACATTACCGGTTTCTACACACAAGATCCTATCACTGCTAGTATCCTGGGAAATGAGGAGGGGGTCTCATGTGAGGGTGAAGTGTAGCAGCAACCCACATGTCTTCAAGGGGCAGGTAAAAGAAAACAATTAGGTTCAGGTTATGGGTGCGGGTATTGAAATTTGGATAGTGGTCAGTGGTGACATGGATAGTAATATCTCCATCAAAACGTGACTGTCGAATTAGCGTAGTCAGGATTCCAAATGTCGTTGTTAAATGTAATATCCACCCTAGTCCGATGATGGTCTGCCATCTTAAATAGTGCACATATGAAATCAAGGGGTGAGTACGATTCAACAATAATTAATGTAGTAAAGTAAGAAGCGATTAGAAATTATTTTTAATATTTTATTATTTTAAAGGTTAGACGGAAATGTTCTTATGGGGCCCATATCTACTCCATGGAGAGATTCTAATTTAGAGGAGCGATCGGGAGTACATGTTCCGTTTCAAATTCTCATTGGTACAGTTCTCATATCACAGTTTCTTAACGGAACACTCTACACCGATCCTGAGTTCTTGCAGTGTCTAGTCAGGATCATCACAGTGGGGTATCGAATACCACGACGCAGGGGAGCTACTACCTGGTCACTTGTGGGGTCTCGCACCGTGACGCCCCCAAGGTTTACTCAACCTTCACTTGCGCACTCACGCATGTACCAAAGTGTAGCTCAACTCCAAAAGCATTTTTAAGTTTTTAATTATCGTTATTAATTATTTGGTTTCTTTCATTTTTTTTTCAACCGACTCTTGAACAGTTTGTATGGAGTTTTATAAAGGTTAGTACAATTCAAGTATTTTCCTTAATGATCAGATAGATTAATTCTGTTGTGGATTAAATAGGAAGTGTAGAACTATAAATAAAACTTTTCACCAGAAAATCATCATACTTAAGAAAAAAATCACTACTATTGAAGTAAATTCTTAAACAAGTAGTAAATATTAATAAAAGTTTAGTATGATTAGGAAAGTACATTCCAGTGGTTAAAAGTTAATATATGAACCAATCATAAAGTGAAATATTAACTATTTAACAGTAGGAGTAATCCAATTTTTTTTGTTTATAAATTACTAAGGAAAATTTTAGTAAGGATTTATGGATAAATGATGCTATTGATTATAGTAATGAGAATAATAAATCTGTTAAATGAAAAATATTAACAATAATATTCAAGAAATTATAATCACTATAATTAGTAGAAACTTAACATAATATAGGTATTCAAATGAAGATAAAATGGCAGGGTTATAATACAAGATAAAACAACTAATTGAACTGTCGGTAAGGAAATTTAATGTCAGTATATTAATCTTTTTATTTACTTTATGATAATAGAAAAGAATTGCTAACAATAGTAAACAGAGTGTTGATATTGCTAAATATAATAAAGTAGTTGTAATAGTAACAATAAGATGTACTGGCCGTGAATGAATAGTGTAACATCCCAGACTGCTTCAAGAACTGTTGACTTCCCCCACGAACCAACACGAGTCTTTTCAGCATGCTTTGTCCTCACTTGCATGCTTTCCGGGAAACTTCCCAGAAGGTCACCCATCCCACTACTACTCCAAGCCAAGCACGCTTAACTATGGAGTTCTTATGGGATGGGCTCCCGAAAAGAAGATGCATCTTGTTGGTATAGGTAGTCCAAATCAATTCTTTTAAGTCTTCCTTCAACCATGCATGCGATCCCATACCGCCTGCGACCTCGGGATCCCTCTCATTCCGGTGCGTATTCGGTTCATTCACGCGCCCCTTCGCTTTGAAGCTGCCAGGAGCCGCTCTTTGCCATGCCACCTTTTTGGGCACCGGCGATCACTCCCCGCCCTCGTTAGCCCCGGATGTCACATGCCCACCAGCTTCCGCTTGGTTCGTCCCCGAACCACACCGTACTGAGAGAGGTCTGCTGCTCTGATACCACTAATGTAACACCCCCTTCTACCATAACTACTATTTAATTAATTTTGAAAATCAGAGTGCGTAAAAAAACTTTTAGTGCGACCACTCGAGGGTGTCACATTTAAACAAAACACCTTAACAACTCCAAATATTAATTAAAATAAACTTCAGTAAATGATACATAGCACCAACAATGTCCGAGGACAAAATACTACAGCAGTGGAAATAATAACTTAACATCTTAGTTCAAATATAAAAGAAATAACAACTAAACATCCCCCGGTGCTACGTATCAGAGCTGACTCGACCATACTAGAAGAAGGATCTCTAGTCACCTTGATCCATCACACTGCGGGTTCTTGAGCATACGAGGCAACACGGCGCAGATAGGGTGAGTCTCAATACATAGATAATAATAAATAAAACAGGAAACACAGTAGAATAGGCACACCAAAGGTACAGTCAATTCAAATACAATACTAATACAGCTACACCAGGACTACAGTTACACCAAGAATACAGTTATACCAAGAATTATAGTTACACCAAGAATACAGTTACACCAAGAATTATAGTTACACCAAGAATTATAGTTACACCAAGAATTATAGTTACACCAAGAATACAGTTACACCAAGAATTATAGTTACACCAAGAATACAGTTACACCATTAGTTTATGAAGACACAATCAATCACCAGAACATGTATGCAATGTATGAGACACCATGAGGCCGAGGGCATTCACCAAACACCAAAAATTGCCTTGAGGGCATTCACCAAACACCAAAATATTTTAAGAGGCCGAGGCCTATTCACCAAAAATGCATATGATTATGCGACACCATGACTATGCACCAGAAACACCAAAACACCAATTAATGCATTAACATGCTCACCAACAATTATATATATATTCACCAATCACCAATGAGAGTCATAGACCTCTCATCACCACAATATACTCACCATGTAATATATAACACCATAAATAATAACCCTACAGGGACTAAAAGATCACCAAGGACTAAAGTCATTACAAAATACAAATCAAATTACAAAGGTTTAGCAACTGCATTCACTCCCATTTTGAAGAAACTTTTCTTTT
>CM037093.1:100049848-100263959 GCA_020916435.1 Oxytropis ochrocephala
TTTCTTGTAGTTAAATATATTTGAATAATGATGAAGTATTAAGAGGGATACACGTTGTAAATCTTGAAATGTGTGTTAAGTATATTTCCTTAGTAGTTTGTTAATTAACTTTATTTATCAAATTATCAAGTTGCAAATTCAATAGTAATGTATATAAATCTTGTCTACTCTAATCAGAAAGTAGTTGACTTTGCTGGGTTTGATTTAAGTTAGTAAATTAATAATAATTTAAAGCTTGAAGTCAGAGAAGTAAAAGAATATGAACTACATGTGAAGTATGAAGAAGAGTAAAGTAATCCAATAAAGATCAATCGTATACTATGTATAGGAATAGTACTTTTAGTGGAGAATTTGACTCATAGTTAGTCATAGTTTTTGGGTACAATAGTTACTCATAATTAATATTGAATAATTATAATGATATAAACAATCTGCTAGAGATAGTTAGAGAAGAGAGAACATGAAAAAGTTGTTCTGAATGGTGGTTACCACTTTGAATGTGTTGGAGATAGATCTTATTGCTGACATTGTGCCAAATTTGCGAAATGGAAAAGGCTGCAATTTAGTAATTACTGTTCGAGATCGAAAAAATTTGGTCACAACCGCAGCTGATTTAGAGACCAACTTTTAAAAGTGGTTACTAAATTTGAGAATTGGTCTCTAAATCGGTGGATACACGTTAACGACCATTGGTTTGGAGATTTTTCAAATCAGTCGAAACATACTAGCAAGCAGTTATTTAACGGCTTTTACATATAGGTCGCTAAACTAGTTAGTGACAAACTTGGTGACTAATTTAGTGACTGACTTCAAAATTCGACCTCTAATCAGTTGCTACATAGACCAAAATTTTCCGATCTCTACTGTATAAAAAAAAAAATTCCAATCCCAAATCAGTCACTAAATATAGAACATTTAGTAGTGTACGACATTTGAGGTAGCGTAACTAAAAAGCGAGATTGGAAACTGGAAACTAATATTCAAAAGAAACGATTGCTTAGTTACCGTATTGATTTTGGAAGGTAGAAGGTTGTCGAGAAAAGGTGGGAGATACGATTATGAAAGAACAAAAAGACGTAGAGGCGTGACGTTCCATTGAAGGAAATGTTTCCTATAGATACACAAGTATGAATATAACAATGAAAGTTGGTTTGTATAAAAATGTGTGGTGAACGAAGGTGGTCACTTAGATAAGGAGAATATACTCTTCCATGAATATAACATGAGTAAGGAAGAGGCAGAGGGAGGGATTTTGGCTCATGAATGCTCGTAGAGCTAGCGTATGGTGCAAGAAAGGATGTCGGTAAGAGGATATCATATGCAATCCATCAAAAGAGAGAGCAACAAATCCTAGCATGTTAGTTACATGAAGGTAACTAAGGATGGCATGGGGTTGTGAGTATTGAAGTTTCAAAAGAGGTAGGCCCAAGTGGTGAAGGCCCAAATAACATGGCAAGTGAGAACAGTGTGGTGAAGTGGTCCAATGTTCATTGTTGAAGGCACATGATATTATAGTGCTTCTTTATCATATATTATCTCTATCATACTTCATATCGTACCATGTCTCTATCATATTTTGGCCATTGGGCCCTAATAGTATTAAATACTAGTTTTGGAGATATACATCAGGGGTTGTATATATCACAAGACATAGTGGACTGATACAAAGCAAGCTGATGCAATTTAATGATCAACAACATTTAATTTTTTTCCCTCCCAATAGGAAGAATCATGATGGATAGGATAGAGGTCTGCAGCTGTTGATGATGATGAAGCAGTCCATGGACCATCATCAGTTGATAAACTCTGACTCTGTGTTTGAGTCTTACTTAACTTATTTTCATCCATCTGATAGAAATAATGCCTCATTGCTTCCATCTTCTTTTCATCTATTACTTCACTTTCATCTGAAACAAATTCTGGAACAACTGTCTTTCCTTCAAGCATACTTACCACCGATGACATGCAGGGTCTAAGATTTGAAGTGACATTGGTGCATAAGAGAGCAACATTGATCACCACCATAGCCTCCTTTTTGTTGAAATCTGAACCTAATCTTCTATCAACTAGATCTAATAGGTCGCCTTTTTCTTTTAACAGATGTGCCTGTAGAGAGAAAATAAAAAAAAACAAAGATTAGTTTGATTTGAGACCTACTATGTCATTTACAACTTCTAATGATGTCATCAGTCGTTAGTATGAAAATTGTTCAAAGTAGAATATTGGCCATATTTTTATGTGAAATAACTACCAACCATAGAGGGCTGGTGTTATTTTACAGCCCCAAGATATCTGTCTAGATCAAACTAAAACAACCATATTTAGAAAATTGCAGCAACTATGAAATGTTTTGTAGTACAATTAGTCTTCTAAAGAGATTAAAACTACCTCATTATCCTATCCCATTTACTGTCCCTAGTGAAACATACTACTATAACAAAGAAATTTACCCTTTCCCTTCAAAACTAACTTTCTTTCTCTTAATTGTAATGTTGATGTGATTGCTAAGCTATTGTGTGACTGTAGTTGGAGTCAAGGAAAGAGACAAGAATAAGGAACACGTGATTTCAACCTATTTCACAGAGTGGCTTTAGGAGAAAATTGAACAGTGATGACACAAAAAAGTGTAAGTAGGACAATCAAAATGACATGACCAATGGAGACGAGCATAAAGTTACCCAATCAAGAAGATACAACACTTCATCTTTTGATCGACAAATGGTGTTGCTCCTTCCACTAACAACTTCCAAGGCAACTATTCCAAAACTATAAACATCTGCTTTGTCAGTCAAATAGCCATGCATTGCATATTCAGGAGCCATGTACCCACTGCAGTACATACAATTGGAATATATCATTGCAGCAACTAGATATATAAGTATACAACGTGATACTCAGACTTCTATATTTAAGAAAAACTCATCTTAATTAACTTTGATAACTTTTGTAGTGCACACATTCTTTTTTGAAGAACATTTTAATAAACTCGGAAGACAAATATTATTGTTACTCACTAGGTCCCAGCAATTCGGGTGCTAATGTGAGTATTGTCCTCTTCATCAAGTTTGGCCAAACCAAAATCAGATATCTTTGGGTCTAGATTGTTATCAAGTAACACATTAGTGGCCTTGATATCCCTGTGAACAACCTTGAGTCTTGATTCTTCATGGAGGAAGGCCAAACCTCTAGCAATACCAACACATATATTCTTCCTTGTTGACCAAACTAATCTTATTTGGTGTTCCTCAGGTCCTTTATTTATCAATGTGATAGACATTAGACAACAGTACCGTATAGCCATTTACATAAGTTAGAAAATGTGCAATATTACATAAATGACATCGAAAGTAGACCATATACGACGAAACTTACCAAATAAAGCACGAGCCAGACTATTGTTTTCCAAATATTCATATATTAGCAACAGTTGATCTCCCTCCACACAACAACCATAGAGTTTAACGAGACAAGGGTGCTGCAAAGCAGAAATCATTCCTATCTCGTTTAAGAACTCACGATTCCCTTGTCTTGACTTAGAAGAAAGCTGCTTGACAGCTATTAGTGTCCCATCAGATAAACATCCCTGCATTTTGAGGAATGTTGTGTTGTTAGAAGTTGTCAAGGAATTTTTTGAAACTACAGGTAAACTTATAATAAATGTATGAAGATAATCAAGAGAATTTGTTACATTATGCAGTGTACCTTGAACACAGGACCGAATCCTCCTTCTCCAATCTTATTGGCAATATCAAAATTGTTTGTTGCTGCTTTGATTTGTCTTAAAGTAAATAAACCTGTTTGGAGCTCTAAACCTTTTAGCTCTGTTAATTGCAGGAAAAGAAAGATTAGAAATCGGTTGTACTAAGAAATTTCACATTTACAATTTGTATCAGCAATCCCTATACTGTAAGCATTAAATTTTCTTCTTATTAAGATAATTAGGTCCAATAACAAGATACACTAGTTGAAGTACAAACACAAACTTTGTTGCTCAACAAGAAGTTTATTTTTTTTGTCATACATTCACTTGAAAAAATGATGCGTTTCAGCAGAAAGTTTGGTAATAATGATAACAGAAGTAATTTCTTTGTAATCACCTCTTGCTAAAGAGTTTTCCTTTCCAAAACAGCCTTTCCACCAAAGTATAGCAAATACCAGAATGATAACAACTGCTACTGCAGCCACAATTCCACCAACAGCTCCTGCAGATATACTGTTTCTAGGTATACCGTTTCTAGGTGGCGAGTCTGCTTGATTATTATAACAAGGTTTAAATATTAGATCATAACATGGAGATCGTAATATGGATTAGAAACATACAAAGTATTACCCACCAGATTCCACTGATATAGCTGATATAAGAGGACCATATACTGATCTTCTTGGGAGACTTTGTGTCCCTTTTCCAGCCCAATATAAGCGGATCTCCAAGGTATTACTAGTCACAACAACACGATTGAACACGTTTATGAATACCTTACCAACCCCACCTGCTTCTTCTGCAATATTGAAGTCCTTCTGTACCAAATTTCCCTGCAACACTCGCATCGGAACCTTAATGTTTCATGATGATTACAAGCCGATATTACAGTAATTGATTATAAATGATGTCAAACAAGTGAATTGTTGAGTTGAAAATAATTCAATAATAGAAAAGTTCCACAATGTCCTTAACCCTAAAGGAACCTAGTGACCACTTGACTTACAAAACACAACATGACAGTCGTAAGAGAAATTGTTAAAACATGTACCTGAAGGTAGATATCAAATACACGCCTTCCAAGACTACTATAAGTTTGATCATCTGTAAACATTATTTCTGCAAAATGTAGTTTCACCGTGTAGTTTCCATTTGCCAGGCAAAATCCATAATAGGTCAAAGAAATAGGAGAAACTCGTGCATTCATGTACAGTTCAGTATCAACCATCGAAAGCTTTGTTATATTTTGCGCGTTATAAGTTTTTCCAGTTTGGTCACCATCCATGAACATACCAGTGGTGCTAAATGTCCAGTTTCTTGTTTCACTGTCATGGGATAAAGCTGGTCCAAATGAATATGAATCACCATCATATGTTGTTCCATTGGCTGTCACTTGCTTTCCAGTACCACAGTTTATGTAAAGGGAGTATGAGGCTGGGTCAAGTACAATAATGTGAGCAACTTTTGAAATGCTAAGAAAAGTAGAAATGTATAAAGAAATATGTATTCCTTGACTTTTTTTTTTTGCATTGTTTATCTCTCTATCTAACTATCAAGTTTCTTTCCTACTGCAAATTAAGATGAAAGGTGTCACTTTTTGCTGCTGATATTTTGTATTGCACACAGAGACAAGTTAATTGAAGTGTGCTCAAAGATTGGCACCAATTTACCGCAAACCTAATGAGAAGACAACTAGCCAGCCATTTGGCATTTTTAACCAATTACCCTTAGTTGAGCTGAAGCGTCTACAAAATCATGCTTGAACTATTGTATAGTAAATACAAGGAAGCCAGAAACTAAAAGGAAATCCTTTGTGAGTTCCATGCATGCCTCTTATATTTGGAATCAAAATTATTACAATATTAAAAAATTAATAAGTTATTAATTAGTGAAGTACCAATGTAGAAATAACAAAGCTAAGATAAAATTCCTATCTAAATATGTTGGTTTTTCTTATGATTATATTTTAAATCATTGATCTTGTAAGCTATTTTAGAGTATTATAGTACAATTTCTTGTGTATAAGCAGCCCATTGAAGAAATGCCAAAGCAATACCACAAAGAAACTTACGTGTTGTACAGTTAAATAATCTCAAACACGAAACTGTTCTTCTGAGAGAATGATGAAAGGAATAAAATAAGTTAGCATGACCAGTATAGTAAGATTTATCACGTGATAAATTGCGAAATGGAAAAGCTATGTATACATGCATGATTCAGTATAATAATACCAAACTTACGATTCATTGATCATTGTCAATGGAGCGAACAAGTTCCTGTGACATATGTGAGAAGGTTGTGTTTTAGATAGGTTTGTATGCTTGCAAACAAATGCACAAAAATGCGAGTATTCTTACACATTACTATCTTGACATGTTTGACTCCCTTGGCTTCCAGTGCTGAAGTTATTATAAGAAAGATCTCTGTATACAAGTTATAAAATTTGCTTCAGAATCTAATAATATGAGAATTAGAGAGACTTGATCAAACATTTGGTGAATCCAAAGAAACCTAATAAATCAGTAATATAATAATCAAATGCACAATATCATACTCCAAAGAGCATAAAAATTGCAAAACAATTCGCTTACATAGAAACAAGTGAGCAATTTATCAATGGTCAATTAAGCAATGACAATAGAATGAAAATGGATCAAGACTTAAGAAGGATGTTTTTATCTCCCATTTGAGCTGTGAGATAAATTATAATTATAAAGCTAAAAACAGACAGGAGACAAATGTTAGACGCATCCATCCTAGACATTGATTTGGAGTGGACAACATAACCCTGTAGCTCCAGGAAGGTAGATTAATTACTTCAGAGACCAGAGAGATTAAGGGGTTATTATATAAGGGAAATGATACTCTCACTATAGTTCATCAGGAGAAGTATAACAAAGGATTAAACTGAAATACTATTAAAAAGATAGAGAAAAAGGAGAGAAGCTAGAAAAAGAAAAATATGAATGACATGTTTCTAGTACTTTGGTTGCCACTCAAATGAAGTATATATATTGCTAAAATCAAGGAATCATACAAGTAATATTTGAAAGATAACTCACACGTCAACAGTATCTTTCCAAGTAGGCCTTGGTCCTGAGAGAAGGTTTCCAGTTAAAAATCTACAATAAAAGATTATCAAGAAATTAATATACGAAACTAAATAGTATTAACGTCGACCCAGCATTATAGGAACTAAGCTAGTTTTTTTTAACCAAACCCATTTATATCTTCTTATTCTCTATGAAGGATTTAATTAGTTTAGATAATTGTCTCAAGAGACCAAATAGATGTCATTAAAAATGCACCCCAAAAGACAGCTGCTGAAGGAAACAACAATGAATTTCTTACATGAAATTCACACCACTCATGTCAGCATAGGTACTCGGAATTTGTCCACTCAATTTGTTAAAGCTGAGGTCTCTGAAAAAAAAAATCATGTTGAGAATGAGTCTACAAGCTATAGAGGGAAATTATCATAGAATAAAATCCTGCAACCTAATAAGCTGTAAGAGCTATATAAATGTTATACACCTGCCAAAGCAGTAAGTATACAGCACAAAAATATTAAGGTTAGTTACACTGTAACAAGCTAAACAGAGCGAAACGAAATTTAATGGTTTACTGAATAGTTAAATAAAATGGAGAAAGTATGTAATTACAAGACATATAAATTTGTCATATTCCCAAGATATTCAGGTAGTGGTCCATTGATGTTGCAATTTCTTAGAATCCTGTGAAACAATAAGATAGATAGTAATGTATTATCAATTATGAGTGCCCTTTAATTCTGCTACTTCTTTTCTTCTTACTCCTAAAAGAGACATCACAGAGCAATCAACTCACAGATATTGTAAACTCATCATCTTATCAAGTTGTGGAAAAACTGAATTTTCAGATCCGTTCAAATCACTCATCCTCCTGAATATCAGAATCATAGTAAACACAATTAAAATGAAAGTTAAATATCAACCCTTGCTTAATTAGTACATAAAATACCATACATACAAGTCAGTTAAGTTAAGAAGTGAAATTCCAGAAGGAATTGGGCCGCTCAATCCACTTCCCTGAATCATTCTGTCAAAGTACAGAAATAATTGAAAAAGAAAGTGTAACTGAAGCAATAGAAGACCAAATAAAATTGACGATAATATAACAAAAAAATGAGAGTTTATACAGTTTATCGAGACTTGTCCAATTCTGAATAAAATCGGGGATCTTCCCAGAGAATTGATTGTCCTCAATTCGGCTACATAGGGAGAGGGTATGAAACAAGGAAAAGTTAATGTTTGTTCAAAAGCAATATTCTGAATTTTAGTCATCAAGAAACAGTGTAATGAAGTTTTGAAGCTTACAAATCATGCAATGTAGTGAGCTTAGCCAAAGTTGCAGGTAGTTCTCCAGTAAAATTATTAGAGGAAATTCGCCTATATAAAATTGAAAACAATAACAATAAATTTATGATTCTAAGCCATGGAAATCAAGCTAGGGTTTAAACATTAGGCTTTCATATTTGGAGAGAAATTATCTATCAAGGAAATCAAAAATAGCCAAATGATATTAACATACATGGAGTATGAATGGGAAATAAAATAAAGTGCTTACAGTGTTTGAAGCTTGTTTAGATTCCCAAGCTGTGGAGGAATATTTCCAGATAGTTTATTTGAGGCTAACTCCCTATCCATTTCAAGTTAGTTAAGTTCCACTAAAACACGTTGAATTGAAAACATATATGTTTACTACTACATATGAAATGAAATGAAAATTTCTGTTTTTTGCTAAGCTGAATGATGAAAAACTTACAAATTTTGGAGGGTAGATATGTTTGCTATCTCCACTGGTATTGAACCATTTAATCGGTTTGCAGGGAGGATACTATTATCATGATTAAGAAACAAATTGTCATTAGCTTATTGCTGCATGAAATTATTACATGAAATGAACTGTTAAGTCTTATAAAAAATGTAAAATAAGACTCGTATGTACTAAACAAAACAAAAACTAGACCCATAGGTCATGGTCGTAAAATATATAAAATGATCCATGATTAAAAACCATAAAAAAATAACTGAGAGAAAAATTATACATGTTAAGAATATTCATGGAGCCCCATTCTTTAGGAATTGTCCCGTTCAAGTAGTTGCGAGAAAGGTCACTGTAATAGAGAGAGCCTGTGTCATGCGAAATAATATATAGATACCAATAATTGAAAATATGAAACAAGTTCGACAGTATTGTTCTTTTGGATGTGAGGAAAGTTTGAGAATCACATACATTGTTTGCAGGTAAGGCAACATGTTCAGTTCCGGTGGGAGAATGCCTTGGAGATTTTGCCCTTTCAAAACTCTATATTTAACCATAAATAAAATAGAAAGCAAAATAAATATTTAATCAGTTGGTAAAACTATAATTATCTATAGGTCTTCCATTCCAACTTTAACAATTCAAGACATGATTAATGCAAAAAAAAATTGGCCACTACAAAGTACCACCTCCTCTTTTTTATTATTAAATTCAACCCTTGTTCTTTGGGCTTTTGTAACAGTGGCCAAATAACATTGGAAAATGGGATCAAATTAAAGATAACTGCTACCTACACCCCCTTTTTCTATTTATACCCTACCCCATTTTTAATATGTTTTCATTTTTACCAAAATTACCCTTCTCCTTCCTCTCCTTTCGTTCTCCTCTTCCTTTACGCGCCTGCACTCGCTCCCCTGATTCCAACACCCCTTTTCCCTCGCCATAGTGACAGTTTCTTTTCTTTTTCTTCTACGGAAACTAGTTTTTGGGAGGCAACACTATTGTTTTTCACAAATTAGTTCTCAACTGACAAATGATACACACTAAATTAGTGCATTTTACATGTGTATTTTTAGGATGAATTGAAAGCATAATTGAATTTGCTATTATAATATTACTTAAATTGCTATCTTTTGTGCACAATTGGAGAACATGGTTAAATGAATCGAAATGACATGCTTTTGGAGCTAAATTGAGCATTTTGAAGCAATGATGTCAATTGTGGATTGCAGAAAATAGTGGTTTGCTCAAATTTCGTTATGCTATAGCACCACTATAGCCACTATGGCCATATCACGGATCACAAACAATAGCGGTTTGTTCAAATTCCATTATGCTATAGCACCGCTATAAGACAACACTGTTTTGGAGCTTCCGGGGATAAGTAAGTACAACTATGAAAGCAATAAGCATGGTTGTGTATATCCCCGACATCATTAATCATGAACCTTTCTTTACATTTACGAAAATGAGTAGCTAAACTCTCTCTTAGGATCCTATGTGGATCTAGTTCTTGTAGGAACCCTTATTATTATGCATTTGTTTACAGGATCCGGTTTCAATTTGATTTGACTATTACCGTGGCAATTGGATTTGTTTTATTGCACTTTATCGGGTGCTAAGAGTAGATAACTTTTGCATCCTCTTTAATTAATTAATTAATTGGTTGCAACTGAATTTCAATAATTAGTGGACCTTTAAAATAAATGATGAGGCTGATAACTACGAATGACAAAACGATAGTTGTTGTCTTCCAATCACTAGATTAGTATCTTGCAACTCCTTTAATCTTTATGCTTTTCCTATATTCAAATATTTTGAATGACCAAAAAAAGGGTTTATCCTAGGAAGAAGAATATTAATCGCAAATGACTGAACGAACTAGTAGTAATCCTACGGGGACAACAATTTGAGTGTATAAAGGAATTGGATTATAAAACCAGGATTGGGGAACCAAAGAACAATGAAATTGTGGCCATAGGCTTTTGATTCTTGATCTCTCTTCTGAAAAAAGAAAGAAACCAAGTGTCATTATCGGCCGGAGGAGTGGAAGCCAATTGAAGTGGGGAGCAGGCAAGGGTGGAGAGAGGGAGGGCACAGCAGGATCAAGGGAGGGAAAGGGGAGTGGCATTGAGGAAGGGGATCAAGCAGCTTTCTGCGCCTAGCTTTCAACATGTGATATGTGCAGAATTTGAGTAATTCACCGTGCCACAAACCTCTATGTCTCTTTTTGATGCATATGCATTCACGTTCAAATTATATGCATGCAGGCATTCATAAGTATATGACTTATAGGTTAATTACACACATCGATTTGTATAAAAATTTACGCATTTAATTTAATTTAATTTATTTAATAAAAACCTTGTAATTTAATGGTAAGGTGTAAGCATAAGTTTAACAGTGATGTTAACCAAGTTTGTGAGTAGTACATAGCTGATATTAAACTTGTAAAATGTTAGCTCATTTAGCTCAATAGCTTTCGGTTGTAATTCTGTTAGGTGTGCACACGATAGGTATCAAGTGTGCACACGTTAAAAGCTTCTATAAATAGCCTGTGATGTAACTCACTCATACACAGAAAATAGAATTTACAGTTAGAAGAATTTTCCCTCTCGTTTCTCTATTTCCTTCTTTACTTTCTGGTATTATCTTACATGGTATCAGTAGACTAGCGATCCATGGAGGACGTGAGTCTCACGGTGGCATGCCACCGCCTATTCCGACGCCGGTTCCGCTCTCAACAGCGACCGGCGATTGACCCTCTCATCACGTTACCGCTCAAAATTTCAGATAAGCTTAACGAGAAAAACTTTCTCGTATGGAGGCAATAGGTAAAACCGATGATCAACGCACATAATCTGCAAGGTTTCATTCATTTTCCGGAGATACCAGATCAATTTCTCAACTCTGCTGATCGTGAAGCACGCAGGGAGAATCCACACTATCGTAACTGGTTGAAACAGGACCAGTGGTTACTGTCATGGCTCCAATCTACTCTCTCGAGCACAATTATGCCTCGAGTTCTTGGCTGTACTCACTCATTTCAACTTTGGGAGCGTTCACACGATCACTTCCAAAAGCTTACACGCGCGAAGGCGAGGCAACTCCGCACGGAACTCCGATCTACGACACTTGAATCGCGGAGCATTAACGAGTACCTGCTGTTGACTAATTAATATTGTAGATGGTTGTTAGTTGTTAGTTGTTGGTTGTATTTATTAGATTAGTTGGTAGTTGTAGTTATTAGATTTCTCTTGTATATATATATATAGATGTAAATCCCCTTCATACATCAATCAAATATTCGTATTCAAGTTGGTACCAGAGCACAATTGTTCGGTCCTTTCTTTTATTTTAAGGGTTTCACTCGCTCACACGACCACTTCTTCGATTTCTCGAAACAAGAGCTCCCGCCATCACCTTCGCTGCCGACGCCTCAACCGGGAAACACGTGCGCCACCATTGGTCACGAGACGGCGCCGATCTATCAAAACAGATGAAAGCACCGCCGCGAATCGCCGCCACGCCGCGACAGAGACGTTACGACCTTCCCGCGCGTGACGCCCACGCGCCGCCTTCCAGGGGTTCTTTTTCAACGCCGTTGGTTCGGTTGTGTTCGCGGAGGCTCTCTATCTGCTTTGACCACAGTAAACTCTCTCGGGTCTCGGTTTTTGAGGGTGTTTTTATATTTTCCTTGTTCTTTGTCCCTCTTTTTGTTCGGTGTTGTTGTTACACTGCACCGTTCTTTTTTTTCTGTTAAAACGGCATTTTTGAATTCTTGCTTTACTTGCGTTGTTGTTCCAACTCGCTTTCTATTCCATTATGGTCGACAATTCTAAGGAATCCAAGTCCGAGAAGAAGGGTTTGATCTCCTTCGCTTTTTCCGAAACTCCTACCATCACTTGAGAGAAGTTGAATGGAAGGAATTATTTGGATTAGGCGTAATGCGGTGGAAATATGGTTTTTTGGGTCGAGGGATGTCCGACCATCTTGAGAAGAAGAAGCGGGCGACATCATTTGCCTCCGAAAGAGAAGAATGGAAGAAGGCTGATTATCAACTTTTGGCTTTATTGTTACAGTCCGTTGAGCCTAAATTAATGGTACATTTTCGTCCTTATAGGACGTGTCATGAGATTTGGAAGAAGGCGCAAACGGTTTATGCAAATGATATACAACGGTTATATGAAACAATTCATAATCTGGCAACACTGCAAATGTCTGATCTTGATCTGCCTTCCTATCTGAACAAGGCACAATCTATCTGTGAGGAAGCTAAATTGATGTTGTTAAATGAGGATGTGAAGAAGATGACAGAGAGACTAGACAATATGCTTATGGTGTTTGTTCTCCATGGATTGCACAAAGAGTTTGAATCGGTTCGGAACCAGACATTGACTAATTCTGACATCCCCACATTGGAGGCGTTATTTGATCGTTTGCTCCGAGTCCCTGCTCCAGAAGCATCAGGTAGCACTAGTTCTCCATCGCCAATAGAGTCTTCAATATTGATTTCTGATGTTGCTAACCGTGGAGGTCGAGGTCGTGGTCGTAGAGGTGCTGGTCGTGGCAGAGGTGGTAGAGGAAATCTCCATTGCTCTTATTGTAAGAGGGATGGACACACTCAAGATCGGTGTTATTCTCTTCATGGATTTCCGGACAGATTTCCGGACAAAACCGCTAGTGTGGCCCAATCTTCAGGATCTAAGGGAGACAGTCTTTTCTCTGCCAGTGAATATAAGGAGTTCCTTCAATTTAAGGCAGCACAACAAGCATCGTCCTCTTCTTGGTCTTTATCGCTTCGCAACTATACCTCATACGGGTAATTCTACAGTCTGTCTTTCCCATTCTGAGTCCCTTGGACCATGGATTGTAGATTCTGGTGCATCTGATCACATGTCTGGTAATATTTCACTTCTTTCAAAATTATCTCCTCCTAAAACACCTCACACCATTACTTATGCTGATGGATCTAAGTCACGTGCAACTGGTGTTGGTCAGGCTTCACCCCTTCCAACGTTACAATTAAACTCAGTATTATTTGTACCTGGTTGTCCATTTGATTTAGTCTCGGTTGGCAAACTCATTGATGATAATCTGAATTGTGAAGTAACCTTTAATTCTGATGGTGTTTTTATACAGGACCGGAGTACGAAGCAGACGATTGGAAGTGGATCTAGGTCACGAGGTCTCTTCTATCTTCATTCAGCCCCATCCATTGTATGTGTTGCTTCAGTGTCTTCAGAAACTCTTCATCGTCGCCTTGGTCATCCAAGTTTGGATAAGTTCAAGCGTATGGTTCCTCATCTTTCACACCTACAGTCTCTGGATTGCGAGTCATGTCAACTTGGTAAACATACTAGAGTTTCTTTTCCTAGTAGTGTCAACAGTCGGGCTACTTCTCCTTTTGATATTGTTCATTCTGATGTTTGGGGTCCTAGTCGTGTTCCTACTATTTTAGGTTATAAGTACTATGTTACTTTCATTGATGATTTTTCAAGATGCACTTGGTTGTTTTTATTAAAACATCGTTCTGAGTTGTTTAATGCCTTTCAAACATTTCATTCAGAAATTCAAAATCAATTTGGAAAGACAATTCGAGTTTTACGCAGCGATAATGCAAAAGAATATTTTTCTGCACCCTTTAACTCCTTTTTGACTTCCCACGGTATTATACACCAATCTAGTTGTCCTCACACACCACAACAAAATGGTGTGGCTGAACGTAAGCATCGTCATATTGTTGAAACTGCTCGAACACTGTTGATCAATGCTAATGCACCATTGAAATTGCAGGGTGACGCCAGTTTTCTGAAGATGTTATTTGATTAACCGTATGCCGTCTTCTGTTCTAGGTAATCAAATTCCTCAGTCACTTTTGTTTCCACAAGATCCACTTTATATTGTTCCCCACGTGTGTTTGGTTCCACTTGCTTTGTCCATGACCTCACTCCTTGGTCGTGATAAATTATCCGCTCGAGCTGTCAAATGTGTCTTTGTTGGGTACTCTCGTGTTCAAAAGGGATATAGATGTTATTGTCCTAGTACACATCATTTTTATGTGTCTGCCGATGTTGCTTTTTTTGAGGACACAATGTTCTTTGCCTCACCCGTCACTTCCAATTCAGTGCCACCTCCGGTGTTACCTGTACCTCTTCTTGATGTTCCTCAAGTTATAGAACAAGTCTCTCCCACACAAACTGATAACAGGTTTGGTATCACTTATGAACGTCGTCGTCAGAGGAACCTAGAGCCTGCTCTTCCACCTGATTCTCGTGACTCAGATCCTACTTCAATCCCTTCTTCTGCTGCGGTTCCTCCTGACACTTCCGCTGACCAGCCCATTGCAGTTCGTAAAGGTAAACGGTCCACTACTAATCCCCATCCTATTTATAATTTCTTGAGCTACCACAGGCTATCTCCTTGCCACTATGCCTTTGTTGCTGCCTTGTCCTCTATTACTATTCCTAAGAATGTTCAGGAAGCTCTGTCTCATCCAGGATGGAGACAAGCAATGATTGATGAGATGACAGCTTTGGAATCTAATAGTACATGGACTCTTGTCTCTCATCCTACTGGAAAGTCTACAGTTGGTTGCCGATGGGTTTTTACAGTGAAAGTTGGACTGATGGGCCAGTGGATCTACCAAGGCCCGCCTGCAGCCAAAGGATATACTCAGATTTATGGTTTGGATTATAGTGATACTTTCTCTCCAGTTGCAAAAATGGCATCTGTTCGTTTGTTTTTGTCTATGGCTGCCATTCGTCGTTGGCCTTTATACCAGCTTGATATTAAAAATGCATTCCTCCATGGTGATTTAGAGGAGGAGATTTATATGGAGCAACCACCCGGCTTTGTTGCTCAGGGGGAGTCAAACCTTGTTTGCAAGCTTAGAAAGTCATTGTATGGTTTAAAACAATCACCTCGAGCCTGGTTTGGAAAGTTTAGCAAAGTCATCCAACAATTTGGCATGATACGTTGTGAAGCTGATCACTCAGTTTTCTTTAAGTGCTCACCCTTAAATAAAATGATCTATCTTGTGGTGTATGTAGATGATATTGTCCTTACAGGTGATGATGAAGAGGGCATTGAACAACTTAAGCAACACTTGTTTAAGCACTTCCAAACCAAGGACCTTGGTCGTTTGCGATATTTTCTTGGAATAGAAGTTGCTCAATCCAAGCTTGGTATTGCTATTTCACAGAGGAAATACGCTCTTGATATTCTGGAGGAGACTGGGATGCTTGACTGTAAGCCTGTTGATACTCCTATGGACCCAAATGTAAAGCTTATACCTAATCAGGGGGAGCCCTATTCAAACCCAGGTCGATATAGAAGATTGGTTGGAAAGTTAAATTATCTCACTATGACCAAAGCCGGACATTGCCTTTCCTAAGTAGTGTCATTAGTCGGGTTCTTAACTCACCATGTGAGAGTCACCGAATGCGATTGTTCGGATTCTAAGGTATATCAAAGGATCACCGGGAGAAGGGGGCTTATCTATACAGACAAAGGTCACACTAATGTTCTTGGATATTCAGATGCAGATTGGGCAGGAGATGCAGGTGATAGAAGATCCACTTCAGGTTATTGTGTTCTCTTTGGTGGTAATTTGATCTCATGGAAAAGCAAGAAACAGGTTGTTGTTGCAAGGTCAAGCGCTGAAGCTGAGTATCGTATATGGCTAATGCAACTTGTGAACTTGTGTGGTTAAGGAATTTGCTTCAAGAGTTGAGGTTTTGCGAGATTGGTCCTATGGAACTTGCCTGTGACAACCAATCCGCTCTACATCTCTCATCAAATCCAATGTTTCATGAGAGAACTAAACATATAGAGGTTGATTGTCATTTCATTCGAGAGAAGATTCTCTCGCATCATCAAAACTTCCTTCAATCACTCTAATGATCAACTTGCGGACATGCTAACTAAGTCCTTACGGGGTCCTAGAATAGCATACATATGTAACAAGCTGGATGCTTCTGACATATATGCTCCAGCTTGAGGGGGAGTGTTGACTAATTAATATTGTAGATGGTTGTTAGTTGTTAGTTGTTGGTTGTATTTATTAGATTAGTTGGTAGTTGTAGTTATTAGATTTCTCTTGTATATATATATATATAGATGTAAATCCCCTTCATACATCAATCAAATATTCAGATTCAAGTCCTGCTACGCATAAAATCCATGGTTGATAGTCTTGCATCGGTAGGTGATCCCGTTCCATTGGAGCAACATATTGATGTCATCTTGGAAGGCCTCCCCGAGGATTATGCTCCGGTGATCTCTATGATTGAGAGTAAATTTGAAGCAAATCAACTTGAGGAGGTTGAAGCGTTGCTTCTTGTACATGAACTTCGATCTGGAAAGTTTAAGAAAAAGTCTCAGACAGAAACTCTCTCAATCAATTTGACAAACACCTAGCCTGCACCTGCAGAGACCTCAGAAACTCAGCAAAATACGCCTGGTAATTCCGTTCTTTACTCTAATAATGCTGCAACTGATAGTAATTTTCAGAATAATAGTTTTTCTGGTGCCTACCGTGGCCGTGGTGGCTGTGGACTCCGCGGTGGCCGAGGACGTGGCCGATTTGGCAATGTGCAGTGTCAGGTCTGCTTTAAATTTGGACACCTAGCTTCAATGTGTTACAATAGGTTTAATCAACATTTCCTAGCGCAAATACCACCTGACTACCAAGGTTTTTCTGCACCAAACAATACCTACTTCAACCAGCAACCTAATCCTTTTGCTTATGCTCACCCTGAACCTCAACCTCTCTATCAGAACACATGGACCAAACCAAACTACACACCTAGACCTACCTCTCAACCAATGCAGCAACCACAACCATATCCCTACCATCAAGCTCTAATGACCACATCTGTACCTTCAACCACTAGCCAACCACAGCTTCCATGGCACCCTGACACCGCAGCCTCCATAACAGCAACTCATCAATCCCAGAACATCCACCAACAATCACCATTTGAAGGACTAGATCAGATTTACATTGGCAATGGCCAAGGTTTGTCTATTAAAACTTGTGGTTCTTCCTCATTCTCCTCTCCAATTAATCCTCAAGTGTCTTTAGTTTTGAAAAATCTTGTTCATGTTCCTTCAATTACTAAGAATCTCATTAGTGTTAGTAGATTTGTTGCTGACAATAATGTCTACTTTCAATTTCATGCTAAAGATTGCCTTGTATTCTCTCAGGACACCAATAAATTACTACTCCATGGTCCTGTACATGAGGATGGTCTCTATGAGTTTGCCCCATTCAAATTTCACCACCAGTCAAGTCCATCAAAGTTTCCTGCTGCTGCTGTCTCTGCCAACTCTAGTTCTGCATTACAGTCTTGTTCCAGTACAGTATTACCACCTAGTAATGGCTCACAATCTGTGAATGTCACTGTTTCTAAGTTTATTCCATCTATTAATAATGTAACATCCCCTTCCCCTAGTCTTAGAACTACATGGCATCTAAGGTTAGGCCATCCCAATCATGCTTCAATGAACAATGTATTCCAAAGATGTAATATTCCTATTTCTAATAAAGATGTGTCAGAGTTTTGTGCTGCATGTTGTATGGGTAAAGCTCACAAGTTATATGCACCACCATCCCAAACAACTTACACTACACCACTTGAACTTATCTATAGTGACCTTTGGGGTCCAGCGACAATTGAACAACCAACAAAGCCTTATACTATGTCACCTTTGTTGATGCAGCCACTAGATTCACTTGGCTCTACTTGCTAAAAAGAAAATATGACACACTTGACATATTCAAACAATTCAAAGCCCTAGTTGAATTACAATTTGACCTACCTATAAAAGCTTTGCAAACCGATTGGGGTGGGGAGTTTAGACCCTTCTCCACATACCTTGCTGCACTTGGCATTCAACATAGGCTCATTGCTCCTCATACTCACACCAAAATGGTGTTGTGGAGAGGAAGCATAGACATATTGTTGATCTTAGCCTCTCCCTCCTCAGTCATACCTCCCTACCACTAAAATTTTGGGACTATGCTGTACAAACAGCAGTATACCTCATTAACCGTCAACCCTCTGCACCTCTTAACCATACACCACCTTACACTTCCTTGTTTAAAAGGGAACCTGATTACAACTTCTTTAAAGTATTTGGGTGTGCTTGCTTTCCTTTACTAAGACCCTACAATGCACACAAATTTGATTTTAGATCTCATGAATGGCTCTTCTTGGGATATTCCACATCACACAAAGCATATAAGTGTCTTTCACCTAGTGGCAAACTAATTGTGTCTAAGGATGTCATCTTCAATGAAATTAGATTTCCTTATCCCTTCTTGTCTGAGTCATCTTCATCTCCTTCTAATGTCTCATCTAAATCTGTAAGTCTCGGTCCTCTCCCCCTTGGTTCTCATACATCCTCTACACCTGCCACTACCTCACATAACACTCAACCCCACCACATTACCTCCCCTCATCTCGCTCTCGCTGTACCTACACCTTCCTCATCAAACTTAGACAGTGCTCCACCTCAAACACGTCAACCTCATGACCCTATATCACCTCCATCCCCAAACCAACCACCTCCCTCACCTCCACCCAACAATGCTCACCCTATGCAAACAAGATCCAAATCTGGTATCCATTTGCCTAGACTTCACCCTCTATATTTCTCACCACAAATGTAACCTAAAACAACAAAACAGACTCTAAAAGACCCTAACTGGCTTGCTGCCATGCAAGCAGAATTCACAGCCCTCCAAAAGAATGAAACTTGGACCCTTGTTCCCCTACCATCCCATAGGAAAGCCATTGGTTGTAAGTGGGTGTTTCATGTGAAGGAAAATGCTGATGGATCTATAAACAAGTCTATAAACAAGTATAAAGCTAGGCTTGTTGCCAAAGGATTCCACCAAATCCATGGTTTGACTTTCATGAGACTTTTTCACCTGTGGTAAAGCCTGTAACTATCAGAATTATCCTCACTCTTGCTCTAACCTATAACTGGCCTCTACATCAATTGGATGTAAATAATGCATTCCTCAATGGTACTTTGCATGAAGAGGTGTACATGGAGCAACCTCCTGGGTTTGTCACAGGTGATCCCTCTCTTGTTTGTAGACTTCATAAGTCACTTTATGGCCTCAAGCAAGCCCCTAGGCAGTGGTTTGAGAAACTGACAGTCTATGTAGATGATATAATTCTCACTGGGAACTCTCCTTCATTGCTGAAAGTAATTACAACTAGACTACATCAACAATTTGCTCTCAAAAAACTTGGTGACCTTGACTATTTCTTGGGAATTGAAGTACATAAGCAACCAAATGGTTCTCTTTATCGACATACCAAAAAGTACATTCGTGACTTGCTTCTCAAAACTAATATGCAAGACTCCACACCAGTCTCTTCACCTATGGCATCTAGCACTAAGTTGTCCAAGAATGGCTCTCCTAAGTTCAAAGACCCCACACTCTATCGCTCACAGGTGTAGGAGCATTACAAAGATGCCACTCTTACTCGTCCCGAGCTATGCTATTCGCAATAAGGTCCGCGAATTCATGGCGGACCTTCGAGAGATCATTGGGTAGTCGTGGAAGCAAATTCTAAGGTACCTACGTGGAACAACACATCATGGATCGCATTTCGCACCGCCAACAACCAACATCCTTTTGTTGTGACAGTTTCTATGATCTTGACCGGGCTTCAGATCCGGATGACCGTAGGTCTACCTCGCTCTACAAAGATACTTTGGGCCTAATCTTGTGTCTTGAGGTCAAGGAAATAGCCTTTGGTGGCTAGATCGAGTCTTTGGCCGAGTACGTAAGCTTAGCACATACCGCTCTCTGAAATACTATGGATAGAAACTCGCTCAAATGAACTTCATGTGAAGATCTTAAGCCCTCGTAATTCATTGTGACAACAAGAGCACTGTAGCAATGGCTCATAACCCAAGACTCCATGCTAGAACTAAGCACATGGAGATTGACCTTTTCTTTGTTAGGGAAAAGGTCTTAGCTAAACAAATTGCAGTCACTAACATTCCCGGACAGTTCAAAGTTCTTGATGCTCTCACCAAGCCATTGTCTCATCGCCACTCTTCTTGATTCTAGAGACAAGCTTAGAGTGTGCTCTCTTGCTCAAGCTTGTGGGGGTGTGTAAGAGCAAAGGCATAGAATAGTACATAGCTAGTACATAGCCGATATTAAACCTCTATGGTTAATAGCAAATAGCGTAGCGCGTGTGCGCTTCTAATTCCAAAGGGCTATTGCGATAATGGCGGGTAATGGCATGACCGCTACGTCAAGTCTAGGCAAACAATATACCGAATTTATACCATACACGTATAAAGACTAAATAACATAAGAATACTCAAAAATAAACACACACACACACACACACACACACATATATATATATATATATATATATATATATATATATATATATATATATATATATATATATATATATATATATATATATATATAAGTAATCATCAAAGTTCATAGGTGTTGGATGATAATAGTAACAAAAGAGAGGAATCATGCTAGAAAACAGAGATAAACACGAATAAAAGGTTACGTAAAAGAGATAACAAGTTATCTAAATACTAAAAACAAAGGAATAAAAGTAGAGGAAGCAAGTCATTAAAATCAAAGATGAGAACTCGTTACTAAGGTCGACGTGTTTAGATTGTTGGACGGGTTGCAAAAATGTTTGTGTTGCAACATTAGTGCATAAATAGAAGAGGAGAAGAGGAACGCTCTGCTTTTTCGCGATGGATGTTTTTATGTTTCAAAAGGGGGAAGAAGAAGAGTTAGGTTAAAACTTAAATTAGGTTAAAACCTAAAAACAAATTCACCCACCGTGAAAAGCCTTTAAAAAAATGTAAACAGTAAAAAACTTAAGGGTATTACTGTCTTTTCGTGTTTTAAAATAAGGGTAAACTGGAAATTTCCCATGAAAGTTCCTGTTTGTGCGTCTTCTCCACTTCACAACCCGCAACGACCCGTGAAATGACCCGCTTCTGCAACACAACGACCCGCACCTTCCACAACCCTAAACTGCACCGCAACAATGTTTTGTGTGGCGCCGGACCACCGCGACGCAACGCTCCGCCGCGATTGCGGCCGCAACTGACGCTATTAACTACAGAGTATTAAAAACTTGTAAAATGTTAGCTCATTTAGCTCAATAGCTTTCAGTTGTAATTTTGTTAGGTGTGCACACGATAGGTATCAAGTGTGCACACGTTAAGAGCTTCTATAAATAGCCTGTGATGTAACTGACTCATACACAGAAAATAGAATTTACAGTTAGAAGAATTTTCCCTCTCGTTTCTCTCTTTCCTTCTTTACTTTCTGGTATTATCTTACAACTAAAAATTAAGCAAATCAAATGAAACTTATTAGGAGTGCCAATAGCAAAGGAACTTACATCATAACAACATGGCAGAAGTTCTCCCCGGCAATGGAACAGTTACATGTTACATTGTTCTCTACCAATTTTGGTATGGGAGGCGTAACCCAGTTAGGTTTATTGCTGCATGGATCTAAATCGAAGTTCCAATCATCCTTGCCAAGTGATTTAGCTATAATTTGCAGAGCTCTCCCTGAATATACAATTGAGGGCTATCAGTTTAGTACTCAAAAAACTTCTAAACTACAAATACACGCCATCAAATATCTATAATATTTACATAGAAACTATGATTGAAAAATACATACTATATTTAAACTAACATGTAACTACCTTGGCAAAAAAAAAAGGAAAAAAAGGAAATAAAGAAATTTATGTATTGTTTGAGAGCTATGCATGGTATACATATCATACTTTCGTTTGGATGAATAGTAGTGCCTCCAAAAGCGGTTAGAGATGTGAACCACATGACAAGGAGTGAAAGGAAGAGAAAATGGGAGGAAGTGTTCATGTTGACAGAAAAGAGAAGCTGCTGGTAGATAGATCAATAATTTAGTAGAGTGTGGGTATATATATAGTGTCTTTGGAATTTTGAAAGGTCGTATATGTCTGCTTTTATTTATGAAGTTAAAAAGCTAGCACCCGTACAATAAGTTGAGGTTAACTCAAATGACAATGAGTGAAAGGAAGAGAAACTGAGAGGAAGTGTTCATGTAGACAGAAAATAGAAGCTGTTGAAAGATAGATACAAACATTGCAATTACACCAAAGGCCCCACAAAACTGCATGTCACATCAGAATCAACCGCTTCACCCTATTGGATAAATAGAGATTTATATGAATTTCAATCCATAAAAGAGACTGTGTTACAAAGAATGTTAAAAAGAGTGTAGCTAGCTAGCACTCTCCCCGTTAATGCTTATTAGTTCTCCATAACAAAACAAATTCAGACATTTGGGCAAAGTCTATGGTGGGACTAAAGATAAACTAGTAAAGTAAAGCTGAGGAGACAGGTTTTTAGAGAGAAATAGACAGGGGAAGGAAGGAAAGGTTCAGGAGGAGACTTAAAAAGAAGACTAGAGACATGTCAACTTTTACTCTTTTCATCAAAATAATACCAATACGATTAACGTGCATGACTCAGCCGCGGACTAAAACAAAAGCAGTATTAGTAAGCGTGTCTGAAATGAATTATTGATGTGTGGTGCCTTCATTTCACAAAAAATCAAAGGCTTTTTTTTACACCCCCTCATTATCACTCCCACCCCCATAAATACCGTTTCGGACAAAAATGCCCCCAGCAATAGTGAAAATTTCGGAATTACCTTAGAGAAGAGGTAAATCCGGTAAGGGGGTTTGGGGTTTTCGAATTACAAAAAGCGAGGTAAATCCGGTTCACATTTTGTGAACCGGATTTACCTCGATTTTTAATTCTCAAAACCCTAAACCCCCAACCGGATTTACGTGGTTTTTACGGTATTTCCTGAAAAAAAATAAAATTAACTAAAAACAAATAAAATTTAATTAAAGACGCGTTTTTGATGACGAAACGAAATAATACATGAAAGTTCCAAACGAAAACAACAAAACACAGCAACAAAGAAAATGAAAAGACGGTAGAAATTAGTGAGATGGTGGTTGGAGACGTCGAAGGACCTCAGCAACAGTCCTTCTGGTTTCGACATACAGCTGAATAGGACTCCGCATCTGAAATATGTCAAAACGGTCCATCATTACTCGAACGTCATCGTTGTTCTTCACATCCATGGTGAACCACTGAACACGATTATTATCGCCCATAGTGGGGTAGCAATAAATGATCTGGGTGACTTCTCCTCGTCACTGTTGCGTGTAAATTCGTGTGGTATTCGCAAATATAGTGCAAGTATACACGTCGTACAAGTAATAAAGTGGATAAAAGTAAGAGATCATTCCCACGAGGATTGGTATACTGTTCAAAGTTCAAGTTTCAAAACACAAGAGAATTAAGTAACAAATCGGCAATAAGAGTTGATTTTAAAGCTAAAGATGTAAATAAAGCAAGTCGACAGATGTTGGTTGCGAATATGAATGAGAGATGAGTTGAGTTGTTGCATGCAAAATAAATCATTTCTAGTCAGGCGTTATAACGTTTACACGTTATTACGTACAAATGTTATTTTGTATAGACGTGGCCACGTTTGAACGCTGTTGCAAAAGAGCTATGCTTTTCAAAGACAAAACGCCGAGTTTCAAGTATAAGAGGTCCTATGTCTAGGTTCTAAATAGGCCCACTCCTGTATTTTAAACACCCACAGCAATGTTCTATGAACTATTATCCGTTCTATGTCTAGACTTAGATAAAAATGCCTAAATGTCTTTAGTACATTGTTCGTTCATATAAACCTTTGATTTCTTTTCATAGACCATGTCTGTACCTATGAATCTACCTATTTCAAGAGGCCAACCTCAAAACAAGTCTGGAAATATTTTCACACAAAGATTTAAAACATGCAACGTCAATACTTTATAACATTAACTAGAAATTCATTACAAGCAAAACAACAACTCAGACGTTGTAACGTTCAGCACTATTTTTCCTGCACAAACACAAAAAACATCAAAACGCTCTCAAGGGCACCACTTGGTGCCAAAATGCACAGATTTATCCATTTAACCTTTCACTCACTCAGAATTACGAAACTAACATAAAACTACTTAAATTATCCTTGTATTGCCAGAGAACTTGCATGATTTATTCTTGAATGAGTATAAATAACTCATATAAATATGAGTTATCAGTCACCCTCCAGCTGCACCTTCGTTGTTATTTTTTCTTTCAGAGCTTCAAAGGTGATGTTGTCGTTAAGCCTACATAAAATGGAGTTTGGACTCTCGAAATGGACCCCATTTTCTCTGTTTGTGATTGTGCCCTGATGGTGAAGGGCAGTGAGTGCAGAATCATGAGAGTATTGTGTATTCAGAGTGTCCATGAGATTGTTGTGTGTGAAAGAAGTGAAATGGAAGGGTCTATTTATAGGGAAAAATGAAACCCTAGAATGGATTTCCACCGTTGATGAAAAGTGGTCGGCAAAATCTGGACCGTTGAAAGTGTCGGCAAAATCTAGATCGTTCAAAAGTGGTCGGCAATATCTAGACCGTTAATTAGTAATCCATTAAAAAATGTTTTATTACTTTAAAAAAATGACTTTTTAACTACGTTCTGGTCAGTTTTTACCATGCGTAATTTTTTTTTAATTTTTTTAAAAATTACAAACTTGTAGACAAAGTATAATACTACGATATTGAGGTTAAAAAGAAGACTTGCAAAATTATTTACGAGCTGTAATTGTACACCAAAGTGCCATAAAAAACATGTTTTTTAGTGTAAAAAATGACTTTTTAACTAGGTTTTGGTCAGTTTTAACCATGCGTCAAATTTTTTTTTAAAAAATATAACGTTGTAGACAAATTATAATACTACGTTGTTGAGGTTAAAAATACGAGTATTTAAATATTCTAAGACTTTAACGTGTACAAAAAAAGCACCAAATAATAATGTAAAATTATATAACAATCAAGTTGTGATGTCTACATAATCAAGTGGTGTCATTGGAACATAATCTGGAACAAAAGAAGACCATAACTGCATGTGTCCAATGTATGGATATTGCCACGATCTAGCTTCATCTGAGGCGTATCGACCCCAAGAAGGATGTGCAGGAGGGAGGGCTAGTGTGGTTCAACTTGACAAGAATCCAATGATTCCTATGGATGAACCCAACACAAACCAACTGACTCTGACTGGAAACACAATCTCCCCTCAAAGGGAAGAATGTCTAGTTCTCATGAGGCGACAACATAACCAGGGGTCTCTGATATCTAGTAGCTATGACATGTCCTGTGTCTGACATGGTCATCCACTTCTCAATAGGTTGTTGTTGTCTGTTTGGGATAGCAACCAATGAATCTCTAATGTTCTAAACATTGTCACCCATAACCTGCGTGTACTGAAACCAGTTGGAGTCCATCTCACTAATTAAATCATTCTGAACGATCTACCAACTGTGCTCCGACCAGTCTAGTGAAGTAGAGATGCATCTAAAGCCACAGTTTCCATCCCCCTCCACATTGATAATGTCATCAACATACTTATGTAAAAAATCTAGAAAGTGACTTACCAAGTGGATGTCATGCTGTGCCCGCTCCTTTGCTGACCTCTGTGACGGTAGCTCTGATGGTACTTGTGATGCTAGTTGTGAGGATCGTCGGGGAGGTATCTTTGACGGTATCTGTGTGGGTTTTTTGAAACATGCATCCACGTGCTCCCACGTAGATGGATCTCTCTTCACATCATACTCTTTCTTCTTCTTCCTTTCTTCTGCACCCTAGTTTTGACTTTGTGCTTAGGTGGAACCATGGATGTAGTGCCTCTTAATACATAATCATCAAGACCTCTCTTCCAAACACATCTCTCCTCAAGGTGCATGTCATTCCATTGCCTCCAAATCTCCTCTATTGTATAGCTTAAGTCACCTCCTTCTGACGCTTCTTTCACCCGCTCCTCATCCATTGCCTCCAAACTCAGTCTCTTCCAATGAGAGTCAATCATGTCCAACGGTATTGGTAGCCCCATTAGGTGCAACCTACCAAGTTCACAAGAACAAGGTAACCCATGAGTAACTTTAATGACACAACCAGCACAGTTTTTCTTATCCGTGCCCACACCATCCATCATGTTATCAAACTCTCCAGCAATATGATTCAACGCCTCAAGAGACACCAAACTGTGTAGATTTTTGTAGAATGGAATGTTGTGTTGGGCATCTATACGGTTGATGCTCTTTTGAAAAGAATCCACAATTTTATTAATCTGTGCATTGATCATCCCATGCATTGACTCCCAGCTTTTGCATAAATCACCACCACTAGAACTCAGTGACCTCTTCAATGCCCAATGGGCAGCCTCAACCCTATGACACGTAAGGAAAAATTAAAACAAAAAAACCACAATCATATACATAAAGCACATAAGAAAACAATTTGAGTACCTATTAGTCGTGGTATTTCCATAGTGTCTTACTTTATCCGTCCACGGGTCACAAAATCTTTCCTTGTGAGGATACAACCATTGCTTGTTCACATATGCAATAAGCTGGGGTATATCAGTAGACGATTGCTCCAAATCATACAAAGCCTCATTAAACTCAAAATCAAATGTAGCATCAACTACATGATGCCAAAGTGTCATCAGTGACTCCACTCTATCTCCCTTCGCCAGCTTCTTAATTTGAGCATGAACATTTTTGTTAATATGATACCGACAAAGCAAATTCATTGCCTCCGGAAACACAACCTTGATAGCACTCATCAAAGCCTCCTCACAATCAGTGAGGATAACCTGAGAAACACAATCCAGACCTTCTATTAGAAATGGAAAAAATAAAAAAAAACAGTAATGTATTGCCAAAAACTAAAGTCAGTTAGCATTGACTTACCTGAGGAAGTGCAATATCACACACGATCAAATCTCGTAGGCTCTGCAGCACCCACGTGTAGTCATCATAACACTCATGAGACAAATATGCAAACGCAACAGGAAATGTCAACTCAGTGGAAGTGACACCAACAATCTCCAGTAGAGGCAATGCATACTTGTTGGTCTTAAAGGTACAGTCCATAATCAAAATAGTCGGAAACATCCTCAATAACTTGATATTATCAGGATGTGACCACATGATCTCCTCAACAATATCAGTACCTTTAAGTCGTCTCGTCCAACACAAGTAATGGTTTGCGTGAATCAGTGTCATAAACTGCTGCATCTCAGTCATACTACCTCTCTTTCCCTTCCGGATACTGTTGCGGGTTCTATACAACTGACTAATGTTGCTCAAGTTGTTCTTAAATCTGACCTTCAATGCTTCAAGACTTTTGGATGCTTTCACTCCCAAAGACAGATGCTCCCCAACAACTGATCGCTCCTCCTTGGTAAACTTACCAAATATAGTTGCTCCAAACAAAGTCTTATGAGGCTCATGATTGTGAATCCCATACACCACTCTCACCTTCTAATCAGAACTAGGAGGTAACATCGGTTTAGCTTTCAATTAAAACCTACAACCACATCTTTTTGATGTCTTGTGTCTACCAGCAGAACACCCAACATCTACTCGACTGTATGTGCCCCGTCTCTCACAGCCATAAACAACCTTGTTCTTTTTCCCTTTCCCATTCTCCGTCGTCTCGGTTTGAACAATAACCACAATGATTCTGTTCGCTTTCCCGGTATCTCTAGCCCAACGTGTCATTGCATCTCTAGTGGAAAATATCTCAGATGTCGTAAAGGCAGCGGTTAAATCCATAATAACCATCTATTTAAAAAAATATAAATGTTATATAAAAAAAATTCCGAAAATACCTTTTTTAGAGGTATTTCCGGTTCACATATTGTGAACCGAATTTACCTCTGAAAAATGTATTTCCGGAAAAAATTATATTTAAAAAAACAAAATTTCGGAATTACCTTTTCTGGGGATAATTCCGGTTCAAAAATCGTGAACCGGAAATACCAACTTTCTGCGCTAAATCCGGAAAATTCACCTCCAAATTTCCGGAAATACCTTTTTTTATGGTAAATCCGGAAAATCCTATAAGTGTGGTGGGCCTGGTCCGTTTTTTTTATAAAATGACAGGGGCATTTTGGGGTTTTTCTTATTTATGGGGGTGGGAGTGATAATGAGGGGGGTGGGAAAAAAAGCCAAAATCAAAATGTAACTTACTTTGATTAAGATTTATTTGACCTAGAAATCGTAGAAGTAATTAGTAATTTTTATTACCTAATTGTGCCCGGAGAACCACCGCGACGCCGAACATTTCTCTACAGTGAATTGTTACCGGAACCGTTGTGGATGGCGATTAACACGTACACTCCGTTCTTCGCTGCAACCTGCGTGAGCTTACTGTCACTACCCATATGGAACCCCAAGCTTCGCGACTTCTTCCACAGTGAGCTCTGTATCTTCGTCTTTTTCTTTCTTTTTTGTTTTGTTTATTTTATTAAAATCTTTTTTTGAACAACAAATCTTTTTAAAATTATTATTACGTTTATTTTTAGGCAATGACTTTTTAAAATTACAATTTAACATTTGTTAATTTTTGAATATTTCACAAACTGTAATATTAAATTTATTGAAAAGAATAAAATATAACCATATGAGGCCGATTCGTCGCAACGGTAGAAATGTAGTTTATGGAATCCAACCATCAAACCAAAAAATATTATCTAAAACTGAAATCACGATTTTTATTCATATTTTTTTTATGGAATCGTAACGACGACTATGTTTGTTGTGAATACGCTTGTACAAACATAGTGAGAAAGTACAACGACTACCATGAATTGCAGCAACATACGTTGTCAGCACAAAGGCCAATACACTTGTGGATACCTTTACATAGTTTATTTCTTATACAGTAACTATTACATGCTGGTTCATTTGGACATGGTGATCCTTGCCCAATGCAATTCACATAGTTTGTGTTTCTCTGATCAGTTGCTCCACCTACAATCAATAAAATAAAATGGTCTGAGAAACTATCATATAATAATTATTAAATTTGACAAACTCATTTCAAAAATAAGTACTACTAGCTTAATTATTGTTTGGTTACCTGCAGAAGCCATAACTGAAGCAATGCATAGAGATGCAAAAATAAAGCAAACAAACTTGATGGGGGTAGCCATATTGTCTTGGTAGAATGAAGATGGACTAACACCTTGTAGGGGGGGCTATTTAATATGGCCAGGGAAGTTACTAGAATAAATCTATGACTAAATCCAGCCAAAATATTATTTTTAATATAGTTTATATTTATTATTGATTATTGATATTTATGACTAAATTGATCTCATTCATCAACATGTTAATGTTAATAGTTTTATATTTTATACCGGATAATACTATTCAATTATAATTGTGGCTCAAATCTGATAGTTATTAAGAAGTTTCAATTATCTTGGTTTATTAAAATGCATTAAATGATCATTATTAATTGATTTTGACTCTGGCAAAATTTTAACTTTTTTTTGACATCAACAAAATTTTAATTGATTTTATCATTTTTGGTCAAAAAAAATTGATTTTATCATTTACTAATTAATAAAAGTATGCCATTTTTTATAGTTTAAATTATTTTTGACTTTTGTAACATTTCAATTTTGTTAAAAAAGTCAATTGAAATTTAAACTCATTGAAACTATTTAAATAAGAATCACACAAAAAACAAAATCAAATATATAGTCACTATTTAAACCAAGTCTCTCCACCAAAGGTTTAATTGATTTTATCATTTTTGGTCAAAAAAAAATTGATTTTATCATTTACTAATTAATAAAAGTATGCCATTTTTTATAGTTTAAATTATTTTTGACTTTTGTAACATTTCAATTTTGTTAAAAAAGTCAATTGAAATTTAAACTCATTGAAACTATTTAAATAAGAATCACACAAAAAACAAAATCAAATATATAAAAATTGAATACTCATTTCGAGTCATAACAACCGTCACATTAATGGTTTGGATCATCACTCGTTACTTGACAATTTCAATAGAAGAGAGAAAGACTCAACAAATAAAATAGTAATATTTTAGAAATAATAATATTTTATTAGATGAGTCTTTCTCTCTTCTACTGGAAATGATCTTCACCCCACATTAGTTTGTTGAAAATTTTTGTCTCAAAAGATTGTCATTTTTAAACTTGAATACTAAACTAATTGTTATTTTTCAATATTTTTCCAAAAAAAACATTTTACATATTACATGGACCAAACTGGATAAAGTGTTTTGTCAAAAAAAAAACTGGATAAAGCGTATATTTGCAGGACGAAAAACAAAGTTTTAATTTTACAGGGACTAAACTAGATCAAACTTATATTTGCAAGGGCTAACTACAAAGTTTTATTTTTACAGGGACTAAACTGGATTAAATGTATATATATTTGCAGGGACTAAACATATATCTAAACTTTTACCTAATAAAAAAATATAACCTCCGCCCGTAGACTTGGGCCCATGTAAAGCAAGTTTTTTAACTTTTTTTAGATAAGCAATAATTTTATTGAAGGGAGCACAATGGGTGTCCAACCCTTACAAGGGGAAGCAGGAAAGGGGGAGGGCCTCCTCAAAAACTCCCTGAGCCAAAACCCTTTGGGAAAAAGACTCAGGCAGGAAAAAGAGTACCACGCACAAACTGCACTACAGTGAGGATAATCAACCTAACCCACTATCTCTCCCCGGCTATAATTCAGTTTATAAATTGAAATAGAAATAGAGAAATTACAATTCAGTTTATAAATACACCAACTCCAAATATAGCTTTTGACACGAGTCACAACCGAATCTACACTTGGTTCCTCATTCTTGAAAATAGCTCTGTTCCTTGCGATCCAGATACTCTAACAAGTCGTCACCCAGATAAGATGTTTCTTTCGCTTGGACTTTTTTCCTTTGCACAGTTGGCCGCACCTATGAAATAGATCCATTATGGTTTGTGATGAGTCGAAGCCCAAACCAAGTCAAACACTGACACTAGAGACCAAACTGAACTCGCGAACGAACAGGAGGAAAACAAATGGTGCACAGTTTCGCAAAATTCGCTGCACATGGGACATAGAGCGTCCTCAGCTGAGTGCAGAATATTTCTCTGCAACAATTCGTCGCGCACCGGCAAAGAATTCGATAACAACCGCCAACCGAACATTACCTTCGAGGGAGCTGTCATTTTCCAAAGGGACATCCAAAAATTCAGAGGATCTGTATCATTGGAGGTGTAATCGTCTCGGACCAACTGGAAATAATATGACTTAACCGAAGATATCTTAGACGGATCGTGAGGCCAAATCCACTCATCCTTCTTACCTCTAATGGGAGACTCCTGCTGTAAGATGCTAGTAAGAATGTCACCCTCTGCCTTAATAAGCGGGTCTGTTGAGTTCTGCCATGAAACCAGCCACACCCAAGAATCATTGTGCCAATGTCCCAGACTAGACACCGAAATGTGTTGTTGATCGCACCCAACATATAGCAAAGGAAACACCTTGAACAAAGGTTCAATTCCTAACCATTGTTCTTTCCAAAAGTCAATATCATTCCCGTCACCGAGTGTGCGTTTGATACACCACACAAACCTTCTCGGTTCCTCTACACAAGAGTCCAAATCAACCAAGTCTCTCCACCAAATAGATCCCACGCTCCGGCGCTGAGTACCGACCACTGAGTCATGAACAAAACAAGATGCAAGATTACCGTATCTATGAGATAACAACTTGCTCCACATTGCACTAGGCTCCATCAGCGCCCTCCATTTCCACTTGGAGAGGAGCGCCATATTGAACAGTTCGAGATCTTTGATTCCAAGGCCCCCTTCTTTTTTGGATTTACATATTCTATCCCAAGCCACCCAATACATACCATGATCTCCCTCTTTAATTCCCCAAAGGAAGTTCCTTTGGATTTTGATCAATTTCTTTATAACAACCTTGGGGCTTTATAAAAAGAAAACATATACAGAGGGATACTATTCAAGACAGAGTTAATGAGTGTAACCCGTCCACCAATTGAGAGAAAGCGACCTTTCCATAGAGCCAGTCTTTTTCTAACCGCCCCTATGACGGAACTCCACGTTGCCTCCCGCCTCGGATTTGCACCAATCGGGATACCCAAAAACTTGAAAGGAATGGACTCCGTGCGGCAAAACAAAAAGGTGCTAGCTCTTTCCAAAAAACCTTCCGGGGTGTTTATACCGATTACCTTGCTCTTTTGAAAGTTTACCTTCAAACCGAACACTAACTCAAATGCCCGCAAAATTGATTTAATGCTCCAAAGATTTTCCCAAGTTGCCTTACCCACCAACATAGTATCATCCGCAAATTGTAACAAGGAAAAATGGACATCATTACTAATAGAGAAGTCTTGAAAGCCACCAATCGCCACGGTCTTGCGCATCAACGCCGACAATCCTTCGGCAACAATGAGAAATAGAAATGGTGATAAAGGATCTCCTTGCCTCAACCCCCGCCGCACATGAAAATCTTGAGTGGGACTACCGTTCACCAATACCGACATGGAGCTATTACAAACACAAGATTTCATCCAAGCAATCCAACGGTGAGGAAAACCCATCCTATAGATTAGGAAATCCCATTAAATTGAGTCATAAGCTTTCTTAAATTCTACCTTAAACATCAAACAATCTTCCTTTTGGCGCCGTGCATAATCGACCAATTCATTAACAACAACAACCCCATCAAGTATTTGTCTCCCTCCTATGAAAGCAGATTGTTGGTTGGAAATAATACTAGGAATCACTTTCTTTAGCCGGCAAGCCAAAACTTTTGCCAAGATTTTGTACAAACACCCTATCAAGCAAATGGGCCTAAACTCTCCCAATCCTTGCGGATTATCGTTTTTAGGGACCAAGGCAATAAAAGAAGTTGTGATCGCTTTAGGGAGAAAAGCGTTAACATAGAATTCATTGAAGAAACTCACCACGTCATCTTTCAATTTACTCCAACAAGATTTGATAAAGTTGAGGTTGAAGCCATCCGGTTCCGGGCTCTTATCTCCATCACAGTCCCAAACTCCCGATCTAATCTCTTCCTCGGTGAACGGTTGAATTAATGACTCAGACTCCGACGGCAATAAAGAATCGAAGTGAATCCCCCTAAAGTGGGGCGATTATAGTGTGACTCGGTGAAACACTTCTCAAAGTGACGCTTCACAAGGCTCTTAACTTCATCCACCTCTTCCACTAACTCCCCGTCTCCCTTAAGATCACAACATTACACCTTATTCTTCTATACCGCAGCACCGAGTGAAAATATTTGGAATTCATATCCCCTTCCTTAATCCATCTTGCTCTTGATTTTTGGGCTAAGAAAGACTCTCTAGCCTTGATTTCTTTCCACAAAGAGGCAGAGACTTCATTTCTATTAATCACTACATCACTATCCCACCCTTCTTTTTTTTTTTTTTTGCAAAAGAAGGGTTTATGGAGCCTCGTTAAAACCTTCTGATGGAAAACCCACCTTAGGGAAAAACCATCTAGAAGGAAAGAGTACTCCCCCTACAATTTATTAATAAAAAGTGGAAAATATACAAGAGACATGGGGGGACTAGGCCAAAACCCATGAGTAAAGTAACAATACAACCAAGAGGAAAGAGTAACACTCCTATAACAAGGAAACTTAACCTAGGAAATTGAAAAATGGCATGCAAAAGCATCACAATAGTGACTTTCATCCCAACCAGGTTGGTGGTGTGTGGAAATGCCACATACACTTGAGTGCAAGTATACACTGTCCAAAAACAAGTAGTAAAAAGATCGAACCCACAGAGATTGAAAAACTCACTTTTAAAACAAATATAAAGTAATAAAGTGTAAAGTCACTAAGTAACAAAATAATTTTGGATTTTGTTTGATGATCACAACTAAGTTAGAAAACTAAGAAAGAGTGTTGATAGTGTAAAAGAGAAAAGCTAGTTGGAATGTCTTCATCAAGTAATTTACTTAAAAGTGTATGATGCAGTATGTGATGCAGCTGCACTGAATGCTGTTGCATTAGCTATGTGCCTTTCGGTCACTTTCTTCAGAGTTTCATTACCAGCTCTTATGATCCTTGTTCTATGCAGTAAAGAAAGGGGTGTTAGTGCCAATCTTGCCTCCTAACAAGTATCACTTTGCTTAAGTGAATTCACTCTTGTATTTTAAGTACCCACAATTATCCTATGGACTATACTATCCTATGTCTAGGACTTAGCATGGTTTTCACAAAGTTTTCTTTATGTAAAACACTCACCCATATTAGTTCTTGAGTTCTTAATTGTAAGCCATGTCTGGTCATTTACAAATCTACTTATTCTAAGTGATCAAGTTCAAAATAAGTTTTGAAAAGATTATCAAGCAAGAACTAAAGTACAAACATACATACATGCAACATACTTACTTAAAAGCTCATTAAATGATTAGAACATTCCAACTAAGAAAGGTTTAGCTAACAAGAGACATTGCAAGATATATATAAACTGAATAGACCATGTTTATATATATAGAAATCACAAAAGAGAAACAACAAGAGTAAAGTTACAAATGTTGAAAACCTTTGTATGAAGTCTTCTAGCAATGCACTAGCATTACTCCTTAGCACTATACAAACACTATGAAAATGAGTAAAGGAGGAATTATGAATTCCTTCCTCTTCCTCTAAAAATATAAAAACTAACTATGTATATTGAAATTTTGATCTAACTTATGGATTGTGATATATTTCCAAATGAAGATGTGAGGTCCTTTTATAGCCTTCAAGTGAGGTGCTTCCTTCCTTCATGTTGAAGTCATCTTGAGTGGATCATAGCTGTAGTTGCTTTCCAGAGGTTTATCCATGTTGAAATCTTTGACTTATCATATAGGGCGGTTCCATGGTGTTAGAACAAGTGTCCCTATGTTGATGACTCTTCAAAGCTAAGCCTATAGCTATGTGTGAATGGTAGGCGCCTACTATACAAGTTTGGATGGCATCGTGCAAGCGGCGCAGAGGTCATCACATTGCATGTGGATGCATATGAAACAGTCGCTTATTCACCAAGTAGCGCGAGACTGATGCAGATCGGTCTGCAGAGCATTGATGCAGATAAAGATTGAGACTGCACCGAACAAAAACATCAAACATACCACAATATATCCAAAATGGCCTATAACTAACTATAACCATTCAAATCACTCAAGATATCATATATCACACTAAATACTATATAAACTCTTTATTATTACTTGAAAGAGAGCAAATACTAAGTTTAAACATATGAAATACTCTATATAAAATAGAGTTATCACACCCCCAAACTTAAACCATTGCTTGTCCGCAAGTAATGACAAAGACAAACTATAAAAACTAAAATTCTAGAAGATAGATCAGCTTGATTTTTGAATTTTCATGAGGAGTTCCCTATGAACTTCATTTCTTGACAATTTTTCTTGTGCCTTTATTTCTTCAAAACTACCAAAGCTATTCAAACTCTTTTGTGTGTGTGTGAACCCACTGAGTTGAGATTGGTTCCAAGACTAAGTGAAAAATTTCCTCCTAGCCTTTGAAAGGATTGGTTCATCTTTGGTCACACCAAAATATTTTTCAAAAGAGAGTTTAGACTCACAAAATTTTCTCAAGTGTTGGGGAGTTTTTTTAAAATCAAAGGGCTTGATTGAATCTTTCAAAGCTTTTGAGCCAATGCATTTTTCTATTTTTTTGTGTGGATCTTTTGAGCAGATGCAAATACTTCTTTGAAGTGTTTTTGTGCATTGATTTTTTCTGCATTTTGCTTTTTCTTCAAAGCACGATTTACATTGATGCAAACAGACCGATAATGCTTTTCTTTTCTAGCTCATATTACCTTCCTCACCGACCTCCGGATGCAAATGCACTTTGGCACGTGTCTTTGACCTCCGTGATGCATATATTTTTTCTTTGCACTTTGGCACAGTTCGGTTTATTGAACTATCCTCCGGATACATTTATTCCTCGCATGGCACAGTCTTTGACCTCCGTGATGCATTCATGTACTTAGGCACGTGTATAGTTTCAAAAGATTCGTGATATGGCTTGTCCACTTTTTGTATTCTTTTTCTACATTGTTTACTCTTATACTTTTGAAATTCAGCCTTTGTTTTTCATAAAACACCCCCAAACTTAATTCTTTAAGCTCTTCTTTCTTTTTAGTAAAGCTTTGTTTTGACCTAAGCTTACCAAAAATTCCCTTGCATCGATTGATCTTTTAAATAGCAAGGTTCTTTTCACAAACTCAGTTTTGAAGTGTTGAAGTAAAAATAATTTTGGTTTTTCCGAGAAATAAGGCTCTTTTTCTCTTTTTCATCATAAAAATTTCATCCATAGGGTTTTCACCATATTTTTGAAAAACTGATCTTTTCTACTAAAATACCTAGATACTATTTATCTAATATTTAAACAAACTAAAAATTACTTAAAACATATATATTTACTATATAAAACATATTAATTAAACACACAACATATTAGATAGAAAACATATTAAAACATAACATAACATGCAAATCCCCCCCCAAACTTAAGGGGTTGCGATGTGCCTCACTTGCAAATTTGTTCAGAAAAGACAAATCATTTGTTCAAAATAGGGGAGAGGGATTAGTACAACCAGGGAAATAGTTCAGAAACAAAACAAGCATATAGCAGTTTATGTGAAAACTTGTAAAGTGATACTCATTTCTTTGCTCCACTCCTGATTCTGGTGCTATGTCTGCTTGGAGGAGTGTGTTTCACCTTCTGCTTCTTCTCCTTGGGCTTGCTTGGTGTTGCTTCTGTGGTGCCGATGCACCTCCTACTTCTGGGGGTAGTTGCAGGAACTTGTTCTCAGAATCGATGCAGTGCATCGATCTTGACCGCATCACTTTTCTTCCTTTTTGGTGTTAATTTTGCCTCGCTTCCCGCAGTTGCTTGAAGAACTTTTGAGTATTGTGTAATGCATCCCTTTTACATTTGTGCCATTTGTTCCGAACCATTTTGATAGTTGCCTCATCATGCACAGCTTTTGGCTGTTGTGATGCAAAGAAGAAGTGATGCAGAGCATCACTCGCATCTCAACAGCTTTGAGTTCTCGTCTCCTTTGCGAGATGATTCTTCAATTTTATCTCTTTTGTCGAGTCCTTCTTCTTGTCTTTCCCCAAAAAACTCTTTCTCAAGAGCGAAACAACATTTGAAATAATATTGCTTGGGTCGGAAGGTACTTGCATGTCTTGCTGGCATAACAGGGGTTGGTTGTTCGTGTGAGTTGTTTCTTGTGTTTCTTTTCTTGGAGAGGGTGGTGGAGGGGTTGTTTGTGGTGGTGATTGTTATAGGACCGTGGATCATTGAGGGAGGGTAATGGTGATTTTGGAATGGAGGAGGATTCTTGGTTTGGTGAGATGATGGGTGTTTTGGTAACTGGTGAAGTGATAGGGGTTTCTGGTTGTTGGGTTGATGCTGAGGGTTTGGCATATTTCTGCCTAGCAATTTCCTCTAGGATCACACCTCTAGCTTGTTCCTCTTCTTCTTCATCAATTTCCTCATCACTTTCTTCCTCCTCTTCTTCTTCTTCTAATTCTTTATCCATTTCTTTTAATTCCTCATCCTCAGCTTCAGATTCAGAATCATACAATTCCTCCACAACAGGTTCTACCACAACCTTCTTTTGCACTTTGAATTGCTTCCTAGTCACCTTCTTCTTGGTGCTAGGTTTTGCCTCTACTTTCTCCTTTCCTTTTGTTCCTTCTTCAGTCTCTTTCTCCTCTTCTTCTTCTCCTTCACTTCTCAATACCCAACTTGGGAATTCAGGGGCATTCACTTGGCCCACAAGATCAAAGATCTTGTCAAAGACCAATTGAAGCCAATCATGTTGATCATTTTGAAATTTCCATACAGCCCTCTGCTTCTGCATGTAATTCTCTTGCATTGCAGGTGCAGGGCCTCTTACATTTCTCAACTTCTCTTTCACTTCAGCACTCAAATTACCAGGGGGAAATTTCCTTTGTTCATTAGCAGCTATAGGGACTCCTTCTTTCATGCATAGCTCAGTAATAAGACAAGGGAAAAACAGAAATCCCTTTGACTTATTTGAACATGCAAGAATTTCCCTAGCAATCAATCTACCTATGTCTACATGTCCTCGTAGAGAATTGTATCTAGCAAGATCAATCTCTCTTTGGTCATAGCATATGTATGTGATGTAGGCAGAATTGAATTGGCTATGAACAAATGCCAATTACCTAATGCATTTATCAAATAATTGCTTCTAAGCTTAATCTCATTAGGTGTGAATTTCTCCCAAACAGCCCCTGGTATAGCAATCCTATTCCTTATTTCTTCCATTTCTTTCTTAAAGGCATTGGCCACTCTATTCTCAAAATCATTCCCATTATATTTCAGCATATAATGTTCATTTAATTTCTTAGCATGGAAGTGTACAATTTTACCTCTCACCATGGAAGTGTAGGAATGTTCTGCTCCTTCTTGTGGTGTGATTCCAGCATAGAATTCTCTCACTATGTCTTCAATGTAGCCTCCTCTTGTTGAACCAAGGTCAAACACTCTTTGTTTTTATGATAACAAATTACAATTTGTTTACTAATGGTTATAGTTGAACCAAAGCACAGGCATGAACCAAAGTACAGGACATGAACCAAGACGCTTGACAAGATATCTTAAAGTGTAGCGATTCGAGGAGAAGCTACTAATGCGTTCAAGACTTATGTGTTATATTGCTTTGCATAAGACGCGTGTAAGATCCCGCCACTTAAGCTTTATGACTTTTGTAGTTGAGAGATGATCTTTTAAAATAGAATCATTGTGTTAAAAATCTTCTATGTTAAAGAAAAGTTTTGAATCATGATTTGTTGTTTTTATAAAGAAACTTGATTCATAGCTTAATGTTTTAAAAGAATTTGTTTTTGAAGTAAAGAATGATTCTTGATTTGGTAAATTAAGCTAGAAATCGATTTCCACTTATTTCTAAAGCCAAAAATCGATTTCCTCTTGCTTTTTAAAGTCAAGAATCGATTTCCTCTTCCTTGGAAGCAAGAAATCGATTTGCCACTTCTTAATTGGTTTTGAAAGAGTTTGTTTTGGAAAGAAAGTAATCGATTGATGACTTTGTGTATTTGAAGAGCCAAATCGATTTCCTCTTGCTTTTCAAGCTAGAAATCGATTTCCCCCTTGTTTAAAGGCTAGAAATCGATTTCCCTTGTAAGTCTAAATCCAACAATCGATTCATAGCTTGCTTGTTCTTAAAAGAACTTGTTTTGGAAAGAAAACAATCGATTGATGACCTTGTGTTATTAAAGAAGCAAATCGATTATTGACTCCTTTTCTAGAGCTAGAAATCGATTTGGGGCTTCCTCCCTTAAAGAGGAAAATCGATTTCTTGCTCGCTTCTTTTAAGAAAACAATCGATTTGTTACTTATGTTTTATACGCAATCAATCGATTTCTCACTTATAACAACAAAATGTTAAGATTTGTTTCAAGGGTCATATTTTTTCAATCCCTATAAATAGGACATAGGGTTTTCACGATAAAAAGACACAACCCACATATCAAAAAGAAAAGAAAAGAACGAGAACTCTCACAAGAATATTCATCTTTTTTTACGTTCTTCATCTAGGGTTTCAAATCTCTCATCTCTCTCAACTACATATTGTTATATTGCTTGAGTGATTGGATCCTAGTTTATACTTGTAATCTTTTATACTTATTGGTTGTTGTGAAATCTCGGGAAGCTTTCTTGGGTAGTTCAATCGGGAGATTGAATTGTAGCGAAATCCTTAGCGGGGAGCTTGGGTTCTCAATTTGGGGAAAATTGAGATTGGTGTGGTAGCTATAGGAAGTTGCTTGCTTGTAAGACATTGAAGAAGTATCTTCTCATATAGTGGTGATTACCAAAGTCCAAAGGTTGCAAAGCCGAGGCCGAGGAGTAGGGCTTTTATCCCGAACCTCGCTAAAATCACTGTGTACTTCTTTCCTTTATCTTTACTTTGCATTTTCTTTATAATTGTTAATCACATTGTAGTTGATATTATCACGCTTAAACTTCAATATCACCGAATTGTTTCTCGCCATTGTTATAGCTTGCTTAGGTGTTGCATATAGTTTAAATCTTATTTTCCGCATGTGATTTTAACTTGCATCGTTAATATTTCGAAAATAAAAAAGATTTCATTTTTAAAATATAACCTTATTCACCCCCTCTAAGGTTATCATATAGTCCAACAATTGGTATCAAAGCTAGAAATTGCATATAGAGCTTAACATCTCGCAATTTTTGATTATGGGTTCTTTTATGAAAGAGGATGTCCTTCAATAGGCCACCCCTGTTCGATGGGACTAACTATGACTATTGGAGTAGTCGAATGAAATGTCATGTGCAGGCTATAGATTTCACTTTATGGAGGATCATTGTTGATGGACCACTCACGCCTATGAGAATCAAGATTACTAAACTCGGTGTTCTTTGCTTTGAGGAGATACTACCAAATCTCAAGCCACTGCACAAATTGAGGAAGTACCTATAGAAGACATTTATTCCATTGATTTGAGTGAGTGAGAAAGTCCGAACTAGAAAAATATCTCTCAATGCCAAAGTTATGAATATTCTTCACCTATCTCTATGTGAAGAAAGAATATGGAAGGGTGAAAGGATGTCAAACAGCAAAGGAAATTTGGGACTGTCTGGAAGCAACACATGTTGGTACGAGTCAAGTGAAGGATACAAAGATTAGAGTTCTCACTTCTGAGTATGAAGCTTTCAAGATGAAGGAAGGTGAATCATTGCAAATGATGCACCGGAGATTGAACCCGATAGTGAATAACTTGAGAGCACTTGGGAAGAAGTATTCAACGAAGGATTTGAATGGGAAGATTCTTGCATCATTGACTAGTGAGTTCTTTCCCAAGACTTGTGCTATCACCAAGCCAAAGATATTGGCACTTTACCTCAAGAAGACTTGATTGGGTCACTTCTTGCATTTGAGGTGGTGTTGGCCGATAAGAAGACTCAAGAAAAAGAAGCGGTCAAAGAAAGGAAGTATCTTGCTCTTCACTTTGCCAAGACTCCTAAGATGGCAAAGAAAGAGGTTGAGTCCGATGAAGAAAATGATGATGAAGACATGGCTATGTTCGCCAAGAAATTCAAAAATTCATGAAACTCAACAAGCTTAGGAAGGGTGACTATTCAAAGAAATCCGATACACAAAAGGAGATAGTCATGAGAAAGGAGACGACCAACCAAGATGTTTTGAATGCAACAAACCGGGTCATCTCAAGGTTAATTGTCCAAAACTTAAGAACAAATACCCAAAGAAGAAAGCAATGAAGGCTACATGGGATGACACGAAACCGAGGTGAGCCGTAAGAAGAAGAGGAAGTTGCTAACGTTGTTGGTCTTGCGCCAGACACTCCCGATGATACATGGGACAATCTCAGCAGTGACAGTGAAACTGATGATGAAGTGATTGCTTCAAAGCTTGCGTGTCTCATGGCGAGTGACTCAACTAAGGTAACAAATTCTAATCCTTCTTTTTCTGATTCTGATGATTCTTGTGATGATGATAGTAGTTGTCAAAATGTGAGTGAGGCTTTTGAGGCTCTTTATATTGAACATGAAAATCTTTTGATAAAAACTATGAATTTGAAAAAGAGCAACAAAAGCATGTCTACTCAAATCGAGACGCTTGAGAATGAGATAGCTAGATTGAAAAAGGAGCTACAAAATGCCAAACCTTTCAACCTTGAATTTCTAGAGCTTAAACAAATTTTTGAAAAAATCAAGATCGAAAATGAAAATTTAAAAGATTCTTTAAAAAGGTTTGAGGTTGGTGAAAATACCTTGACCAAGTTACTTCACTCTCAACATGAATATGTTGATAGGAGAGGTATTGGTTATAAAGGTGAGTCCAGCTCCCCAAATTTAAAAAGGGATATGGTATTTGTAGTCGCTTCTTCAAGTAAGACACGTAGTTCATTCTCTTGCACTTATTGTCAAAAAGGAAATCATTATTCTCTTAGATGTCCTATTCGCAAACTATGTGAGCTTGGCAATCTTATACCTGCTTGCAAGAAACCAAGGTGGATTGTGAAAACAAACCCCTTGAGAACTAACCTCCATGGACCCAACCAAATTTGGGTACCTCGCACTAGTGTTTGATTTTTCCTTTGTAGGTGCGTAGACTATCCAAAAGGGAAATGTATGGATGGTTGACAAAGTGGGTGCTCAAGGCATATGACTGGTGATGCTTCACTATTCTTGAAGTTAAGCAACAAGGCTAGTGGATCTGTGAAGTTTGCCAATAATGAAACCGCCGTGTAATAGGTAAAGGTTGTGTGGGTAAGGAAAACACAATCAAAATTAGAAATGCTTTACTAGTTGATGGTGTTAAATTTAATTTACTAAGTGTAAGTCAACTATGTGATAATGACTTTGATGTTTATTTCTCAAAAGATAAATGTCTTATTGTGCATGAAGCTTCTAACTTTCACATTGTCGGTTTTCGTGAAAACAATGTTTATTATGTTGATTTTGACACTGTTGGTGATGATATTGTATGCATGCCTTCTTTACTTGATGATGTGGATGTGTGGCATAGACGCTTAGGACATGCTAGTATGGAACTTCTATCTAAATTATGTGCAAATGAACATGTTAGAGGTTTACCCAAACTTAAGTATGAAAAAGGTCAATTATGTGATGCATGTCAATTGGGAAAAATGCATAAAACTTCTTTCAAATCAAAACCTGTTATTTCTACCAAAAATGTGCTTGAATTGTTGCATCTTGATTTATTTGGTGAAATTGATGTTGTAAGTCTAGGAGGAGCCAAATATGTGTTTGTAATTGTTGATGATTATTCTAGATACACTTAGACTATTTTACTTGCTAATAAAAGTGATGCTTTCAACAAGTTTGCTAAGTTGTGCGAAAGTTACTGAGAATGAGAAAAACTTAGCTATCAAGGAAATTAGAAGCGATCATGGAGGAGAATTCGAAAACTCATCATTCAAAACTTGGTGTGAAAAGCATGGTGTTGATCACAATTTCTCACCTCAAGGACTCCTCAACAAAACGGCGTGGTGGAAAGAAAAAACAGACCATACAAGAGATGTGTAGAACAATGCTAAATGAGCACAATCTTCCTAAATATTTTTGGGGTCACACAGTTGATACAGCATGTCATGTGCTAAATCGAGTCTATCTATGGCCATCTCTCAACAAGACTCCTTATGAATTGTGGAATGGTAGAACTCCAAATATTTCATACTTCAAAGTTTTTGGAAGTAAGTGCTACATTTTAAATACAAAGGATAAGTTGGGTAAGTTTGATGCAAAATCAACGGAAGGTATTTTTATGGGTTATTCTAGTCATAGTAAAGCTTACATCGTTTACAATAAAGTTGATAAATGTTTGCAAGAATCTATTCATGTTTCTTTTGATGAGACTAACCCCTTTGCAAAGAAAGTTGATGATGAGGATGAGGTAGTTGAAGTGGTCAAAAGAAGAATGCCTGAACCTAACAGTGAAAGTATCAAAGAAAAGGAGATGCAAGCAGAATCCCAAGAAACAGTTGAATTGGAACGAGAGCCCCAAGACACTGACGATCATCTCTATGGGAGAACGCATGCTGACTTGCCTAAAGCTTGGAAATCAGTTCGAGATCATCCCATGGAGCAAATTATTGGTAGTCCATCAAAGGGGGTAACAACTCGTTCTTCTCTAAATCTTTTATGCTTTCATAGTGCCTTTGTCTCTCAAACAGTTCCCAGTAACATAAAAGAAGCTCTAAGTGATCCAGAATGGGTTGTGTCAATGCAAAAAGAACTCGAACAATTTGAACGAAACAAAGTTTGGCATTTAGTCGAAAAACACATTGATAGAACTATTATTGGAACTAAATGGGTTTTTCGCAACAAACTTGATGAAATGGTGTTATTTTATTAAACAAAAGTCGTTTAGTTGTTCAAGGTTATAATCAAATTGAAGGGGTGGATTTTGAAGAAACTTTTGCTCCAGTGGCTAGGTTGGAATCCATTCGTATTATACTAGCCTTTGCTAGTCACATGGATTTCAAACTACACCAAATGGATGTCAAAAGTGCCTTCCTCAACGGATTTTTAGAAGAGGAAGTATATGTAAAACAACCCCTGTGTTTTGAAGATTTTGAAAATCCAAATCATGTTTTTAAACTTGACAAAGCCCTTTATGGATTGAAACAAGCCCCTAGAGCTTGGTATGAGAGATTAAGCAAACATTTAATTGCAAATGGTTTCAAGAAGGGTAAGATTGATTCTACCTTATTCCTTAAAACCAAAGGCAAACATCTCATTGTAGTTCAAATTTATGTTGATGATATTATATTTGGATCTACTAATGATGAATTGTGCAAGGAGTTTTCTGACATGATGACTAGTGAGTTTGAAATGAGCATGATGGGGGAGTTAAACTTCTTTTTGGGACTTCAAGTGAAACAGATGAAAGATGGAATATTCATCACCAAAATAAGTTCTCAAAGGAGTTACTAAAGAAATTTGGCATGAGTGATGCAAAGGCAATTGGCACTCCAATGGCGATCACGACCAAATTGGACAAGGATGAACAAGGTAAACCCAGTAAATGAAACAATGTATCGAGGTATGATCGGTAGTCTTTTATATTTAATCGCTTCCCGACTGATATTATGTTTCTTTGTGTGCTGTGTGCTCGATTTCAAGCATGTCCAAAAGAATCACATTTAAAAGTCAGAAACGGATTCTTAGATATGTGAAGGAACCACGGAGTTTGGATTGTGGTACCAAATCGAGTCACTTTGATTTGGTTGGATTTTCGATCTTGATTTTCTTTGGTTGTACCTTAGATAGAAAAAGCACTAGTGGAACTCGTCATTTCTTAGGACCTTGTTTAACTTCCCGGTCTAGTAAAAGCGTAACAATGTTGCTTTGTCCACACCGGCCAGAATATGTGGCGGTTGGAAATTGCGTTGCACAAGTTTTGTGGATGAAACAGACTTTGGAGGATTTTGGTTTGTTATATGAAAATGTACCTGTTCTTTGTGATAATACTAGTGCCATTAACATTGCTAAGAACCCCATCCAACACTCTAGAACTAAGCATATAGAGATAAGACATCATTTCATTAGAGACCATGTTTCTAGGGGGAGCATAGCATTAAAATTTGTAGGCACCGATGACCAACTAGCAGACATCTTCACAAAACCACTAGCCGAAGCTCAATTTTGTAAGATCCGGAGAGAGCTCGGTATGCTTGATTTTGCTAGCCTGTGATTATATGATGTATTTTTGAGGTGCTATGTGCTTGTCATCTTATATGCTATATGTCTTGTGTGTCTTCCCTCCTTTTTGATGAAAACAAAGGGGGAGAAAAGTCTTGTTGTCTTGCTGCTTGTTTATTTAGCTCACTATGTTTGGTTCTCTTGCGTGTAAGTTATGTTTGGTTCTCTTGCGTGTAAGTTGTTTATTTTCTTGATGCTTATGCTTAGGGGGAGCTTATGTCGTTATTTCTTGTTTATCGCCTCCCTATGCATAAGGTAATTTGTTATCATCAAAAAGGGGGAGTTTGTTGAACCAAGGTCAAACACTCTTTGTTTTTATGATAACAAATTACAATTTGTTTACTAATGGTTATAGTTGAACCAAAGCACAGGCATGAACCAAAGTACAGGACATGAACCAAGACGCTTGACAAGATATCTTAAAGTGTAGCAGTTCAGAGGAGAAGCTACTAATGCGTTCAAGACTTATGTGTTATATTGCTTTGCATAAGACGCGTGTAAGATCCCGTCACTTAAGCTTTATGACTTTTGTAGTTGAGAGATGATCTTTTAAAATAGAACTCATTGTGTGTTAAAAATCTTCTATGTTAAAGAAAAGTTTTGAATCATGATTTGTTGTTTTTATAAAGAAACTTGATTCATAGCTTAATGTTTTAAAAGAATTTGTTTTTGAAGTAAAGAATGATTCTTGATTTGGTAAATTAAGCTAGAAATCGATTTCCACTTATTTCTAAAGCCAAAAATCGATTTCCTCTTGCTTTTTAAAGTCAAGAATCGATTTCCCTCTTCCTTGGAAGCAAGAAATCGATTTGCCACTTCTTAATTGGTTTTGAAAGAGTTTGTTTTGGAAAGAAAGTAATCGATTGATGACTTTGTGTATTTGAAGAGCCAAATCGATTTCCTCTTGCTTTTCAAGCTAGAAATCGATTTCCCCCTTGTTTAAAGGCTAGAAATCGATTTCCCCTTGTAAGTCTAAATCCAACAATCGATTCATAGCTTGCTTGTTCTTAAAAGAACTTGTTTTGGAAAGAAAACAATCGATTGATGACCTTGTGTTATTAAAGAAGCAAATCGATTATTGACTCCTTTTCTAGAGCTAGAAATCGATTTGGGGCTTCCTCCCTAAAGAGGAAAATCGATTTCTTGCTCGCTTCTTTTTTAAGAAAACAATCGATTTGTTACTTATGTTTTATACGCAATCAATCGATTTCTCACTTATAACAACAATGTTAAGATTTGTTTCAAGGGTCATATTTTTTCAATCCCTATAAATAGGACATAGGGTTTTCACGATAAAAGACACAACCCACATATCAAAAGAAAAGAAAAGAACGAGAACTCTCACAAGAACATTCATCTTTTTACGTTCTTCATCTAGGGTTTCAAATCTCTCATCTCTCTCAACTACATATTGTTATATTGCTTGAGTGATTGGATCCTAGTTTATACTTGTAATCTTTTATACTTATTGGTTGTTGTGAAATCTGGGAAGCTTTCTTGGGTAGTTCAATCGGGAGATTGAATTGTAGCGAAAATCCTTAGCGGGGAGCTTGGGTTCTCAATTTGGGGAAAATTGAGATTGGTGTGGTAGCTATAGGGAAGTTGCTTGCTTGTAAGACATTGAAGAAGTATCTTCTCATATAGTGGTGATTACCAAAGTCCAAAGGTTGCAAAGCCGAGGCCGAGGAGTAGGGCTTTTATCCCAACCTCGCTAAAATCACTGTGTACTTCTTTCCTTATCTTTACTTTGCATTTTCTTTATAATTGTTAATCACATTGTAGTTGATATTATCACGCTTAAACTTCAATATCACCGGAATTGTTTCTCGCCATTGTTATAGCTTGCTTAGGTGTTGCATATAGTTTAAATCTTATTTTCCGCATGTGATTTTAACTTGCATCGTTAATATTTCGAAAATAAAAAAGATTTCATTTTTAAAATATAACCTTATTCACCCCCCCTCTAAGGTTATCATATAGTCCAACACCTCTTGGTAGCACGAAGTGGTCCCAATTGAGATTGGCCACTGTTGACATGAATGATTGGCTAGCCTTCTTCAAATCATACCCTCTCTCGGGCAATAGATGCATGTTCCAGAGATGAACATTGTCATCATTTCTTGCTGTTGAATCCTTGGCTTTGCCTTTCCTTGTTGATGATGATCCTGCATGCATGGCTTTCTTCTCTTTTTGGGGAGTTTTGGCCTGCTTGCCTGATGTTTTCTGTGCTGATTGTTTCTTCACCATTGTGATTGCTATGAATTTCTAGGTTTTGATTGCTTGTGTGATTGAGGAAATTTGGAGATGAGAATGTGAAATGCGGTTTGTGTTTCAGATGAGAGAAAATTGTGAGATTTTGCGAATGAAGGGGTAACGGTAACAATACAAGGCTTTATGTTTCAGGAAGAGGGAAGTTAGTGGATTTATTAGGTAGCCGTTAGCATTGCGTGCTACGCATGCATCTTGCCAAGTGTCTTGCTTTGGCTACCAATGTGTCATTAATCTTGCTTAACCTTCCTTTAACCTTCCTGAAGCCTTATGATTCACACTTAACCAAATTTCTTCAAGTTTATAAATTTCTGATGCAGGGCACGTTTTTCCTCAATGCAGGTGCATTTGATGCAGCTGCATTAGTTTCCTGCATTTCTGCAAAACAACTAAAAACATAAAATTGCACAAAAATAATTAAAAACAATGGGTTGCCTCCCATTAAGCGCTTGTTTTAAGAGTCTTGTCAGCCTGACTACCTCTTTTCATTTAGAGATTTTGCAAATAGGTGGTGGTTTTGTCTCTCACCACATGTTCACCATAGTACATTTTAACTCTCTGGACCATTCACCTGAAAGACAGATTTGAGGATTTATCAAATAAGTCTATCGCTCCATGTGGATAAACCTTTATCAACTTAAATGGTCCCGACCACCTTGACCTTAGTTTTCCAGAAATAGCTTTAACCTAGAGTTGTATAGCGAACTAGTCCTCCTTCTTTCATTTCTCTTCTGTGAATTTTCTTGTCATGCCATTTCTTAGTCTTAGCTTTGTAGATTTCAAATTCTCATAAGAGGTTTGCCTAATTTCTTCTAACTCATCAAGCTCTATCATTCTCTTTTTACCGCCTTGTTCAAATTGAAATTGAGCTTCTTGATAGCCCAATAAGATTTGTTTTCCAATTCTACAGGTAAATGGCATGCTTTTCCATAGACTAATTTGTAAGGGGACATTCCTAAGGGTGTTTTGAATGTTTGTTCTATATGCCCATAAAGCATCATCCAAATGTAAAGACCAATCTTTTCTATTTGGACTTACCATTTTTTCTAGCATTCTCTTAATTTCCCTATTGGATAATTCCCGCTTGTCCACTAGTTTGAGGATGGTATGTCAGTAGCTATCTTATGCTTAACTCCATACTTAGCTAGAAGGTTTTCTATGATCTTATTGCAAAAGTGTGAACCTTCATCATTAATGATGGCTCTAGGAGTTCCAAATCTAGTGAATATATTTCTTTGCGAAACTTACTCACCGATTTAGCATCATTATTAGGTAATGCTACTCGCTTCTACCCATTTGGACACATAATCAACAACTACTAAGATATATAAATTGCCAAAAGAGGGTGGAAAAGGTCCCATGAAATCCATGCCCCAAACATCAAATAATTCTATTTCTAAAATATTTTTCTAGGCATTTCATGCTTATCGAAATATTCCCCTCTTCTTTGACATTTATCACATGATTTGACCATAAAATAAGAATCTTTAAATAAAGTAGGCCAAAAATAACCGTGATCAGTAATACCTTAGCCTGCTTGTTCTAGTGCTTCCAAAGTGTCCTCCATAAGGTGCAGAATGGCAATGCGTGAAATCGCTTGTTGCTCCTCTTCGTATGCATTTCCTCATTAATTGATCGGGGCACATCTTGTAAAGGAATGGATCATCCCAATAGTATTGTTTAACCATGTGGAAGAACTTTCTCCTTTGTTGATATGTCATACTCATCGGGTACCACTTTGCTTGCAAGGAAATTTACAATATCGAGAAACCATGGTGCAGTGCATTTGATGCTCTGCATTGCTTATAGCAAATGCGCTTTCATGTTTTGCATTGACTGTGATTGCCAATAGCTTCTCATCCGGAAAACTCTCCTTGATTTCTTCTCCTTGTGTACCAAGTGATTCTCCTTCAATCCTTGATAAATGGTCTGCTACTTGATTTTCTACTCCTTTCTTGTCTCTAATTTCAAGATCAAATTCTTGTAGGAGTAAAATCCACCTTATCAGCCTTGGCTTTGCATCCTTCTTTGAAATTAGATACTTAATGGCAGAGTGATTAGTATAGACAATAATTTTAGTGCCAACTAAGTATGATCTAAATTTTTCAAATGCAAAGACCACAGCTAATAATTCCTTTTCTGTGACTGTGTAATTCACCTGAGCTTCAATTAATGTCTTGCTAGCATAATATATGGAATGAAAGACCTTATCATACCTTTGCCCTAGATCGCTCCTCCTCTGCAAAGTCACTAGCATCACACATTAATTCAAATGGCCTGCTCCAATCTGGAGTTACTATAATTGGTGCTGTCACCAATGCCTTTCTAAGCTTGTCAAAAGCTTCTATACAAGATTCATCAAAGTTGAATTCTACATCATGTTGCAGAAGCATACATAATGGTTTTGAGATTTTGAAAAATCTTTGATAAACCTTCTATAAAAACCAAAGATGGCCTAAGAAGCTCTCGATACCTTTAACCGTATTTGGTGGTGGTAAATTTTCAATGACATCAACCTTAGCTTTGTCTACTTCTAGACCTTTCTTTGAAATTCTATGTCCTAACACAATGCCCTCTTGTACCATGATATGGCACTTTTCCCGATTTAAGACTAAATTTGTTTCCTCACATCTCTTGAGAATTTGTTCCAAATTTGCTAAACAAACTTGAAATGTTTCTCCAAAGATAGAGAAATCATCCATGAATACTTCCATTGATTGCTCAATGAAATCTGAGAATATAGACATCATGCATCTTTGGAATGTAGCAGTGCATTACATAAGCCAAATGGCATCCTTCTAAAAGCAAAGGTTCCATAAGGGCATGTAAAGGTGGTTTTGTGTTGATCCTTAGGCTCAATGGCTATTTGATTATAGCTTTGAATAGCCATCTAGGAAACAATAAAATTCCTTCCTGCTAATCTATCTAACATTTGGTCTATGAATGGTAAAGGAAAGTGATCCTTTTTGGTAGCTTTGTTGAGTTTTCTCAGTAATCCATACTGATTCTCCACCTGTGTGATTCTAGTTGGTATCAACTCATTCTTTTCATTGGCTATTCTTTGTCACACCCCCTTTCTTTGGTACACATTGGGCGAGGGCTTACCCAAGCACTTTCTGATATGGGGTATATGATTCCAGCATCTAGCCACTTAATAATTTCCTTTTCACAACCTCTTTCATAATAGGATTTAGTCTTCTTTGACTTTCTATCTTTCGTTTTGGAATTTTCTTCCAAAATGACTCTATGCATGCATATAGAAGGACTAATTCCTTTGATATCCGCCATTTGCCAACCTATAGCTTTGGTATGCTTCTTGAGAGTACTAATGAGATCACTCTCTGTTTTGATGTTAAATCGTAAGCAATGATAATGAGTAAAGTCTCATTTGTTCCTAAGAATGCATACTTAAGGTGTTCAGGCAGTATCTTCAATTCTAACTTAGGAGGTTGTTCTATTGAGGGTAAGTTCTTCTTGAGAATTGGATCCTCAAGGTTGAGTGGTTCATAAGTCCTAGCCCATACTTCTTTACAAGAGTTTTCTATTGCGATTTTCCTTTTCTAGTATTTCATCATCTAGCAATGCAGCTGCATCTAATGCATCTGCATTGGCTAAGTGATCATACTGCTTGTAAAATTGTTTTTCTACCAATTGATCTAGAGAGAATAAGGATGAACACTCTTCTGTTTCCTCTGCAGGATACTTCATAGCATTCATTACATTGAATTTTATCTCTTGATCATTCACTCTCATAGTGAGTTCACCTTCTCGCACATCAATTATGGTTTTACCAGCTGCTAGAAATGGTCTACCTAGGATAATAGGCACTTCCTTATCTGCATCAAAGTCAAGGATAACAAAATCTACAGGGAATACAACTTTGTCTACCTTAACTAGGATGTCTTCTATGATACCTTCAGGATGGGCTATTGATCTATCTGCTAATTGAAGTGTTACATGGTGGTTGGTTTTGCATTTCCTATTTCTAATCGGTCAAAAAAATAGATTTAGGCATCAAGTTGATGCTTGCACCTAAATCACATAAAGCTTTACCAAAGATAGGATTTTCCTATAGAAAATGGAATTGTAAAACTACCGATCCCTTCAATTTCCTAGGGATCTTATTTTGCATAAGCAAACTACAATCTTCATTCATGGCAATCAAGCTTTCAAACTCACCTAATCTTCTTCTCCTAGTAAGCACATCCTTCATAAATTTTGCGTAATTTGGCATTTGTTGGAGGGCTTCTACTAAGGGAACATTGATGTGTAATTGTTTTAGTACCTCTAGGAATTTACCAAACCGCTTCTCCTCATGTGCTTTTTCAGGTCTTTGAGGATAAGGAGGAGGAGGGTATTCAGTACTAACTTAGGTAGTGGACTTTGAACTTCTTGTGATGCAGGGAGCACTAGATGCTTCTCTCGCATTGGTTTCTTTTTGATTTTTGGTTTTTTCTCCCTTATCTACACTTTCCTTTTCGATTAATTCTACCGGATCCTTACCACTTCTCGGTGAAATAGCCTTAACCCGCTCTTTTCCTTTGGTTTGGGAAGGAGTAGCTTCAGTATTTGAAGGTAAGGCACCTTGTGGCCTTTGATACAGAGTGTGGCTAATTGACCAACTTGATTCTCTAAGTTCTTGATGGAAGCATCTTGGGTTTGTCTAGCAGTTCTAGATTCACCTATGAATGCTTTAAGCATGGTTTCTAGAGAATTATCGCTGGTAGGTTGAGAGTTTCTTTGGTTATTCTGAGTGGGAATCACGGTGGGTTGGTTTGTGTAGTTGGAGCAGCTTCTAGGTGCAGTGCACTATTGTTGCTCCATCTAAAATTTGGGTGATCTTTACAACCGTGATTATAAGTGTTGGAATAAGGGTTGTTATTCCTATTATAACTACACATAATTTACAGAGATAGGGTTGCTAGAACACTCCTCATACAAGTGACCTCCTCCACAAGTACACACAACTAGGTGTGCACGGAGGTACTTGTTCTCTTCACAAGAATAAGTGCTTTCGGTGATGCAAATTGCATTAGATGCTTGATAGCATTGCCGAAGTGAAGTTTTTCATCAAATTAGCTAGAGTGGCTACTTGAGCAGATAGAGGCGGATATATCATTGATTTCATGTACCCTGATGGTTTCTTTTCTAAGCACTTACCCTCTCAAGTAGGCCAACTAGAGCTATTAGTCGCTATTCTATCAATTAATTCACATGCTTCATTGTATGACAGATTTAATAACACTCCACCGGATGATGCATCAAGCATTATTCTGCGTTTGAGGTTCTAAACCATTATAAAATGTTTCCATTTGAATAATAACAGTAAACCATGATGAGGACATTTTCTCAAAAGTTCCTTCCATCTTTCCCATGCTTCAAATAAAGATTCAAACTCTTTTTGTCTAAAAGATGTAATATCATTTCTTAACCTGGCATTTTTGATAGGTGGGAAATATTTTCCTAAAATTTTTTCAGCCATTTCATTCCATGAATGAATAGAGTTAGGCTCTAAAGAATTTAGCCAAGCCTTGGCTCTATCTTTCAAAGAATATGGAAATAACCTTAATCTAAATGCATTTTCACTGACACCAGGTAAAATAAAATTACTACATACTTTTGGAAATTGCCTTAAATGCAAATGAGGATCTTCATGAGGAGATCCTCCAAATTGACCAATAGTTTGAAGCATTTGAAACATCATAGGCTTAAATTCAAAATGCGTGGCATCAATATGAGGTCTGTTTATACTAGTTTGCATGTTTTGATGATCAAACTAAGCATAATCCCTCATAGGTCTATTTCTATCATTAATCATACCTATGTGATCCATGTGGATGAGATTTTCTCTATGAACTTCTTCTTGATGAGCATGTTGTGAACCGGGGCCTCCTCTCACCGAGTGTGGCCTTGAGCTTTGTTCTTCACCAATGACATGTTGCAAGCTTGTTGATTCTGCTTTTCGAGTCTTAGCAATCTCCCGAATTTTCTTTCTATTTCTAAATCTAAACTATATTCGAGTTCTGCTTTCAGTTCTCAGTACATATACTAAGTACCATGTACTCGTTGTTGTGTAAACTCTAAAAACCAAATTTATATACAACACTAAATTACTTAATATCGAATTTTAAAAAGAATTTACTTCAATCCCCACAACGGCGCCAAAAACTTGGTGTGTGGAAATGCCACATACACTTGAGTGCAAGTATACACTTTGTCCAAAAACAAGTAGTAAAAAGATCGAACCCACAGAGATTGAAAAACTCACTTTTAAAACAAATATAAAGTAATAAAGTGTAAAGTCACTAAGTAACAAAATAATTTTGGATTTTGTTTGATGATCACAACTAAGTTAGAAAACTAAGAAAGAGTGTTGATAGTGTAAAAGAGAAAAGCTAGTTGGAATGTCTTCATCAAGTAATTTACTTAAAAGTGTATGATGCAAAAGATGTGATGCAACCTTGAATCTTTGTCACATTAGCTATGTGCCTTTCGGTCACTTTCTTGAGTTTCATTACAAATCTTATGATCCTTGTTCTATGCATGAGAAAGGGGTGTTAGTGCCAATCTTGCCTCCTAACAAGTATCACTTTGCTTAAGTGAATTCACTCTTGTATTTTAAGTACCCACAATTATCCTATGGACTATACTATCCTATGTCTAGGACTTAGCATGGTTTTCACAAAGTTTTCTTTATGTAAAACACTCACCCATATTAGTTCTTGAGTTCTTAATTGTAAGCCATGTCTGGTCATTTACAAATCTACTTATTCTAAGCGATCAAGTTCAAAATAAGTTTTGAAAAGATTATCAAGCAAGAACTAAAGTACAAACATACATACATGCAACATACTTACTTAAAAGCTCATTAAATGATTAGAACATTCCAACTAAGAAAGGTTTAGCTAACAAGAGACATTGCAAGATATATATAAACCGAATAGACCATGTTTATATATATAGAAATCACAAAAGAGAAACAACAAGAGTAAAGTTACAAATGTTGAAAACCTTTGTATGAAGTCTTCTAGCAATGCACTAGCATTACACCTTAGCACTATACAAACACTATGAAAATGAGTAAAGGAGGAATTATGAATTCCTTCCTCTTCCTCTAAAAATATAAAAACTAACTATGTATATTGAAATTTTGATCTAACTTATGGATTGTGATATATTTCCAAATGAAGATGTGAGGTCCTTTTATAGCCTTCAAGTGAGGTGCTTCCTTCCTTCATGTTGAAGTCATCTTGAGTGGATCATAGTCAGTAGTTGCTTTCCGAGGTTTATCCATGTTGAAATCTTTGACTTATCATATAGGGCGGTTCCATGGTGTTAGAACAAGTGTCCCTATGTTGATGACTCTTCAAAGCTAAGCTTATAGCTATGTGTGAATGGTAGGCGCCTACTATACAAGTTTGGATGGCATCGGGCAAGCAGCAGAGAGGTCATCACATTGCATGTGGATGCATATGAAACAGTGCTTATTCACCAAGTAGCGCAGAATTGATGCAGATCGGTCAGGGAGCATTGATCGCATAAACGTTGAGACCGTGACCAACAAAACATCAAACATACCACAATATATCCAAAATGGCCTATAACTAACTATAACCATTCAAATCACTCAAGATATCATATATCACACTAAATACTATATAAACTCTTTATTATTACTTGAAAGAGAGCAAATACTAAGTTTAAACATATGAAATACTCTATATAAAATAGAGTTATCGGTTGGCACCAAAGACACTAACAATCATTTGCAGCACACCAAAACCAAAAGCCAGAAAAAAAAAAAAAAGACAATCAGAAGGAAAACAGGCACTCCTATAACAACAAAGGAAGCAAAATATGGCGTGCAAAAGCATCACTAAAGTGAGTCTCATCCCAACCAGGTTGGCACCAAAATCACTAACAATCATTTGCAAAGACACCAAAACAAAGTCCAAAGAGAAAACTAAAAGCAATAAACAGAAATCAAGTGAACCTATAGTTAGGCAGGCCAGCTCTATTTCTGCAGAAGTCATCAGCAATGAAGCTAGGGGGAAAGTCCCACCAGACAAGACCACTAGTGTTAATACCATACGCGGCAAGCTTGTCAGCACAAGCGTTACCTTCTCTGTATATGTGAGTGCAAACGAAAGTCATTTGTCTTGTTAGATAAACACAATTATCCCAACGAGTTCTGAGCTTCCAAGGAACTATATTACAATTCTTGAAGGCAGAGACCACTAATTGAGAGTCGCATTCCAGCCACAAATGATGCCAACCTTTAACAAAAGCAATTTCAATAGCTAACATGGCCCCAACCAGCTCGGCATGAAGAGCATAACTGTTACCAATGGACGTGGAAAAACAACCAAGAATAGCAGCACTTCTATCTCTGAAAATACCACCACAAGCAGCAGGCCCAGGGCAACCCTTGGCCGCACCATCAGTGTTACACTTAATCATATAAGGCGCAGGGGGAATCCAGTGAACCTCTTTAATGTTACTAGAGCTTCTATAATTACCGATAATATTGAAGGCTTTGATGATCTTAAACTCGGCAACAGAGGACGAAAGCGGAGAATTAGAAGCATTCCCGGCCAGAGCGACATTAGAAATAATTAAATTTATAGCCGATTGAATGGGGATCATGTAATTATTGAATCTCACTTGATTCCTGCGCAATACCAAGGTCCAAAAAACATTAAAAATCGCAGCAGAGACAATATCCTGCAATTGGGGGCTCCAACCATGAGAGGTCAAAGACAAGATGTTCTGATAAGAAGCAGTATCAATATGGAGATTCAGGATACCTCCAAGCCAACTCCAAATACGTTGGGCAAAAGGGAAATCTAGGAAGAGATGATGGGAGGTCTCAGAATCATTACCACAAAGGCTGCAAATAGAGACGATAGTGCAACCTCTAAAGCAAAGTTGATCATCAGTTGGCATCTTATTATGAAGAGTTCTCCAAAGGATAAAACATTTAGAAGGCGGGATGAAAGGCTTCCAGATTGGCTTGGTCCAAGGAACCACTTGCCCTGGGGGGTTATAGAAAAGAAAAGACTCCTTGAAAGTCAGATCCCCAGAAGCAGAGTGATTCCACATTAATTTATCCTCGGTCCAAACAAAAGGAATAGCAATCGCTTGAATTTCCGAATGAAGGTGATGGAAGTGAGAGGAAAGGTCCGCAGGAATGGACCATCTACCATCAACAATAAAGTCCCTGAGGTTAGCCTTAAGATCCTTATGTAACATAGGGGGAATTCCAATAATATCTACAATAGGTCTAGAAAGCCAAGTATCAGTCCAAAAATTTATGTTGATCCCATTTCCCAGCTTCCAAGTCGAATTCTCAATGATATCAGAGATATGAGATTTAAACCCAATCCAAATAGAAGAGGAAACATGATAATTCACTGGCTTATTATTTCTCAAAACTCTAGCTTTTAAAAGAAGAGCCCATTGCAGATTCGTAGAAGTAAAGTTCCAACCAAGCTTAAGCATACCCGCATTATTTATAGCTCTGATAGACCGCAGACCCAACCCACCTTCCTGATAGGGCTTACACACCTTACTCCAAGCCACCGTAACAAGCTTCCTAGAATTAATGTCACCTGACCAAACAAAGTTTCTAATCCAGGTGTCAACAGTGGTTAGCAGACTAGCAGGCCAAGCATAAATCCGGAAACTATAAACCAACATGCTAAGAACCACAGAATTAACAAGAAGAACACGCCCCATGATAGACAAAAGAGAGCCTTTCCAGGAGGAAAGTTTGGCTTTAATTCTATCAACAATCGGTAATAAGTGAATTTTCCGAGGCTTACCTTTAAAGAGCGGAACACCAAGATAATTAAAAGGGAAAGAGCCCTGGGAAAAACCAAGAGAGGCTGAAATAGCCATGATACGGGAAGAAGAAAGGTTAGCAGAATAAAATTTAGACTTCTCCTTGCTAATCACCGCCTGAAGCTTGCTCATACGAGGAAAAAGAGTCAACAAACTAGTCAAACTTTTTCTAGTTGCCCGACGAAAAAATCATAATATCATCGAAGATATAAAACATGGCTAGGCATACGGAAACCTCTGGGCCCCACCATAAGTCAAGCTTACCATCATCAACAAGCTTAGAAATACCTCTACTAAGAACATCTTCACCCGGATTGAAAAGAAGAGGGACAAAGGATCACCTTGTCTAACACCCCTTTGCGACCAAAGAAGCCAACCGCAGATCCGTTAATAGAGAAAGAGAGTTGGTGAATGAAGAATAGTATTAATCCAAGAGCGGAAATTTATCGTTGAAGCCAAAAGCAACCAAAGACTTGAAGCAAAAAGTTCCAGTCAATAGTGTCAAAGGCCTTCTTGATATCGATTTTTAGAGCAAGTTGACCACCATAAGCCCTTTTTTGAAGCAAGTTAATAGACTCAGAAGCTGTGCAAATACAATCAGAAATATTTCGACCTTTGACAAAGCCCCTCTGATTCTCAGAAATAATCCTAGGAGCAACAAGGGCAAGTCTATCAGCTATGACCTTAGTGATGATTTTAAACTTGAAGTTAGCAAGAGCTATAGGTCTGTAGAGATCAACTCTATCTGCCCCCACCCTTCACTAAGCATATCATCCAATGAGTTTAGGTCCCTCACCAAATTATCAATGTTCAAGTCAACTTTACCATACACCTCCTTATTCCAAACTAATATTCCCCTTGAGCTGTTTCAATTTCTCTTTTATAACAAAAGCCTTGTGACCTACATTAAGCTCATTCCAACACCTGTGTATCATGGGCAAGAAATCGGTATGATCCAACCACACATTAAAGAACCGAAAAGGTTTGGGCCCCCAATCATTAACTGCACGTAGGAGCCAAATAGACGAATGATCCGAAATATCATGATTCCCAATCCACTGACCAGTGATCCCCCAGTCAGAAATAAGCCCCTCAGTGACCAAAAATCTGTTCAGTCTCATAGAAACTCCGTCAGAGCAAAACCAAGATAATTTCTTCCCCGACACCGAAACATCGACTAAGCCCATGTCAACAATGAAACTGTTAAAATCATCTAGTTCAGCATCACATATGGTCACGCCTCTACCCCTTCTCTCTGAGACACAAGATACAACGTTAAAATCACCCACAATACACCACTCTCCATCCCCAAAACTCTGTTTGATTACAACCAACTTTGCCCATACCCCTCTCTTCGCTACTGTAGTACAAGGGGCATAAATATTCACAATATAGACAACTTTACCATGTGTGACAGTGCTAATACCAATAAAACATGTACCTGAAAAATGAGTCGTTACCGTGCATGCACCCTAACCAAGTACATAAGACCTCCCGACAAACCACGAGAGGGTTGGTGCACCCACTGAAACTGACAGTTACCCCACAACATACCAACCTCGCCCTCCACCATCACCTCCCTCTTTGTTTATTGGATACAGACAAACTGAAAAGAGCCGGAGTTGATAAGAGAGACCAACTGGCGCTGCTTCCTGCGATCACCCCACCCTCTAATATTTAAAGATAATATATTCATGGGATCCTGATGTTAGACGCCCTCCCACCACTCTCCGGCTCATCTCTTCTTTCTCCTTCCTCAATTAAGTCAATATAAGTGTCATCTGTCAAGTTACTTTGCACTCCATAACGTTTGGCATTTTCCCAAACCTTCCTGGCCACCGCCTGACCTTGAAGCGCCCAAAATTTATTGTTGCATGAAGAATCAAGATTGAAAATTATTCATAGGGACATTAAGACCACTAATGTGTTGCTAGACAAAGATCTCAATCCAAAGATTTCTGATTTTGGTTTGGCCAAACTTGATGAGGAGGACATTACTCACATAAGCACGCGGGTAGCTGGGACATAATAAGTTTAAGTTCTGATTTTTTTTTTAATGGTAAACTAACAAACATTATCAAATCCAATTTATGATATTTACAAAAAAAAAACATTTAGGACGTGGTAATGTCTAAAATTGATGTGATGATATATTTTAATTATGCAGTGGATATATGGCTCCAAAGTATGCAATGCATGGTTATTTGACCGACAAAGCTGATGTCTATAGTTATGGAATTGTTGCCTTAGAAATTGTTAGTGGAAAACGCAACACCATCCATCCCTCAAAGGAAGAAGCATCGTGTCTTCTAGATTGGGTAATTTTAACTTTGATGCTCTATCTTTCTTCATGTGAATCAGATTACAACCTACTTATGCTTTATTTAGTGTTTTGTTTTTATATATGGGCAAATAATATTAATGGTTAATTCGTTAATGTGAAGGAGAAAAATATTAGTTTTTATAGGCAAATAATGCTTTAAACTTCTTTAGTGTCTCTTAGCTCGCCAACCGAGCTATCTTTTGGGACATGTTTTGTCTAGTGTTGTTTATTCATTTTTCAGCTACTAGTATTACTCTAGAAAGTGTAATTTTTATATTCATGCTTCCATTTGTTCATTGTCCTACTTTTTAGAGATATAGTTTATGCCCTTTTAAATATGACCAATGTTTTCCTTTTCTAAAGAACTTTCAAACTAGGATCCTATAATTCGACATACATCTTGCTTTGTTGTGAGTGCTTCAATTGTGAATTAATGACACTCGCATCTAAGTGTAAAGTTATCTCTATATTTATTTCAACAGGCACGTTGGTTGAAAGAGAAAGGCAACCTACTGTTGCGCCCGAAAAAGTCCCCGTGGGGTTTTTCTTTGTTTACAACATTTTAAAACAATGAAGTCGCCACCAATATTTTTTATAAGGAAAATATTGAAGAAAAACCTTTTTCTGGAAGGCAGATGGTCTTTTGGAAAATCGGAAGATTTGGGTTCGGGGGTCGGTTAGGCATGGGGAAGGTATTAGCGCCCCACACCTCTTTTCTACTGAAAGGGAACCTTTAATTAATTGTGTGGTTCTAAGTGTTGATTTGGAAAATACTTAAATTTGCCTCTTGAGTGAAAAAGACTTAATGAAAATTTTTATTTGCGGCGCTTGACGAGAGTTAGCCGCTTTGTTTTTTTGGAAGGGAAAATGTTTTTGGTTTGTTGTGCTTGACAGGGGTGATCCGCTCCTACGTATCTCCAAGTGCAATGGAGAATTCAAAGCTACGTAGTTCTGGGTTCTTGGTTTTTGTTTTTTACCTTGTTAATTGTGAAAACTGAGCTTTCATGGTGATCAATTGAGCGACGGCTCCAAGTGACCACCATTAGCACTCCATTGTTAATAATCATGCAAGCAAAGGCTTCGCAGGACCAATAACAAAGTTTTTGATTTAATGAAAAGTTTTTTAGGAAAATTAGGCATTCATGATGATCAATTGAGCAAAGGCTCCAAGTGATCACCACTAGTTCCTCATTGTTAATGATTATGCAAGCAGAGGCTTCGCAAAAACCACTAACAATGTTTTTTTGATTTATTGAAAGTTTTTAGAAAAATTAGGCATTCATGACGATCAATTGAGCAAAGGCTCCAAGTGATCACCACTAGTTCCTCATTGTTAGTAATCATGCAAGCAAAGGCTTCGCAAGACCACTAACAAAGTTTGATTTAATGAGAAATTATTTGGGTTGAAAAAGAATTAAAAAAAACGAGAAAAAGGTGAAAATTGAAAAATGGGGGTGTTATTAGTTATGGGGAGTGGTATAGCTGAACAGGGGTGTAAAAGCAAGCCCCAACTCGCATAGGAGAGCCTGTGTGCGGCCCGGCTTAAGTGGGGGGAGGCATGCGCGTGAATTGGAGGGGTGTGACTAGCAATCTGAACATTTAAAAAAAATAAAAGATACAATATGGGCCCAACCAGCAAAAACCCTAAACCTGAATTTCATTCCATCCCTTCCCTACCCAGCCAGCAGCGCCGCGCTGCACTTTGAGAGAGAGGGGGCGAAACTTCCGCCGATTTTCAGGGGAGAGAGAGAGAGCGGCAAACCGGCGAGATTTCCGCCGGGGAGAGAGAAAGGGCTACGAGACTGAGAAGAGGAAATAGAAAGCTGGGTTTCACGATGGGCTCGCGACGGTAGTGTGGAGAGGACGACGGTGGTACCTTCAAGTTCGCCGTTTTCTTTTTTTTGATTTTTTTTCTCTTCTTCTTCATTCTTTCGATTTTCTTCTTGTTTGTTTGGGTTTCTGTTTTTAGATCTATTGCTCGACTGTTTTGGGGGGTTGGTGGAGCTGCTGCTTTCGTGGTTGTAGGAGGGGGGAGAGGACGGTTTACGGTGGTGGTGATTTGGTGGTTGTCAGAAAGGAGGGTTCGGTTTTGTGATGGTTTCAGGTGGGGTTTGGTGCTTGGTGGTGGTGATTTGGTGGTCGTCGTAAAGGGTAGGGGTGGTTCAGTGGGTTAGTGATGGTGGTTATTTGGGTGGTGGTTGTTTGGATGGTGGTTGTTTGGGTGGATGGAGATGGTGGTTCAGTTTGTGGGTGGCTGATGGTGGTTCAATTTGTGGGTGGCTGATGGTGGCTGGGTTTGTGAGACGGTGATTGCTGTTGAAGATTGTTGTTCGTGGTGTGTAGTGAGGTTTTGAGTTAGGGTAGTGAGTGAGTGGTGGTGGCTGTTGATGATTGTTTCCACATTTTTGATTTTTCTCTACTCTATAATTTGTTTCAGATCTGTCTCTGTTTGGATGATTAGGGTTTCAGTTTGAAACCCTAATTTTTTTTTGTGAATGACTGTCTCCTCTGTTTTCTGTCTTTTTTAGACCGATGGTTGACTGCTCTTTTATATTAAAATACTAGGTCTCTGCATTAATTGTTTTTTTTGACTGGCTCACTCTTTTAGTCGGATCCAAGCCAAAGAAGAATTGTGCACTTGAGTCTTTGCCTCAAAACCCCATTCGCTACTTGAAGCCTATTTTCTGATCTGGATCTTTTTGTACCTTTAATATTATTATTTTTTGTATTTTTTGTACATTTGGACATTTGAACACTTCTAAATTGTAAATAAAATTAAATAGACTTTTTTGGCATTTTTGGACTATATGTATTACTGAACATAAATTAACTGCACAAAAATAAGAATAATAATAAGAAAAGGAGTCGGGCCAAACACAAAGACGAGAACGGACCCGACTAGACAAATACGCTAAAACGAGACCCAAATAGAAGAAATGGGCTCATTAACACTAAAATTAACTCAGAATTGCTTTCTTATGTCTGAATTGAAAAGACAAGCCAAATTTTTAGAAAAAATGACTTTTGGTAATTACATATGTACGACTAAACCCATATACGAAGATTAAATTGAAGAACGCACGAAAAAATCGATCATTCGCGTGCGTGCCTAATTTAAACAACGGTATTTCGATTTAGTTGAGCTGGATAATTGAGATTGGCTTAGGTTAAAAATGACGGACAAAATTAGGGTATTACAGCTGCCCCTCTTTATTTCACATTTCGCCAAAAAATATGAATTGGCCTTTTCATATTTGTTGGTGAAATGGAAATAAAGATTTAGAAATAATACTAATTTTGTCCGCTTCAGAAAAATTCAAATCTTTTTGTTATTTTCCTTTTGTGGGAGGGGGTTAACACTTGTCGCATTAACGAGAAAGCAATAAATTGGGAAAAGCGGTAAATTGGGAATTCGGAGGTTGCCTAAAACCTTCTAACGGACTCTTGTCGAGTCCGAGCTCTGGGGGTGGCCTTTTCGAGCGGCCGATCAACATCAGGTCCGGAACTGATTTGATCAAAGGATTTACGCCGTGCCTTAGGCTGACACAACTAATCCGAAGGACTTAACGAAGTCTGATGGATCCATCGCGTGCTCGTACACGATGTTGTGATCTGTGGAAGGAGTTCACTAACTCTGTGGGAGTTCACTAACTCTGAGTTGATGGAGTTTACGAACTCTGGGTTGATGGAGTTTACAAACTCTGGGTTGATGGAGTTTACGAACTCTGGGTTGATGGAGTTTACGAACTCTGGGTTGATGGAGTTTACGAACTCTGGGTTGATGGAGATTTTCTAAAAATGAGATTTTTGGGACCCTCTGGCCCGAAGTAACTTTTCTCTTGGATGGTGCATGGAATGCATGCACTTGGGTGCACATGAATGCAATGATTGATTTTGGTGGGATGCTTCTTCTGTTTGATTTTTCATTCTCTTCTTTTCTTTTGTTGTTCTTTCGCTTTTCTGAGATGCGAATTTGAAAGCGTAATGTACTGTTTGATGCCATGGGGTGATGAATGGTATGGATGATATGAGAATGATGAATGATATGAAGATGTTGTGTTCTTTTGTGTTTGCTTCTTCTTTGTAGTTTATGAAATGCAAATATCAACATAATGCTTTGATGTTTGAATGCAAGTGTATGCGGTGATTGATGCTTTGATGAATGGAATGCTCCTATTCTAACTTCTGTTTGTTTCTTTTTTGCTTCTTCTATGAAATGCAAACATTAATATGATGCAATGCTCTGATGTTTGATGCAATGATTCTTGTTCTTTTTCTTTTATGGAAATGCTAACATTAATATGATGCCCATGCAATGAAAAGATTTCTGCTTTTTCTTCTTTACTATTTTCCTCTATGAAATGCATGTATTAATATGGTGCAACTGACGTGGAACGTTTTTTTTTTGCTATGTGATGGATGCACAAAATGTGAAGATGCAAATGTAATGCTTTGATGCATATGCCATAATGACTAGATTGAAATGCCTAGATGCATGAGGTAAACATTTTTGTGATGATGAGATGCGAGACTTTGGATGCAAGGAATTGAGATGATTATTGACCATTTTGTTGAAAAAATTGAATTTGATTCAAACTCCGGTGTCCTCAAGGTTTTTATTTACAAACAACCTCACTTGTTTTCTCTTTCTTTCCATGATAACTGAATTTTAGATATCACGTAAACAACTTGTGCTCTCTCTTTTTGAAGCATTGTCTAGTAAGCATGCATAGGAGTGCAAATGTATGAATGAGTCAGTTAACTTGGAATTGGGTTAGGGCATGGACATTTATGGCAAGTGAAGGAATGACAGACATGGTTATTGCCGAAGCTCATGAGGGATCAAGAGATACAAGATTGCCCCAATTCAGGTCTTTGATGAGTGAATAACTTGCCCCTGTCTAGTGGTGACACCAACTAGGGGTGTAGAAGAGGATGAATTGGGAATGCTTCGGCTTTTGAAATGAAGGGTGGAGCAAAAGAGATTTTGTCTCAACCCATAAAGTTTGATGTTGCTCCAGTCATAACAAGGACAAAGCTGCCCCAATTAGAATGACAGGGTCCTGTTTAGGGTAGTGAGTTGAGAGATTGCCCCGGTGAGATTTTATAGGAATGAATGAGGTGAAGGAATGGGAACACACTTGCCCCACTTTCGAATGACCTTTCAAATGGTTTCTTTGAGTGAGGTTGTGAAAGGCGACAGAGTTATGGTGACGGTTATGAACTGAGGGTGATATATGAATGGGGTGGGCAATGAACAAACCTCCCCAAAGTTGAGCGGAGTGAGAGGTGAACGGAATGCCCCCTAGTACACACTTTTGGTTCTCTTTAAGAACAACTCAAATGCAATGAAAGTTTTGACTTTTTAGTATGAGGAGAGGCTCCACTTGGTGACCACTAGACCTTGTTTTAATGAATGCATCTTGGAGTGCAAGTCCTTCTCCTTTTTTACCAACTTTCTTTTTTTATTGTTTGTTTTTTCTTTTTGAGCAGCTTTCTTTTTTCTGCTTGTTTGTTTTTTCTTTTTGAGCAAACACATCGTAAATGGATAAACTTATTTGTCCTAAGATTAAAACTTGAGAAAACGAAAGCAATTAGTCATTGATCGAAATGGACTTTTCAGGGTCGTGATGTGGAGAAGGGGATAATTGAGCTTAATGAAGTGTTTGGGATTGATGGGGAGGATGGGTCTTATTCGGTGTTGGCCGAGGGTCAATGGTTTATGAAGGAAATGGTTATTAGGTTTGATGAGGTGTTTGAAAGTTTTATGAAAGAAAAGATGGTTAAACCCAATGAATTGAGGGCTTTTTTGAAAGGGGAAACGATTGAACCCATTGAATTTGAGGGCCTTTTTGAAGGGGAGCTCTTATGCTTTATGGAAAAACGTATTGACTCTCAATTTATACTCCCTTTGTCTTCCTTTCTTTGTTTTTTGGGATTCTCCTTTTTGAGACTTTGTTATTCCCCTCCTTTCGTGAATTTCCTTTCCTTTTAACTTGGGTGAAAATGATATACCATCTTTGATGTGAGATTAACCTTCGTCTAGGGTGATGGGGATATCTTGGGCTTTTCTCGGCTTAAGATGGGTAACAAAGGGTGTTTTTGTAATTTTGAATCTTTGGCTTAAGAGGGGTAGGAAATGGACTTTTTGGGATTTTAGGTTTTTGAGGGTATGGAGAGATGACCAAATTTCATTTCAAATCCGATTGCTTATTTCTATAAGACTTAACTTTAGGACAATAATTTATCTATCTTCATGTGCTTGCTCTTTTTTTCATTTTTGTGCCCTAACTTTTGCCCGGATTGCTCTTTGCGAGTTTTCAATCCACCGGCGCTCTTTTTGCCTAGACATCGCCTGCTATGGGTTTTCAACCTAGCGAGCTTATTTTATCTTTTTTTTTTTATATATATTTTTAGAAAGACTTGCACTAAAGGAATATGATAATGACATAAGGAAATTAGTGATCACGCACTTGCCCTGAAAGATGGAGGACTTAAAGTGTTAGCGAGAATGAACCAAAAAGTCAAGTATGTCTTGATGGGAGAAAATATGCGCTTTAGGGGTGGGCGGGCGGGATTAGACTTGGATGGGGAATGATGATAAATGAAGGAAATTGACTGACTCAAATAAGAGAAACTGCACGTGGCATGCACACTTACTAGAAGAACGCTTCACAGAGAGTTAACATTGGTTAAAACATGATATAAAAACTTTTTGAAAAACTGTTTCAGTCTTTTATCATGGAATGGATGAGATGCAATGCGTTTTTTTGAAGGAAATACAGATGAGATATTGATGTGAAAAACTGAGGGCCTTGGAACACCTTGAGTTTGCGAATGAGTGAGGGTAAACTTTTCCAAAAAGGAAGATTACTTTGTAAGAACATCTCGTCTCTCATCACAACATTTTTGTTGTATGCAATGCATGGATGAAAACATTATGATGCATACATGATGACAATGGAATGCATGAATGCATGTTCACTTGAAAAGTGTGATTATTCTAAAAGTTTTTTTTTGATGCAAGACGAAATATGAAATGCCAATGCATTTTTGGATGATGATGCTTCTTTTCAAAATGATTTCTATAGAGGCAAGACATGATATGAAATGTCGATGCCTCCTTTTCTTTTGAAAGATGCAGAAATGATGTTTTTTCCTAAATGATGATTCTTAGAGGCAAGGCAAAGTATGAAATGTCAATGCCCCTTCCCTTTTCTTTTGAATGATGAAAGATGCAAGAATGGTGATATGAGGCAACTGATTGTCGTTACCCTGAGTAACCTGCATGAAACATTGAGTGGATCCTGGCTCAATACTTCACACAATATACTGAAACGTTTCGACAATTAGTTGACTCAACTTAATTTCCTACTTGAAAATAAAACACGTGTGACTGGGTCAAAGTGCCCTGATGTCGTAGAGTAACATCTCAAATTTGTAGTCGACAAACAAATTTGAGATATTACCCTTCATCGTTCAAAGGTGCACTTCTACCCATTAAGCCATCACATGAGGAAATTTTTCTTTGTTTCGAAAGGATGCATGGAGGGAGAAATGATGTATTTGAACTAAAGTGAGGTTAATGAAATGATGCATGAATGCTACATTTTGAATAAATTTGATGATGATTTTTTGTACCTGCACCCGGACGAATGTGATGCTTATGCAATGCGGATGATAATTGCTTCTCGCTTTATTTTGTTTTTATGCAATGAAATGAAATGCATGATACTCACAATTATTTTTAACGCGTGGAAATGCATGCAAAATGAGAGGTTAATGTATTATTTTTTCATGATGTGTGAAAAAGGAAAACAATAATGCATGAGACGCGCCCCTAATAAGACACGATTTTTGGATCTTTCGAAAAAAATTAGGGGACAAAGCCTTAGTGAATGGAAACGCACACGTGCGGAGAATGCACTCTTGACAAACCTTAATGCATGTATGAATTTTATCAAGTTTTTGTTTTATGCGATGCAAATGATGTCTTTATATGAAAATGACGTCGATAATGCGACTTGACATGCATGTGAAAAATAAGATGAAAACAATTTTTCCGAGTTTGGTGACTGAAATTTTGGGAACATCACCTCATATACCCCGGTAAAAGAAAAGACTACGATGATTTTTTTGAAAGTTTTGCTTTTTGCCCCCTTTTTTTTTTTGAAAATTTTGCTTTATGTAATGCAAGGATGTATGCAAATGATGATGATGCTCTATGTGCATGCAAGATAAATGAAAGAGTTTTTATTGGCAATGATTCAAGTTTTTTTTTTTTGAAGATGCGGGTCGTACGTGGCTTCATATGGACCTAGTAAGGGAAAGGCTACAACGGCAGCTCTTTCTCTCTTTTTTTTGAAAAGGGTGAACCACATGTTGCCCCGTACGGACCGGCAAAAGAAAGGCTCCAACGGCAGCTCTTTCTCTATTTTCTCTTCTTTTTTGAAAAATCTCCTTCTCCTTTTTGAAAACATGCCTAGATTACAATGCAACACGCAATTTGGTATGCCCCTTGTGTCCTACGAAGGGTGGGAATCCTAAGGTCTAAAGTCGACGAAAAGGGTAATCCTCCCATGTAGGTTCTGATCACTTCCTCACAATGGTAACCAAGAGCTAAAGTCTCTCTCATGATGACGCCCACAATCGTAGAAAGCTACCGAGTGTGAGGCATCATGACAAAGCGCACTCTTGGGCGGAACTTTCATGAGAGCCATACAGACAAATGTCTACGAATGGCAGACACTAATCGTTCCCACTCTCCTAGGTTTTCGTTCAGACCTTGGGTTTTAGGCCCCTCTCAAAACATAGTAAGCGCAAGGTGTGAGTGTGTGTAGCGAGGACATAACGCCTACCCACATATACCCTCACCTGCGATGGAAAACCCAGAACAGTCCAGACAATAGCAAGCAATAACATGTCGTCTACCCTAGGGTTCAATATCAAATAAGTTAGCCTAGGGTTTCAACAACAATCAAGTGCATTGCTTACCTCAAGAAAGGGAGCCAAGAAGAGGAGATCATGACAGAATTGGGGAGAAATACATGAGCTTACCTTGAAGAAAGGGAGCAAAGAAAAAGGGACATGACTGGGATTGGGGAAATGCATGAGGGTATTAAGCACATAAGCAAAAAGGAGGAAGGAAAAACAAACCTGGAAGAAGAGAAAACAAATGCACCTGCATACAACATGATAAGAAAGAAAAGGAAACCGAAAGAGATAGAGGCAAACAAGGTATCCAAATCAAATCACAAACCACACATTTAATTAGTTAGGCTTGACCCACTTAGAAAAAGTCCCCAGTGGAGTCGCCAGCTGTTGCGCCCGAAAAAGTCTCCGAGGGGTTTTTCTTCGTTTACAACGTTTTAAAACAATGAAGTCGCCACCAATATTTTTTATAAGGAAAATATTGAAGAAAAACCTTTTTTTGGAAGGCAGATGGTCTTTTGGAAAACTGGAAGATTTGGGTTCGGGGGTCGGTTAGGCATAGGGAAGGTATTAGCGCCCCACACCTCCTTTCTACTGAAAGGGAACCTTTAATTAATTGTGTGGTTCTAAGTGTTGATTTGGAAAATACTTAAATTTGCCTCTTGAGTGAAAAAGACTTAATGAAAATTTTTATTTGCGGCGCTAGAGGAGAGTTGGCCGCTTTGTTTTTTTGGAAGGGAAAATGTTTTTGGTTTGTTGTGCTTGACGGGGGTGATCCGCTCCTACGTATCTCCAGGTGCAATGGAGAATTCAAAGCTACGTAGTTCTGGGTTCTTGGTTTTTGTTTTTTATCTTGTTAATTGTGAAAACTGAGCTTTCATGGTGATCAATTGAGCGACGGCTCCAAGTGACCACCATTAGCACTCCATTGTTAATAATCATGCAAGCAAAGGCTTCGCAGGACGAATAACAAAGTTTTTGATTTAATGAAAAGTTTTTTAGGAAAATTAGGCATTCATGATGATCAATTGAGCAAAGGCTCCAAGTGATCACCACTAGTTCCTCATTGTTAATGATTATGCAAGCAGAGGCTTCGCAAAAACCACTAACAATGTTTTTTTGATTTATTGAAAGTTTTTAGAAAAATTAGGCATTCATGACGATCAATTGAGCAAAGGCTCCAAGTGATCACCACTAGTTCCTCATTGTTAGTAATCATGCAAGCAAAGGCTTCGCAAGACCACTAACAAAGTTTGATTTAATGAGAAATTATTTGGGTTGAAAAAGAATTAAAAAAACGAGAAAAAGGTGAAAATTGAAAAATGGGGGTGTTATTAGTTATGGGGAGTGGTATAGCTGAACAGGGGGTGTAAACAGCAAGCCCAACTCGCATAGGAGAGCCCAGTATGCGAAACTGGGCTTAAGTGGGGGGAGGCATGCGCGTGAATTAGAGGGGTGTGACTAGCAATCTGAACATTTAAAAAAAATAAAAATAAAAGATACAATATGGGCCCAACCAGCAAAAACCCTAAACCTGAATTTCATTCCATCCCTTCCCTACCCAGCCAGCAGCGCCGCGCTGCACTTTGAGAGAGAGGGGGCGAAACTTCCGCCGATTTTCAGGGGAGAGAGAGAGCGGCAAACCGGCAAGATTTTCGCCGGGGAGAGAGAGAAAGGGCTACGAGACTGAGAAGAGGAAATAGAAAGCTGGTTTTCACGATGGGCTCGCGACGGTAGTGTGGAGAGGACGACGGTGGTACCTTCAAGTTCGCCGTTTTCTTTTTTTTGATTTTTTTTTCTCTTCTTCTTCCTTCTTTCGATTTTCTTCTTGTTTGTTTGGGTTTCGCTTTAGGTCCATTCTTTGGTGCTTTTGGGGGTTAGGTGGAGCTGCTTTGCTTTCGTGGTTGTAGGAGGGGAGGGCGATTCTGGTGGTGGTGATTTGGTCGTTGTCGAGAAAGGAGGGTTCTTGTTTTGTGATGGTTTCGTGGGGTTTGGTGCTTGATGGTGGTGATTTGGTGGTCGTCGTAAAGGGTAGGGGTGGTTCAGTGGGTTAGTGATGGTGGTTATTTGGGTGGTGGTTGTTTGGATGGTGGTTGTTTGGGTGGATGGAGATGGTGGTTCAGTTTGTGGGTGGCTGATGGTGGTTCAATTTGTGGGTGGTGATGGTGGTTTGGGTTTGTGAGACGGTGATTCTTTGTTGATGATTGTTGTTCGTGGTGTGTAGTGAGGTTTTGAGTTAGGGTAGTGAGTGAGTGGTGGTGGTGATGATTGTTTCCACATTTTTGATTTTTCTCTACTCTATAATTTGTTTTGAGATCTGTCTCTGTTTGGATGATTAGGGTTTCAGTTTGAAACCCTAATTTTTTTTTGTGAATGACTGTCTCCTCTGTTTTCTGTCTTTTTTAGACCGATGGTTGATTTGCTCTTTTATATTAAAATACTAAGTCTCTGCATTAATTGTTTTTTTGGTGGCTCTCGACTCTTTTAGTCTGGATCCAAGCCAAAGACAGTATGTAGACTTGAGAGTCTTGCCCAAAACCCCAATTCGCTACTTGAAGCCTATTTTCGGATCTGGATCTTTTTGTACCTTTAATATTATTATTTTTTTGTATTTTTTGTACATTTGGACATTTGAACACTTCTAAATTGTAAATAAAATTAAATAGACTTTTTTGGCATTTTTGGACTATATGTATTACTGAACATAAATTAACTGCACCAAAATAAGAATAATAATAAGAAAAGGAGTCGGGTCAAACACAAAGACGAGAACGGGCCCGACTAGACAAATACGCTAAAACGAGACCCAAATAGAAGAAATGGGCTCATTAACACTAAAATTAACTCAGAATTGCTTTCTTAAGTCTGAATTGAAAAGACAAGCCAAATTTTTAGAAAAAATGACTTTTGGTAATTACATATTTACGACTAAACCCAAATACGAAGATTAAATTGAAGAACGCACGAAAAAATCGATCATTCGCGTGCCTGCCTAATTTAAACAACAGTATTTCGATTTAGTTGAGCTGAATAATTGAGATTGGTTTAGGTTAAAAAGGACGGACAAAATTAGGGTATTACACCTACTAGAGCTAGTTGATCAAACGTTGGGTTCAGATTTCAATGAAGAGGAGGAAATGAAGAGGAGGCAATGTGGCTCTCCTATGCACCAATGGCACTTCAAATCACATGCCAACTATGTCATTAGTGGTAAGCATGCTGGAAGGCAAAACAGTGATTCCAAAATTTGTTTCAAAATCAAGTGAGGTTATTGATGAAATAGAGTTGGAGGCAATGCGAGAATATTACAATGAGATAGAAGAAAATAGTATAAGTGAGTTACAAACAAATAGTCACCTATTAATGGGTGGGTCATGGACTGCTTCATCTTCATCAGCGAGAGATCTCTGATCCAATCCAAATTCGAGAGAGAGGAACTAAGATTCATCTCAGGAAAGAGAGAGAGATGGAAATTCTGTTTGGAATTTGTTATTCTGTTTCTAATCAGTTACATGGCACACAGTGCCTACTTATACAATGTAATTACAATGGATAATCTATCATCACAATTAGCTAATCATCATCATAATCTCGATCTTTCAATAATGGTAAAATTACATTTGCACCCTTATATTCTATCATTCCCCCCTCAAACTTAAGGGGTTGCAATGGAAGCACCTTAAGTTTGTTTCTCAAGGTCTGAATTTGCGTCGTGGATAGTGATTTTGTGAGAGCTTCAGCGATTTGAGCATGACTTGGAACATGCTGCACAACAAGTTGCTTGTTTGCCACTTTCTCCCGAACAAAATGAATGTCAAGCTCGATGTGTTTGGTGCGTGAGTGAAGCACGAGGTTGTGTGCAAGATGAACGACACTTAGATTATCACACAATAGTGTAGGAGCTTGAAACTGAACCCGAAGCTCTCGAAGTAAGGATTGCAGCCAAAGAAGTTCAGAAGTCGCATTAGCCATACCCCGGTATTCAGCTTCGGCACTAGAGCGAGCAACCAACGTTTGTTTCTAGAACTCCAATTGACTAGATTCGGGCCAAGAAAGAGGCATGCTCCCGAGGTGGACCGGCGATCATCAACATCACTCACCCAAGTGGAGTCAGTGTAGACTCACATGGAGAGAGCATAGCTCGTGGGAGCTGGTTGGAGACTGAGGCCATATGAGCTCATACCACTGAGATACCGTAAAACACGCTTCACGACCAACCAATGAGAACCAAGAGGTGTTCCAAGAAATTGGCACATCTTATTAACACAAAAGGATAACTCAGGTCTTGTAAGAGTGATATATTGTAGAGCTCCTACAATTGACCGATACAAGTTGGGATCCTTAAAGATGTCTGAACCATTCTTGCTAAGTTTGGTAGTAGAGATCATAGGAGTGACCACACCATTTCACCCAACCATGTTAGCTCTTTCCAATAGATATTTGATATACTTTTGTTGCGTGAGAAGAGTCCCATTGGGTTGTGATCGTGCCTTGACCAATGAAGTGATGAAGTGTTGATTGATTCGTCTATGGGCCGGTCGTTGAATGAGTGAAAGGACCGGTCCTGGCTTCACGCGTGGAACACCTCGGGTGGTACCTGCAAAGACACTCCGACGATCTAGTGAGAGGTCGCTCGGGCAGATAGCACAAGGTTAGGAGCGTGCACGATACCATATGCGAATGGCGTATATATCTGCGAGGTCCGACCGTTATCGCGAAGATTTCGCCGCGAGAATGCGCTCAAAGCGGCGTGTTTGGGCGGCCGAGACGGTGGGGCGCGAGTCCAATTGCTGTTGGCGATCCTCGTATTTGCTAATACACCCGAGAACGATTGCCCCCAAGCCTAGGTCGCTTAGAAGCGGTGAGGCTTGAATTGATGCCCCAGGTGAAGTTATCTTGACGAAAGCGGGCGCGGCCGTCGCTTTCTGTAGGGCGGTGTCGACCGCTCGTCAACCGTCGGCCGTCTTTGTCGTGGCGGTTGGCTTTTCATGACATTTAAGGCGTGGCGTTTGGTGTCTCGAGGTTGTGCAGAGGCAACCATTGGCGAAAAGACGAAGCATTGTGACTCTTCGTATCCCGGTCCCCTTCGCGCGCCAAATCGTACTATAAATAGCCGCTTCACGAGTTAATTTCTCACACTTCCAAGAATTGCTCGCTAACGACCAGGCTCGTCTGCGCCGACTTGCATTCATATTTATTCATCGTCTACTTGCGACCGATCTACAACCTCTGCTTAAGGTATGAGTCGATCTCTCCCTTTACCTTTTAGACTTGAGTTTTTACTTGAAAGTACTTTTTGCTTTTCCACGCCTCGTGATAGGGGGTGTCAGGTCGAGGGATGGCCAAATCGCCCCCTCTCATGAGTGTTCTGCTCGACCGACCTGACTCGTTCCCTTATCACAGGTGTTTTTGCATGCCACGGACGAAATTGACCGCCCGTATTCCCGGAAAACCACCGCAATCTTTCGCTACCTACATGTCGAGGCCGGGCGAGCCCAATGCCCATGAAGTGGAGTCCAAGTCGTCTTCGGGCGACGAAGGTTCTAGCTCTTCAAGCAGTTCCTCAAGCAGCACGGGCTCGAGTTCTCGCTCTTCCGGTCGAGGATCGGCCACTCAAAAGTCTTGGTTCGGTGTCCGTCCATTCTGCCGAGGACGTTGTATCTCGAGTGGAGGGAGTAGAAGAAGACGCCGATGTGATTATCATTGATGATGACGAGGCGCAGAGTGCCGTCCCAGTCGTGGACGAGGAGATGGTGGAGGCCGAAGGCGGCCGAGCCGAGGAAGTCCAAGGAGAAGAGGTGATTCACCGGCCGATATTTGCGTGCGAAAGCCAACGTGGGAGGTCGAGCGGAGGGTCGGCCAAGTCCAAGCGATGTAGCTCGAGATATATCGATATGTCTTGGGTATCGGAGACTCTTCGCTCTAATAGGAGCATTATCACAATCGGCCACGATGCTTTGCCCGATCTACGGGTCGCCTTGAAGACTCACCGGCCGAGGTAAGAGGCATGAAGGAGGCGAAGATATCGCGACTTATTCTTCCAACTTCAAGTTCACGATGTATCGGCTCGTGTTCGAGAAGATGAAGATTACCCTCCTTTCTTCGAATTCCAACGCGACGTTCTGCGCCATATTGGGTCGCCTTTCCCGACTTCATCCAAACGCATGGGCGTTTTTAAAGACTTTCGAGTCTTTCTTGACCAAAGCTGGGTCGGCGGTGTCGATGATGCTTTTCTTTGCTATCTTTGGTGGTGGCTCGAGAGAAGGCCAACAAGGAGAAGAGGAGCAAGTCTCTTTCAAGATGCGAGAAGACTCACCACCGATTTTTCAAAGCGTTCCAGGAGTCGTTGGGAGCGGCCTGGAAAAGTCAGTATTTCTGGATCGTTCCCACTGAAGAGGCTGGTAAGGCCGTGTCGGAGGTCCAGCCGGACGGGATGCTCGGCCCACCTTACTTTCCCATTATGTGGAACGAGGCTCATTTCTGCAGGCGGCCTGGGGATTACATCTACTCAGTGAAGGACTTGGGCGAGGCCGACCTAGAGACTTTGGAGATGATAAAGTCGTTGGCGAGTATGATGCGTCCAGATCCTAAGGGCGACATACCTTGCCGACCCTTTGTCTTGTACGAAGGCCAAGACCTGGAGGCCGAGATTGGTTCGCTTTTGACCTTTTTTGTCTTTATATTCTGTTATTGATTTTTTCTTTTAACTCATGACTCGGTACTTTGCAGAAAGAATGGCCGGCAAAAACTGGGATTTGCTCGCTTCCGTTTTGAAGCCTGAAGGAGGAGTTAAGAGGTACGAAGGTCCTCGGCCGGCGGATGCTCCAGAATCGTCTTCTAAGTTGCCCCAAACCCCTAAGAGCCAGGGGAAGAAACCGGTCGGCAGGCCTAGGTCACCTCCCCCCAGTGCCGATCGCTCACCCAAGCGGGCCAAGCGTGATGGTCGGGTCCCGGCCCCTGCAACGGAGGAGATTCCTATCATCTCGCTTGAGAGCTTGGGTACGGCCGATCTGGAGCAGTACAGAAGGAAACCCATGGCGCTCTGCGCTTCTCTCTGCATGGGGGTCGAGAAATTCATGGCGGAGCTGGTGGCCGAATCTGACGGTAATTTTATTTTCTTAGTCTTGTACTCTTCATCTTACCTTTATTCGACCGACTAACCAACCTTTCGACCTGAATTTTGCAGGAAAGGACAAGGCTTTAGCTGAGGCGCAGCAAAAATATGACAAGCTTGCCCAGTCGAAGAAGGAGGCCCTCAAACGGGGGGAGGACGACCGTGCTAAGCTTGCAAAGAGGAACAAGGAGCTTCTTTGCTCAGTCGCTACTTTGAAGGCGATCTTGATGCTACGAACAAGAGAGAGGCTGCACAGGCGCCGATAAGGCCGCTACCGAGGCAAAAAATTCAAATGGTAGCCAAGGCCGGTCAAGAGGCAGCGATCGAGCAGTTCTATAATTCTCTCGGGCAGGTGCGGGTATTGAATTCAGATCTAAAGATCAATTTCGATGACAAAATGATCAAGCCCACGCACTATGTTGACAACAACAAGATCATGTTGCCTGCAGAAGTCGACGAGCAAGGCAATGTCGTCCGCCCGGCCACCATTCTCTTTTAAAGCCCGCCTGCGAGCGGTGTAATTTTTGTAACCGTTTAACTTGCCTTCGGGCACAACAATTTCTCTGCCTTAATGACAATTTTTACTTGCCTTTAATTACGCTTGTTCAAATTTATATTGCTATGTCTGCGTACTTCTTGCATTTATTCGCCTTAGTCATTTCGAACTCGTGGGCCGCTCGGCGGCCGTTTCGTGCTACTTCGATAGCGTTCGTTGATGGTTGCTTTTCTTTACGCGCCTTGTATGTTTATTTTTCTCTAAGTCTTCGAGTTTTAAGACCGTTCGGTCATCGTTTGCGCTTATTTCGAAAGCATTCATTCTTTGATAAGTTTTAATATCCCAACGGGGCCTTGGATTGCTCGGCGACCTCTAGTCAGGCCCTTTTGATGGCATTTACTGGGACCATATCGATGGTCGCTCGAGATAGGTCGTTTCGACGGTCTAATAGGATGGGTTATTGCTTAACCCTTAGGCCATTTCGATGGCACTCGGTTGGGACCATTCCGATGGTCGCTCGATTTAGATCGTTTCGACGATCTAAGGTTTGCGGGTTTTAACCCTTGGGCCATTTCGACGGCACTCGATTGGGACCATTTCGATGGTCGCTCGATTTAGATCGTTTCGACGATCTAAGGTTTGCGGGTTTTAACCCTTGGGCCATTTCGATGGCTCTCGAGGTAGATCGTTTCGACGATCCAATCAACTTTGATAAGTCTTCGATCGCTCCTTTGCCACGGGCATTCTTGAGCGACCGGGCATACATTCTTGCGAGAAAGTAAAGAACACATCATATTTCTAAAGGTCAGGCCTCTGTAAAAAACCCAGTGGGAAAAAGAGCGCTTGCCTGCTTTTCATTAATAGGTCGGTCGTCATTACATTCAAATCATTTGTCACATTCAAACGTAATATTTCCTAAGTTTTTCTGCATTCCACGTTCTGGGGATAGTCGCCCCATCCATGGTTTCCAGCTCGTAAGCCCCTTTTCCAGTCTTGTTGATGACCCTGTATGGACCTTCCCAATTTGGTGCGAGCTTCCCTTGGCGTGCATTCTTATTTCCCACGTCGGCCGTCTTAGAACGAGTGGCCGACCGAGAATTCTCTCTTTTGAACTCGAGCGTTGTACCTGGCTGCGACCTTCTGTTTGATCAATTGCTCTCTCAGTGAAGCTTGGGTGCGCAGTTCTTCAATTAGGTCCAATTCTTCTCGGATAGCTCGGTCGTTTTCAACCACTGTAGGGGGGTTTGAAGTCCTCCAATTCAGCTCGCCCATTTCTATGGGTATCACAACATCGATTCGTACACCAACTCGAAGAGGCGACTCCCGGCCGATGAATGAGGGTAAATCCCGTAGAGCCCATAGAACGGATCGCGCTTCTTCGACCAGTTCCCTTTCGCTTCATCCGGTCTTCGCTTTAAACCACGTGAGATAACTCGTTGGCCGCCTACCGGCCGTTAGTGCAGGGGTGCTCGGCCGAGGTGAAACTGCTTTTTACCCCTAAGTCGGCCAACATTTCTCTCGAATCTCTTGTCTCGTGAACCGGTGCCGTTATGCGTTATCAATTCTTTGGGGATCCCAAAGCGGGCTAGTACACACCGTCCAAGAACTTGCGACTTTGGCCGATGTGATTGTTGCAAGCGGCTCGGCCTCGATCCACTTAGTAAAGTAATCTCATCGCCACGATCAAGAACTTGAACCGCCTAGGCGGGTGGAAACGGGCCTAGAAGATCCATGCCCCACCAGGCGAACGGCCAAGGTGAGACAAGACTTTGTAATTCTGAGGAAGGTGCAATGTGGACATCAGCATGTACTTGGCATTTCTTGCACTTCTGAACGAGTTTCTTGGCATCCTCGTCCATGGTCGGCCAATAGTAGCCGGCCCTGAGGGCCTTCTTAGCTATGGAACGAGCGCCCTGGTGACTCCCACAAACACCTTCATGAATGTCCCTCAGCACATGGTCGACTTCGACCGACGTAAGACACCTTAACAATGGAGAGGAGAATCCTCTTCTGTACAACTTTCCTTCTATAACCGAGTACTTGGTCGCTCTGAGTCTGACCAACTTAGCTTGCTTTGGATCGTTCGGCTCCTCCCCTTCAACAATGTACCTTAGGATGGGGGCGATCCAATCTGAATCCGTCTTTGACACACGCGGCGCCGACGATCGACTTGGCTTGGTTGAAACGCTCGGCCGATTTAATGTTTCTTGAATCACACTTCTATGATTCCCTGGAGTTTTGGTACTTGCCAGCTTTGATAGAATATCTGCTCGAACATTCTCGGTTCGAGGCACATGTACCACTTCACTTCTGGCGAATCGCTGAGCGCTTCTCTCACTCTTGCTAGATAACTTTTCAGCACGTCGTCTTTAGCATCATATAATTCTTTGATCTGCGAGACTACGAGTAGGGAATCTGATCTGAGTTCAACCCGGTCGACATTGAAATCTCTGGCGAGCTGCAGGCCGGCTATACACGCCTCATATTCGGCCTGATTATTCGACGTATGGAAAGCGAAAGTCAAAGACACCTCCACAGCCAGGCCTTCAGAATTTTCTAGTATTAGTGGCTCCACTTCCTTTACTATTAGACGACCCATCTACGCAAGATCCGGTCGTTCGGCTTGATCTTCTCGGGTAGGAGTCATTTTTGCTATGAAGTCGCCAACACTGCGCTTTTTGCGGCGATCCGGATTCAAATTTGATTCCAAACTCACTGAGCTCCACAGCCCATTTTATCATCCGTCCCGCCAGGTCTGGCCGATGTAGGACTTGCCTGATAGGCTGGTCGGTCCTTACCACGACCTGATGGGCCACAAAGTAGGGTCTCAATCTTCTAGCAGCTATTAGGAGCGCAAGGGCAAACTTCTCTATCTTCTGGTATCTCAGCTCGGGCCCTTGAAGTACTTTACTTATGAAGTAGACTGGATTACATTTGGATCGTTTTCTCTGACTAATACTGCACTTAGCACCTCTTCTGTTATGGCCAAGTATAAATACAAGGTCTCGCCCGGCAGCGGCTTAGTCATGATCGGCGGGCTGAGCAAAGCTTGCTTTAATTCATCCAATGCTCGCTGGCATTGTTCGGTCCACTCAAAGTCCACCTCTTTCTTCAGCAGTCTAAACAGTGGAAGCGACTTGCAGGCCGCTTTGGGGATGAACCTGGATAGAGCGGCCACCATGCCATTTAGTTTGTTGTATTTCTTTTTTTCGATGTGGGCGGCCTCATATCGGCGACCGCCTACACTTTTCGTGGTTTGCTTCTATCCTCTTTTCGGTCGGTGGAAACCCAAGAATCTGCGAAACCTCACCCCAAAGGTACACTTCTCAGGATTTAGTCTAAGCGAATTCTTTCTAGCTTCTTCAAATATTTCCCTTCGTTCACGTGATCTGGGTCGGTCACGCTTTTAATGATCATGTCGTCCAAGTACACCTCTGAGATTCGACCGATCTGTCTTTTAAAAATCGTGTTCATCATCCGCCGCAGGTAGTCGCCGCCCAGGCGTTCTTGAACATCGAAGGGCATCACCTTATCTTGAAAATTTCCCGATCGGTCATGAAGGTACATCTTGTGCCGATCGGGCGGATACATCGTGATCTCGATTGTATCGCAGTAAGCGTCCCGAAAAGACGATGGTTTATAGCGAGGCCCCATCGACCACCTTATCGATGTTGGGTGCGGGAAGGCATCCTTCGGGCATGCCTTATTTAGATCGGTATAGTCTACACACATCCTCCATTTTCCATTCTTCTTTCTTAACCAAAGACGACATTGGATAGCCAGTCGTGTATTTGATCTCTTCTATGAAATTGGCCTTTATGAGGTCCTCAACGGCCTTTGCAGCGCTTGAGATTTTTCCTCGCTTACGAGTCGTCTTCTTTGAGCGACCGGCGGCCCCTTCATCGATCGAAAGTTGATGGCGAGCTACTTCGATAGGAATGCTCGGCATGTCGATGCACGCCATGCGAGCAGTCAAGATAGTCTCTCAAACATTGCACAAGATCTTGCTTCACTTGCTCGCGGTAGGTCGCTCACCGAGCTTTACCGTTTTGGATGGGTCGTCACCCAATTGAACATCTACCAACTCTCCATGGGGCTCGGGTCTTTTCACTGTTTTTGACTCTCGAGCCAAATCATCATCATTGTCCTGCGGGTCATTATGCGGATCATATCGAGCGTCCAATCGTCGACATTGACTTGATGGCCTTCACTAGTGCTCACGAGCGTTCGGGCCACGATCTACCTCGTCACATATTTCTTGGTATAGAGCGTGGCTTCTTCTTGCGATTCGAGGTCGGCCGCCGGGGTAACCACTTGGTCGTCTTTCTTTGTAGAATTTCATTTTCGGATGCACCGTCGATGTAACCGCCTCTAGTTTACCCAAAGTCGGCCTACCAATAATACATTGATAGCGGGATTTGAGGGGAGTCACGAGGAACGTCGTCTGGCCGACCGTCCCCGCATGCAGTACTATCCCGGTGTCGCCACCAAACGTGACTAGCGGCTCGATCGTTCCCAACGGGTGGTGATCGCCCCATTGAAGCTGTTTAGAGGGGTAGGCTCGGCTGGGAATTATCTCGCTCCGATCAACCTTTATTTTGTCGATCAAGTCTTCAAACATGATATCGGCCGAGCTACCTTGATCGACCGTGATTCTCTGCACCTCTGTGTTTGCCATGACACTCGATTACCAATGGAACATAACTATTGGGCTTGCTGCGAGTCGTATAGGTCGTTGTCACACCGAACGAGATGGGGTCTGCCGAGACCGGTGGTGGTCTTTGAAGTGGATGCGACCATTAACAACTCGTCCCCACTTTCTCTTGGTGGCTTTGTTAGATTCCTGCGATCCGGGGTTTCCACCATGAATAACCATCGCAACATTACGGCCTTTGGGTCGCCGAGTGTCACGATCTTGGTCGATCCTTGTTTTAGGTGCTCTCTATGGCCGAGGCCCCTTTCCTCCGTCTGGATCGACTTCTTCTCTGCTTCTCTTGAGGTCGGTCGCGCCTCCTCCTGACCTCACATACTTTCCCAACTTGCCTTTCTGAATAAGCTCTTCAATATCATCTTTGAGGCCATACACGATCGTTAGTATCGTGCCCTTTACTCTTGTGGTAGCGGCGATCTTTTAGTCGGTCGTGCCCCCTTCTTGAGCACGAGTGGTTCGGCCGCTTAACTCCCACAAACTCATTATTCGACACTCGCTATAGATCTGCGCAATAGAGGTGTTGAGTCGAGTGCGATGATCAAACTTTTTATCTCGAAAAGTCGGACCGATTGTCGCGGCGACCTTCATGCCCTTTGGCCGAAACTTACTATTTTCCTCTTTAGGTCGGTACACGACGACCTTTCTTCTTCGCCAAGGTTTCTTCATACGCCATGTGGGCGTTAGCCCTTGTTAAGAAGTAGGCGAGATCTTGGTAGTGGTTAAGGGTGAATTTCTTCTACGAACCGGTGGTCCTGGTCGAATACCACGCTCGTATATTTTAGCTTGTCCTTGTCGACAAGTCACGAACGGACTCGGCCTCGATGTTAAACCGGTCGATATCTTTGCCTCGGCGTCTCATTATCTCCTTGAACAACGAGTCCAAGTATTCTTCATACCGATATTGGCGGGTTTGCGGTGTAGTGAGACAAGAATATTCCACGATCAGTCGTCCCATGAGGAGATGGAATTGGGTCGCAGACTCCCACCATTCCAATGCTCGGCCGCCCGTCGAGATCGGGAAAAAGCACGCATTTCATGGTCGGTCCCAATTCCCTATAGCAGCGATAATTATTGAAGTAACGGAGATGCTTGTCCGGATCTCCTCGTGAGTCAAACTTGTTGAGATTGGGCGCTTACGGAGGTCTCTCGAATTTTGTAACGCCCGATCTCCCGGAGAACGGGCCATGTTCATTCTCCGAATGCCGCTTCGACCCAAAGGGTTGCATCGCGAGGCACGCCTCGTTGCCGGCATTCCATAGAATCCTCCGGATGGGCGGTTGGTGGAAGCCGAGAGGCCTCTGGGTCGCCGCTTTGGCCTCTCCTTGGCCGATCGCGAACGTCCCTAATTCTTCCATTTACGTAATCTTCCACTCTTCACGAGAATCCCAAGACTCGCTCGGACCGACGTGACCGGACGACTCGTTGGAGGAGTACACGGTGCGAGCGGCCGGTGTCGGGGCGGTAGCTAGAATCTTCATAATCATAGGACATCAAACGGCGTCTCACGCTGCTCTGCTTAGGGGCAATCGGTGCGCCACAGCTTCTTCTTCTTTGGAGAGCGATGAGTAGTGCTCTCTCGGCGAAAATGCTCGCCGAGGAGGCGGTGTCTTCGCGCGGCCGGCGCGACGCAGCGTAAGGTTCTCCGTCTTCCGCCTGCGTGGTCGGCCGAATCGAACCTCTCGCTTCGAGAGATGAGCGCATCTCGATCTGCGATCACTTGATTTTTGTTTTGCGGGATCTGCAAAACGGCTGAGTGACATGATCGGGTAGAGGTTCACGAATGCCCGCTTCAACCACCTCGGGCGGCAAGTCTCGAGAACGGCGGTGAACTCGTTGGAGGATAGGTCCACGGCCCGCTTGTGCCGAAGGCTCTTGTCGTGGAAGTCCTTGAGACTCGTGGATCGTGACGCCACGCGCCCGGGTCTGCTGCGATTCTCGCCGGAGGATTGAGTCGAGAAGTGGCCCGCGTCTGGGGCCGGTCGCGTGGAGCCATGAAGGAGGTAGGATAGCGCACGGGCCTCCCATTGTGGTCGCCAATTGATCGTGCCTTGACCAATGAAGTGATGAAGTGTTGATTGATTCGTCTATGGGCCGGTCGTTGAATGAGTGAAAGGACCGGTCCTGGCTTCACGCGTGGAACACCTCCGACGATCTAGTGAGAGGTCGCTCGGGCAGATAGCACAAGGTTAGGGAACGTACCTGATACCATATGCGAATGGCGTATATATACTGCGAGGTCCGACCGTTATGCGAAGATTTCGGCCGGCGAGAATTGCGCTCCAAGCAGCGTGTTTGGGCCGACCGAGACGGGCTGGGCCGCAGGTCCAATTGCTGTTGGCAGTCCTCGTATTTGCTAATACACCCAGGAACAGGTTGTAACACACCTCAAGGCCAAGGAAATACTTTAGTTTCCCAAGGTGTTTGACGGCAAAAGTACCATGTAGCTTGTCAAGGACATCTTAAACAATGAGGAAGGAGGAACCCATGACTAAGATGTCATCCACACACACCCAGACATATAATTGAACATCCGTGGGCCAATATCGAAATAGAGAGTGGTCATAATTGATTGCCTTGAAACCATACCCAAGAAGGGATTTGCGAAGATGTTCATACCACGCACGCGAAGCTTGTTTCAACCCATAAAGTGACCGTTGTAACTTGCAAACAATATACTTATCCACAAAAGTGAACCCAGGTGGTTGTACCATATATATGTCTTCCTGCAAGTACCCATTAATAAAAGCATTATTAATGTCAATTTGTTGTATGGGCCACCGATAAGTGAGGGCCAAGGTGAGGAGCACCCTAATGGTTGTTGGTTTGACAACCAGTGAGAAGGTTTCACTATAATCCTTGCCATGTTGTTGGTGATAACCTTTGGCCACTAGATGTGCTTTATACTTATTTATGGTACCATCCGGGTTTTCTTTAACCTTAAAGACCCATTTACACCCAATGGCTTCGCGACTGGGAGGTAAGGGCATAAGGAACTGACAAGGGCATTGTACTCAGCTTTCATTGCATCTAGCCACTGGGGATCAGACATGGCTTGTTTGACTGATGTGGGTTCTAGGTGTGTGAGAAAAACCTTTGGATTGAGACTACTGGTGCATGACTGTGTGGTCATGGGGTGCGTATTGGTGGGAGGAGGTGGTGCGGGGACCGGTTGGGTGATAAGAGAGGTATCATGCGTTAGATTAGAATCAAATGAGGTGTTATTGGGCTCGGCTACAGTGGGTTGGGAAACGAGCTCTGTCGGGTTAGGTGATTCAGGTGGATCTATGGACGGTGTGGGAGTAGAAGGAGGTGTTGTGGGCAAAGGTTTGGGCTTGGGGAATTTTGGGGTGGTGTAGGGACTAAAGTAGGAATAGGTTGGGCCAATGTAAGTGTTAGAGAATAAGATGATGTTTGGGAAGGGGTGGAGAACAATGTGGGATATGGGAATTTGGTTTCATGGAAGCTTACATCCTTGGAAATGTAAATTCATCCGGAGGAACTAAGACACTTGAAACCTTTGTGTTGTGGGGAGGGTCCAAGATTGACGCAAGGTGTGCTTTTGAATTGTAGTTTGTGTTTGTTATAGGGTGTTAATAGGTGAAAGCAAAGGCGCCCTAGAGCTTTGAGAGTGGTGTATGTAGGTATATTGTTCGTGAGGGCTTGATAAGGAGATATGGTATTGGGTATTGTAGGAGTGGGTAGGTTATTGATGAGTTGAACAATGGTAGTGAAACAATGGTCCCAATATGTGACGATGTTTTCCGTTCAACGGTGCCATTTTGGTGTGAAGTGTGTGGACATGTGAACCCGTGTTGGATACCCAAGGTTGTGAGGTGTTTAGTCAAGGGTTTGTATTCACCACCATTGTCGAATTGAATGGCTTTGAGATGGGTACAAGTTTGCAAATAAATTTCTACAACCTTATCTGAATTAGTAGTACAAATGATACCAACATGCCATGCCAATCATAACCTCTTGTCACAACATGTAAACACCTCAAGAATATATCAGTAGGCTGGTGCACTGTGTTAGTTTGTGCCTCTTGATATCTTCGCATCCTGAAGCCTCTTAACCACCGCTGGATCGGCCAAGATCAACGTGCCATAATGCGCACAAGCCCTAAGAATTAGGAGATACACTTCATAACATCCACTAACACAGTTAGAGGGTGAGTTTCTTTCGCTCCTATTTCCACGGCTCTTCTTCAAGTTTTCTTCAACCGCTCAAGCATTCTAAATGTCCACATGCGTTGTATACTTGCTTCCCATACAAACTTCTTGCCTTGCCCAAAATATCCTCAGCTATACACTCCATTTTGTCCTCGGTCACTAGCTCCTCTGCTGAGTGGTAACCGAGCTGACCCTTAACTGAGTTGCTTCTGCTTAGGAAGCACCATCATTTCTTTGGCGTTTTAGCCTATATGTGGATCTTAAGCACATTAATCAGGCTTTTTTGTCTAGCTCCCTTATCTTTAGCTGTCTTTTGCCTTCCTCGGCAAACATTTATTTATTGATGCTCCTAGCTATCTTCAATATAAGTTAACTCCCCTCAGAATTGATGACTTCCTTATGAAGAGCATTTACAGTTCTCTTCCTTCTTGACCATATTTAGATGAAGCTACCATCATTGACCACATGGTTGCTCTCATTGGAAATAATAGGATAGACATAGGCCATTTGCCACTCTATCATCCCTCTTGCTCTATATTGACATGCCTCGGCTCATGTTCACTCGGCTAGGCCTTTGCCTTGGCTAAGCCCTTCCTCGGTCAACTACTTAGTAGATTTTGGTGTTAACAATCCCAATTAAATTTGGTAAATTTTTGTTTTTATTCCCTATATTGCATCTCACTCACTTTAGTCCCCACATTTTCCTCTGTTAATGTTTTTAGTTGATCACGACTTTTAATAAAACTTTTTAGGACCTTTTGTGCCACTTCTAAACGCTATTAAAAGTCATGAGCTGCTAAAAGTATTGACGAAGAAAAATGGAGGGACTAAAAGTGAGTGAAATTTCTTATAAGAATTAAAAACAAAATTCTCAAATCTTATAGGGACTAAAAATGACAGAGATCATATTTTTTAAGAAATACGTTTTTGTCTTAATTTGAAAGTATATCATAACATCTTACCCTCCCAGTGGCTTAATCTACCCAAAGACACGCGGGGGGTCGACCAGGTGCTCCGGGTTTACAATAGACAAACTTAAGGTTTAGGGTGTGAGCCGAGCTAGGCATGTCAATATAGAGCAAGAGGGATGATAGAGTGCCTTTTCTGTCTACCTCCCTTATCTTTAGCTATCTTTTGCCTTCCTTGGCAAACATTTCTTTATTGACGCTCCTAGCTATCTTCACTATAAGTTAACTCCCCTTAGAATTGATGACTTCCTTCTGAAGAGCATTTACAGTTTAGCACATATCTCTCCCTTCTTGACCATATTTAGCTGAGGCTACCATCATTGAACACATGGTTGCTCTCATCGGAAATAATAGGATAGACATAGGTCATTTGGCACTCTATCATCCCTCTTGCTCTATATTGACATGCCTCGGCTCACGTTCACTCGGCTAGGCCTTTGCCTCGGCTAGGCCCTTCCTCGGCCAACTACTTAGTTGCTTTTGGGTGTTAACAATCCCTATTAAATTTGGTAATTTTGTTTTTATTCCCTATATTACATCTCACTTACTTTAGTCCCCACATTTTCCACTGTCAATGCTTTTAGTTGATCATGACTTTTAATAACACTTTTTAGGACCTTTTATGCCACTTCTAAACGCTATTAAAAGGCATGAGCTACTAAAAGTATTGACGGAGAAAAATGGAGGGACTACAAGTGAGTGAAATTTTTTATAGGAATTAAAAACAAAATTATCAAATCTTACGGGGACTAAAAATGACGGAGATCATATTTTTTAATAGGGGGAACAAAATTATCGTGAATTGGTGAAAATAGGGGGACCAAAATTGTAATTAAGCGTATAATTAATGGATAATGGTCTTTCTTCAAAACTTACCCACCATAAGTCCTTGTTGAGAGCATACGATTATGGTATGGGTATGGCGTCACTGAGCTTTATCAATCAATTTCAGGGAGAATTAATTCTCAAAACTCATATGATCAATCAAATATCAAAACATCAATGACACATGCATCAATGATTTCAAAAGCTATCAACTTTTAACCTAATTCTTTCAAACAATTTTCATGACCAAAACATCAACAACATTTTGAGTTTTAAACCAACAATAATGTTATGTAGCCAAAATTTTCAACCAAAAATAGACAAAAACCAACTTACAACATGAATTAACCAAGTTTTTTAGACTATTAACCAACCTGTTTTTTCACAGTTTTCAAGGCATTGATTAAAAACTTGGTTAATTGATCACTTGGTTAATGACCTAAAAAACTTGGTTAATTGATATTGTAAGTAGTTTTTGTCTATTTTTGTCTAAATTTTTTTTTGTCCAAATAACATTGTTGTTAAACCAATATCCATCAATCAGCATACTCAGTGACTGACTTATGAGCTTCCCACAAACAAGCAACGACTTATAGTTATAGTGATTTGGAGCTTTAGAATTTTGAATTTGTGATGATTAGTGATTTGGAGTTCAATAAAATCTTTCTCTTAGTAAATCACAAAACAATGTTAGATTCAAAACTATAATATTTTGGTACACCTCGGTTTTGTACCAAAATGTTATAGTTTTGACCCTTCAACTTACTCCTGCCACCCTTCAACTTCCTCAAGCCCTAGCACTCCCTCCCAATCCTGGTTTGTCAATCTCAGTTAGTTGTGAGGGAAGTCCTGCAATTCTGGGGGATGTGTCTGTGGGTGACTCCGGAATTCGGTTTTGCAATGAGAGATTTTTGGCTGAGCATGAGATATCATTGGCAAATAAAATGTGGAGTTTTGCAAAAGATAACCTTGGGGTACTTGGAATGAACAAAGATGAGATATATTCGGGGAAAATAAAATCATTGGAAGTTAGGGACAAGATTGCAAAAGGAAAGAAGGAGAAGAAAAACAAGTCTCAATGAAGGTTGCAACATTTAATATTAGAGGGTGGGGGGGGCCTGCGAAGAGAAGGCGCCTTAAGAAGTTTATTGTTGAGGAGAAAATTGATTTTTGCATGATTCAAGAAACAAAAAGTAGTGGCCTATGTAGGAGGGCGGTCCGAAGCGTTTGGGGGGATGATAATTTTGATTGGTTGAGTAAGAACGCTACGGGGCTGTCAGGAGGTATGATATGCATTTGGAAGGCGGATCTAATTGATGTAATGTTCTCTTTCTCGGGGGATAATTTCATTGGTATGTGTGCAAAAGTTGAGGGCCGCATTTGTTACTTCATTAATGTGTATTCTACATGCAATATGGCTGGTAAAAGGAGATTGTGGTTGAATTTAAAATGCTTGAAAGAACAATTTGAGAAAGGTGATTGGTGTGTAGCAGGTGATTTCAATGCAGTGACATCTAGACAAGAAAGAAGTGGGTGCATGACAAGTTTTAATCAAGTAGAGGCTAGTGAATTTCTTGCTTTCATGGAGGATATGGAACTTATTGATGTACCGGTCCTAGGAAAGAAGCATACTTGCTTTGGCTCTGATGGTAGGGCGAGTAGGTTGGACAGAATCCTATTGTCCGATGATCTTATAACAAGGTGGGGGGTTAGTGCTCAGTGGGTTGGAAACAGAGAGATATCGGATCACTGCCCAGTATGGTTATTGTCTTCAGAGGTGAATTGGGGACCAAAGCCATTCAAATTTAACAATTGTTGGGTGGATCATAAGGATTTTAATCAGTTTGTTCATGAGTGTTGGGCATCTTTCAAAGTAGAGGGTAGAGGGGCGTATGTGATAAAGGAGAAAATGAGATTGTTGAAAGAGAAACTCAAGATATGGAACAGAGAAGTTTTTGGCATCAAGGATTTAAACATTGAAAAAATAGTCAAGGAGCTGAATGAAGTTGAAAGGTTGTCAGTGGATGGAGGGAATGTGGATGATGAGTTGAGAAGAAAGTTAAATAATGAATTTTGGGGAGAACTTCATGCAAAGGAAAGTCTTCTAGCCCAAAAGTCCAGGGTAAGGTGGTTGTCTCAAGGGGATTCAAATAGCAGGTATTTTCATGCTTGCATGAAAAATAATAGAAGGAGGACACAACTTTTGAAGGTAAGGGTGAATGAGGTGTGGGTGGAGGATGTAGATGGTGTGAAAAGAGCTGTTAGGGATCATTTTGAAGAAAAATTCAAGGAGGAGGAATTTGCCCGTCCAACACTTGATGGGATAAATTTCAGTCAAATAAGTATCGCGGATAATGAGCTGCTTGAGTTGCCGTTTTCATTGGAGGAGGTGAAGGAAGCGGTCTGGGAGTGTGATGGGAACAAAAGTCTGGGGCCGGACGGGTTCAATTTCACATTCATCAAGAATTGTTGGGATTTGATTCATCCGGATATCATGAGGTTTCTTGAGGAGTTTCACAGGCAGGCAAAGCTTCCAAAGGCAGTGTGTGCATCTTTTCTGGCATTAATTCCTAAATGTACTAATCCAAATGGGTTGGGAGAGTATAGACCTATCTCTCTTATTGGGAGTTTGTATAAGCCGCTGTTGGCAAAGGTATTGGCAGCGATTTAAGAAAGTTCTAAAAGCGGGTAATATCGGGGTGCCAAAGCGCTTCTTAGCGAGGAAGGAACATACCGGATGGTGTGGTGGTAGTGAATGAGATCATGGATATGGCCAAGAGAAGAAAAAAGTGTGTGTGGTCCCAAGGCAGATTTTGAAAAGGCGTATGACTCAGTTAGTTGGTCATACTTGGATAACATGCTAGGTAGGTTAGGTTTTGAGTGCGGTGGAGGGGTTGGATGCGAGCATGCTACTCTTCTAATTCTGCCTCTGTCTTAGTTAATGGCAGTCCTACACAGGAGTTTGTCGCGCGAAGGGGTAAGGGTTGAAGCGGGGTGATCCTCTGGCGCCTTTTTTGTTTCTCGTGGTCGCTGCGAGAGGCTTAGCGGGCTTTGTAAGGAAGGGGTGGAATCAAATAACTTGGCGGGGTTTAAAGTGAATGAATCATTAACGGTGGAAGTTCTACAATTTGCGGATGATACCATATTCTTTTGTGATGGAAGTGATAGGAGCGTGTGGTGCTTAAAGGCTATCTTAAGGAGTTTCGAGCTTGTATCAGGATTGAGAGTGAACTTCTCAAAGAGCAATGTGATCGGGGTTTGTATGGAGGATAGAACTATGGAGGGGATATCACAATTTCTAGCTTGTAGTAGAGGCTCGACAATGTTTAAATTCCTTGGGGTTCCGATAGGGTCAAATCCGAGATTAACAAGTACATGGCAACCGGTATTGAATTCAATAAAGGCTAGGCTAAACAGCTGGAAAAGTAAACAATTATCTATAGGAGGACGCGTAACGCTTATTAACTCAGTGCTTGCCTCTTTACCGTTGTACTTATTCTCTTTTTACAAAGCGCCGAAAAAAATTATAGAGGAGATCATAAAGCTTCAAAGAAGGTTCTTGTGGGGTGGTGATGGAGAGATAAGGAAAATGGCCTGGGTGAGTTGGGATACTATTTGTAAGCCGAAGGAAAAGGGAGGGCTTGGAGTGAAAAATCTAGAGGTGTTCAATATTGCTCTCTTGACAAAGTGGAGGTGGAGGATCCTAACGGAGGAAGGTAATTCTTTGTGGAAAGAAGTCTTGGAGTCGAGATATGGATTGAAAGGAGATGGCAAAATGAGGAGGAATGTAGAAGAGGTGGGGAAGAAATCCATTTGGTGGCGAGACTTATGCCACCTGGGTAACAGAACTAAGTTGAAGGAAGGATGGTTCGGGGAAATTGTAAAAGTTAAATTGGGGAGAGGTAATCTTGTGAGCTTTTGGAAGGATAAATGGTTTGGGAGAAATAGTTTTGCTGAACTATTCCCCACGATATATGAAAGATGTAATAATAAAAATATGGTGGTAGAGGATATGGGTTTTTGGGAGGATAACGTGTGGGGATGGAATTACCAATGGTTGGAGGAGTTACGAGCGGAGGAAGAACAAAATGTTAATTATTTTGTGCAGCTGCTACAAGCGGCTCAATTAAATAATTCATTACCGGATAGATGGATATGTAGGCTTGACACAATTAATGGATTCTCGGTGAAAAGATGCTACTCAAAGCTGTGTGAATTAATTGATGCTTCAGGTACAGAATTTTCTGCTAGTCAAGATTTTATGGAGGCTGGAAATACAGCAGAAGGAAACACGGACAGACTTTCTGCAGAAGAAGGAGGAGCAGATGCAATGAGAATTCCTGGCGATCGCGTAAGCTTTTCAGTAGTTCAAAGAAATTTGAGATCGATTCGGTTGATGTTGATGCAGCTGGAATCGGTCAAGAAGCGGCGTTGGGGTGGGGGCGGTGTCGATCGAGGCGTGGAGGTCCCGTCGCTTTTTCTCACGAATCGGGAGGAGCGGACAGCAGCATTTTTGTTGCTGCAGATGTGGAATTCGGAGTCGCGGAAACTGCTGCGGTAACGGGCAGCAGTGTTTTAGAGGGTACGGAGGGGTCGGTACGTCCGGAAGTAGGTGCGGTGGGTGTGGTAGGCGTTGGGGGGCATTGGAAACAATTATGGGAAAATGATGTGCCGTCAAAAGTGTTAATTTTCGGGTGGAGACTATTGTTGAATAGATTGGCAACACGGGAGAGGCTACATAATAGAGGTATTTTACACTCTAATTGGGATAAATGCTGCGTGTTTTGTTTTGAGGAGGAGGAGTCAACGAGACACTTATTTTTGGGATGTAGAGTAATTAAAAGAGTATGGCAGCAAGTAAGTGTATGGATAGGGGAAAGTATTACGGAATCTCTGGATGTGGTACATCACTTTATGGAGTTTGGAAAGTTAACGAAAGGAAGGAAACTCAAAAGGGTCAGGCAGCTTATATGGTTATCGGTTGTATGGAACATTTGGATCATGAGGAACAAGATTGTTTTCAAGGGGGAGGTTGCTTCGGTTCCTAACATGGTTTCGGGAATAAGGGATTCGGCGTGGAGTTGGTTCAAAGCTAGGAAAGGGAGGAATTGCATGGCGCTCTGGTCTGATTGGTATACTAACCCGTTGGGTTGTTATTATCTATTGTAATCAATTATTGATATGTAATGTGTTTAAGTTACAAAACTTTTAGAAGGGGGAGAAGCAGTGGGTTAGGACGGTATTGTCCCACTGTTGTGCAATTTTTTTGTGCGGGGTACTCTTTTTCCTCCCGAAGTCTTTTTCCCAAAGGGTTTTGGCTTTGGGAGGTTTTGAGGAGGCCCTCCCCCTTCCCTTTGTATTGGTTGGGCACGTCTTGTGCTTTCTATCAATGAAGTTGCTTATCTAAAAAAAAAAAACATCTTGCACATATAACAAGAACAAGAATTTTATATTATTCTAGTTCTGTATATTATTCTCTATATAGAATAGAAACCTCTTCTCTACCTCATTTTTATTCATACTCTCATTCATGTTTGTGTCCTTGTCAAATTCCATTGCAATGAAGATATGACATCTGCTTGCATGTTAGAAGTTTCCATATTTGTTGCTAATTATGTAGGATGAGATTCATCACTTCCAATAAAATATCTATAGCTACCATACAATTTGTAGAAACTTCTCCAATTGAAAGATCAATATTCACCTTATCATAAAGAATGACAATTTGTATATAAAAAAATCTATTAGAGTTCTTGATATACAAGTAAGTAAAAAAGGTACAAGATAATCGTTTTGTTTGTTAAGTTGATAAGGAAATTGTATTAGCAAAAGGTCCCTAAAATTAATCATAAAATGGTCACAAAATAAGTTGCTAAACAAAAGTAGTCACTAAATCAATCGTTAAGTTCAGTCGCAAATCAATTGCTAACTCAGTCGCTAATATATGTTGCAAAATCATTCACTAAATTTGGTCTCTAAATTGGTCGCCATATCAATCACTAAATCGGTCGTTACTGGTTAGCGACTAGTGATTTAACAACCGATTTTTTATGGTCACAAATTCGATCGCACAACCGATTTTCCTATATAGGAACAAAAATATTGATGACTATTTGCCATTTTTTGGTAGTGCTTATGATAGATGGCATTGGTGTTCTCATTGGGATTGTAAACATTATAAGCTAAATTGGAATTATATATCATAGTAATACACTACTAAATAGAAAATATCAATTAAAATCATGGCTTAAAGGTACGTTTAGTCCTTGCAAATATCCAGAAAATCCAGTTTCGTCCCTGCAATTTCAAAAAATTTAAAAAAGCCCTTGCAAATACCAAACGCTTCTAGTTTGGTCCCTGCTGTTAACTTTCCATCCAAAAAGCTAACGGTTGCCACATCATCAAGCCATGTGGCAAAAGGAAAACTGAAAAAAATTAAGTGGAAAATAATTAGAGAAACAACAATATTGAGACAAGCTGAGGGTGGTGTCGCCATGGAGAAATTAAGTGTGAAGTGATTGGAGAGAGAGAGAGAGAGAGTAGATGGTTGGTTGAGTTAAGAGCTATGAAGCCCCGATACTCCAAAATAGACCACGTACCCGATATCGATACGGGTTGGATACTTCCGGATACGTATCCTGAGAGTATCCTAGAATTTATATTTATTTTTAAATCAAAAAAGACCAGATACTTACCGGATACTTGCTGGATACTTACAGGATACGTATCCTGATGGGAGTATCCTACAATTTATATTTATTTTTAAATCAAAAACCGATTAGATACTTACTATTTTATTCTTTCTTTGAAGAGAAAAAATGGATCCAAAAAGGGCACAAAATTTGGTTTATGTGCATACTAATCTTCATCTTTTGTCTAGGAAAGATGAATGATATGGTAAAGTAGAGACAAAGATGTGGGACATTAGTGGAGATACACATGATCCACTTGATGTTGTTGGAATTGAATTAGCAGAGATATCTCTTGATGAACCAGAGTTTGAAGCTATGTTATTCTTTGATGATCGAGATGGAGGAGAGGAGAATGACACAGTTAGTGTTAAATAGTGAATAGTAAGCAATTCTATATAACCTAAACTTATTTTGTGACATGTTCGTAGAAGGAAGAATATATTTTAAAATGGGTGGGGAAAAGACATTTAACTATGCTTACTAACTTTTTTTGGCTTACCGTGTTTTTGGTGCGCAATTTCCACCGGCTTTGTCGATGACTAATCTACGCCGGGGAACCTAGCCGACCACGAGTACCTGTGGTTCTCCCCTCCCAACAGAGTTTTTGCCGGGAGGGGAGACTATGCATACTTATTTTGATCAAAAGTATCTTAATGTTTTATATTTTTAAATTTTAATTTAATTTTTTATTGAAGTATCCGTGTCGTATCTTAATTTTCTAAATTTTCTCGTATCCACATATCGTGTCGTATCATATTCCGTATCGTATCTCGTATCCGGGCTTCATAAGTTAAAGAGTGTGAGACAGAGAGGTGTGTTAAAGTAAAGGGGACGTGGGTGGGTGGGTGGGTGGGTGACTCAGGTGTTTACAACTTGTAGCCAACAATAGAAATAGAACTGTGATGGGTGAATCAATCATGTCTTAGATTCCTACCTTTGAAAAAAAAAAGTTCAATCACCAAAAGACTCTTTATAAAAAAGTAGGGAGGAGAGGAGTTGGCCTCAACTATGATTTTCACTACTTCCATGTACAACGATAGCAGCTTTGAGTCCATTTTACTCTTTAAATACATTAAAAACATCAAATCAAAATCTTCAATATAAAGTATTCAAAAAAAAAGTAGTCCACAAGAATGCTAAAATCCCAAACCGAATTCTACTTTTGCGTTAATAGTCTATATTCTCTAACAATGATATTTATTGATTCAACAATGTTATTTGGACAAAAAAAATTAGACAAAAATAGACAAAAACCAACTTACAATATCAATTAACTAAGTTTTTTAGGTCATTAACCAAGTGATCAATTAACCAAGTTTTTAATCAATGCCTCGAAAACTGTGAAAAAGTAGGTTGGCTAATAGTTTAAAAAACTTGATTAATTGGTGTTGTAAGTTGGATTTTGTCTATTTTTGGCTGAAATTTTTGGCTATATAACATCATTGTTATTGATTTATTAGTATTTGTTCAGTACTTTGCTGTCTTTTGGGTTGATTTGAGACTATAGTTGGCAGTACTTTTGTTGGGTCAGATCTTAGTGTGTTGAACTTGATGTGGGAGGAGTAGAGCCGTCAGTTTGGCCCACGTGGGCCAGCCCATCCCAAGCCCACGTGGGCCTAGGGCCAAATGGGCCATGGGCCACTATCCAAAGGCCCACAAAGGCCCCAAAGCCCATTAAGCCCATGTGGGCTTGGGCCAGCCCATGGGCCCTAGATTTATGCTATTTTGCAAAAAAATGAAACTTTGACCCTTCCAATTTTGTGGGCTTGGGCCAGCCACACAAATATATATGTTGATATTCAGATCAGATAACTATTTACTATCACAGCAGCAATAAAAGGAAAAGATTGAAGTCTTAAAATTAGATCTCATTCCTTGGAATCTATCCTTAACATAAACAAACGCAATACAGGAGCTACACAAATCAAAATTAGATCCCATTCCTTGGAATCTCATTCATATCATCCAATCCAAATCCTAAAAATAAGTAACACAAAACAACAATCTCTCATAACAAGCCAGATAATTAATCCAGGAAAAAAAAACATAATCATCTCCTAGAGCAAATCAACATCTTCATCTTGCACATCAGACTCCTCTTCTCCACACATATCTTCATCTGAAAATGCAAACAATTGAAATACAATTACAAAACCAATATTCAGATAACTATGCAAAATAAATTTAGAAGACAAACTATTACCACTAGGATTTTCGATATATCCGTGCAACCAATTCCTAGTGCAAATTAGCATTTGGATGTGTTCCGGAAGTGTAGAGCTTCGGTATTTGGTAAGAACACGCCCACCAATACTGAAAGCTGATTCTGATGCCATATCAAGAGCAGAACAAACAAAGAATACAGAGAGAATAAGGTATTCTTGTAAACAGAAGTTCTATGTTACAAATCAAAACTGTGGTTGGAGTTTCAAAAGCCATATCTAATTTCTCTCACATTCTCATTCTCAATTAGAAGTTCTATGTTACAGATATGGTCCACCATTTATAGCTCTTTCTATTCAATCATGATTCAACTTGAACTTGAACAACAATAACAACAACAACTCATAACTCTGTTTTTCTTTTAGTAACAAAAATACAGGAAAGCTACCTATTGCTCAACACATACAACTCTTCATTCATACCCATTTCCAAACCAGGTAAGCTAATATCTCTCTCTCAACTTCGTTTCTTTCCTTTCTAGAACTTCTAATTTTCTTAATTCATTTCTAATTTTAGTTGCATAATTAATTATTCTTGTTTTATTCAGAACCCAAAATTCATCATATAATAAATTTGTAAAACCAATTTTCCCCTTGAAACCCTAAAAATTATGGAACTCACAATTAAAAGGAAGACAAATTAACACCCAAAATTCAACTTCAGAATCGGAAGAAAACTTGACTTACCAGGGAATTCCAAGCTTCAAGATATGAGAGTGAGAATCGGAATAACGTGGAACGGAAGAACCGTGAGAATTGAGAGTGAGAATCGGAAGAACCGTGAGAATCGGAAGAATCGGAAGAACCGTGAGAATTGAGAGTGAGAATCGGAATAACGTGGAACGGAAGAATGAAAGAACCATGAGAACTGAGAAGTGAGAGAGAGTGAGAAGTGAGAACGTTGAGGGAAAGTAGATATGAGTTTGTGGGTTAGTGGGCTGACCCACATAATTTTGGCCCTAACCCACAATATATTTTAAAATACGGGCTGGGGTTTAAAAGTGTCCATATAATTTAGGGCTTAAAATTTAGGGGCTTAAACAAGTGGGCTAGTGGGGTGGGCTAGTGGGGTGGGGCTGTTTTGACAGCTCTAGGGAGGAGTGTACCTGCAAAGTCACTCCACGCTCAAGTTAGTATTGAGAATTGTGGAGTATGCAGGAAATGAGTAATGTGTAACTCTTGTGGCTATGCGAGCCAATATTTATAGGGATCCATGCTAGCTTTGAGACGTTGGATCGATCAGATGAATCTGAGTCGTCGATGTGTGATAAAGAGGGCCTCGGATATAGATCCAAGCAACTGGGTTGATTTATGTCCACTTGGCTGAGTGGGCATCACAGCCTAGTCTAAAATACAAGGTCTTGGATACAGATCCTAGCTATGGAGTTGATCCAGGTCCAGTTTGCTTAGTGGGTCTCGTCCAGAACAGTTGCCCCCCACGTTGTGGTTATTCCGGAGGATAGTCTTGGCTTGATATTACTGCTTAGGTCGTCCTCCCCGGCCGGCTCGTTGCCATTGACATTGGACATTCCAAATCGTCTATTAGGTCATCCTCGCCGCCTGACTCGCTGTCGTTGCCGTTGGACATTCTGGGTCGAGCAGGACTTATCTCTGCCCCCATGGGTGCTTAATGATTTTATTGTAGCAAATTGTCTTTTTGCCTCGTGGTATTGCATTTATGATTTTGATTAGGAAGGTGAGCTTTTGGTAATTTTTCACCTACTATAAATATGGGTGTCATCTTTTCAATTTCACTCAAGAGAGGGGGGAAAGTGATCCACTGAAAGAGGAAGGAAAGAGAGTGAGATCCTTGAGAAATAAGAGGAGGGCAAGATCTTCCTATTTTCTAGGGATATGGCGAGATCTTGCACCATCTAGGAGAGAGGGGGCGAGATCCTCACCCAAATTGTGAGATTGAGCGAAATCCTCATCCTAAAGAGTGGCATAGGGCGTGATACTTGCCCAACAAGGAAGAGTTGGCGAGATCCTCGTGGATAAAAGGAAGGAGAGGGCAAGATTACTGAGGGGAGGAGAGTGGGCGAAATCCACAGAGGGAATTCAACTATTTGAAGCCATCATCCAGCCGAAGCCGTATCTCACCCCGATCGTGATTTTGTTGTTTGCTTGAATGCACTTTACCTAACAAGGTACCAGACAATTTCTTCTCATATCTTAAATATACTTGTAACTCGTGTTGTCTTGTTTTTTCTAATCTTGAGCTGAACACCTTAGGTAGGCAAGTTGATAGAAAATTAGACAGGCTCGTGCCTTGCTTTTTAACTTTTACTTGGTAATCTCAGGGAGGGGGGTTTGTCAACATGATTGGAGATAGGGAGATCCCTTCCCAAAACGAGGAGGGAGGGTGAGATCATGCGCCATCTATGGATAGGGGCGAGATCTTTGCCCAAATAGCAAGTGATTCTTCCCTGCATAGCACTTGTTCTGACTACATGCCGCCTGACCTACAGGTTAGATCACGTGAGGACCAAGAAGACGAATAGGATTGACGTACGGCCCCTGGCCCGAACCAATATTTTCTTGAATTCAAGCAGGTATCCAAATGAACGAGGAGATAGAGAGATATATTGAGTTGCTGGCGTCCGCTTCGGTAGAATTGAGGGCACCTCGGTTGGCGTCGTCAGTTGAAGAATCAGAATCTAAGACTGACTCTGTGGTGGAAGAGATGGAAGGGATAAGCTATGATCAGGTTGCTCGGACTGTTCGTTCTATCAAGAGCCAATATTCGCCCGGGTCTGTCATATTAGGTATCGCTCCCTTGGTCGGATCAAATTGGACGCTAGAGGGAGTTTTCGTGGAGGACTGAGTTTGCAAGTCCCCTAGCACACAGAAATTCATGATTCATCATTGCCTTTTGTCTAACATAGGTGTCTATCCCCCCTCTTACCCATTTCAATGAAAAGTTTTAAGACTCCTCCACATAGCTCTATCTCAACTACACCCCAATGCATGGTCCTTCGTGAGATCTTTCAAAGTTGTGATGAGAGCTATAAAGAGAAAATGTTCGATCAAAGTCTTCTTCACCATTTTTGAAGTCTGTCGGAGGAGGGAAATTGAGGATGACTGGGTTCGCTATGAGTATGTTGCCTTTCAGTTGCACTCGGAGTATGCCTTCTTCAAACCATACAACAATTCACAGAAGAGGTGGAAGGACAAATATTTCTATGTTGTTCCAGCTAGTCAGAGTGTTGTAGATGATGTATGGACTTTTAAGTTCCCACTTGGCTGGTCTGAGGAGCATTCCGAGTATGTTGTTACAGATTATGTCGTTAAGCCGGATTGGCTGAGTGGGGAGGATCAAAAGATCTTAGATGTGCTCAAATCGATCGTCGACCGGTTACAAATAGTGTCCCGCTTGCTAGTATGTTAGAATGTAGTTAAACCAAGTCTTTGAGTGATGTGGTAGCAGCCTTATTTGACACCCCAAATCCAGAGATGCTGAAACTGTAACTAGAGTGGCCAGATCCAGAGTTGTCGAAATCCCCAGATCGGCTAGATCCAGGACCACGTCGAAAACCTGATAGTTGTTAAACATGAATATTGGAAGAGAGAAATCATAATTAACTATAAAACACAAACGAAAAACATATATGAAGTAATTGGCATGAGAAGAAGGAAAAAAAACCCATTATGGTATCAGTAATAATAATAAACTTTAGGATAGTAATGCATCAGCCATCTTGAATTGATTAAGAAAAATAATAAACCTTATCGACACAAATATGTTCTCTTTGTCCTCCTAAGTATCTCAAGAATGCTAATGTCTCTTCATTTCTCCCTCTATTCTCCTTTCGATCCCTCTGAATTCACTCAATAAGAGGACTCAAAACAGAATAATATATAATGTATGTGAACACTCAATTTTTTCCGGTGTTTTTCACTTTTTTCCGAAAAATCACAAAAATAATCGTTTTTGGTGTATTTTCGAATTTTAGTGTTAAATCTGTCGTTTTGCTCGCATTTGTCACTTTTACGTTGTTTTTACTATTTTCATTTAAACAAAAATAAAAAAAGAATATCATTCAAGAAATTACAAAAAAAATAGTATATTTAATTAATTGTCTTACAATGTTTTTTTACAACAATCCAAAATAAACCTATCCAAAAATAACAAATAGAAATTAGGGTGCTCCAAACTGCTCCAAATTGCTGATGGGCCTAGTCCACAGCTGCAGATCTGAAATACAGTCAAAGCCCAGTCAAATGATAATTAATGCCTAAAACCTAATTAATCAGTATAAAACCACCGTCAAGCAGCGGCCAAAGAGAGAGAGAGAGAATTTTCGAACAAATCACCTAAAAAAAATTAGGGCTTCACATCGAAACCCTAATCCTAAAATAGTGAATTCAAGATCTGAACAACCGAAAAAAATATTCAAAAGCAGAGTAGGAGTTTGGAATTTCAATGATAAGATTAGAGATCTCTCATTGAGACCCTAATCGATAGAGTTGCAGAGGGAACCAGAAATCAAGAGTAGCAGAGCATTTTTCAAAAGGGAACTAAGGTTGGTACCCTTATGCCCAAATCTGTTTCGTTATTCATGTGATTACCTAATTATCTTGTTGGTAGAAATGAAGATAGAGGAGATTGAAATTAAAAGGTACTGTAGAAAGGAAAGGGGAGGAAATTGAGGTTATGCGTTAGTTTTTAATAGAAGCAAAGTAAATCTCCTTTTGAAAAAAAAAAATGGCAGAATGCATGAAGTGATAGAAATTAGTGGACGAGTCTTTCACACTCTTTCACCCAGTTCGATCAGGAAACTCGCTGCACCGTGAGTTCCGCTTCGTACATACACCGTCTACCCTCATTCCTTTCCTTATTTTTAATTTGATTTAATAGTTTTATTCTAGTGTGCAAAAAAAAGGGTTTTATTTTAGGATTTTATTTTTATCTTTACTTGAAATATGACAATTTTATATTAGGATCACTTTCTCTATTATTATTATTACTAATATTCCTATAAAAATAATAATTAGGATTTGATCGAGATGTACATCTTATCAAATCCGCAACACCGGTTTAAGAGACCCGAGTTGTACAATTTGGTCCTAAACCATTTTAAAATTAAAACCGAACGACACATTTTCCGAAAAACCCCCAATCAGCTTATTATTAGGTAGCACCTATTTTCAAAATACCAAAATATGGGTTGGACCGAGATGTACATCTTGTCGGCCCCGGTTTAAGAGACTCGAGTTGTACAACTTAGATCTTAAACACCTTCAAAATTAAAATCAACCAACCAACAAATTTTCAGGAAGAATTACGTGACTTTTGAGTCTCTCATCGCACCAGAGAGTATGTAGGCGCGGGGTCTCCCTGTCAAAGTCAAAACTAAAATTTTCTTAAATTAGTCCTTTGTAAATAATTATATTTCTACTAAATTTTATTAAGTCTAATTTAGGGTAAACAAATAATTAAACGACTTAGTAATATTGCACAGATCAAATTTAGGGTAACTGTCTTAGGACAAATGTGTTAGGGGTGCAGTGAAACTAGTTTTCACCCCTTCCCTTCGCATAACCGACTCCCGAATCCAACCTAGTTACGCAGACCGATCACCTTAGGTTTAGGTTTTTCTCAATTTCCCTATTTAAAATAAATTGGGTGGCGACTCCTCGAATATCTATATTTGAGCCGTCCGCGTCGAGATCCCGGTCACGACAATGTAATCTGTAGCCTCTTCGGCTTTCTAAGTGGAATCTGAATGATATAATAGCTTGTTCTATGAGAGGAAGGTAAAAGAGTATTACAATTTAAAGTTTTTATACCGCCTAATGATGAATTTTTTTAATTAATCTATGATATTGTTTTCTCCAGAAAGTATACATATCATGAATTTGGGGCTCGGGCAAACAAGGCCTTCTTCAATAGATGTTGTACTTCTGAAGGCCGTTCTTCTCCTTACGTGGAAAAGGACTTTTGGCATGTGATCACACATAGAGAGTGTTGCATTAAAAACACACTTAGAGTAATTGTACACTCTCGCAGAAGTAGTATAAAAGATTACCGTCTTCACAGAGATTAATCAACAAGTATCAAACAACTTAAGATTTATTATTATTTAGACGAACAAATATATTGAGTGTTGAAACAAAATAAAAAGAAATAAATAACAAGAACTAAAATGCAAGATCGAATTATTGGAGAGAGGCCTAAGGTCACAGTTTCACTTGTAAACTTTGATTCCCTATGTCTAATTGTACCTGAATTCCCTTATTTTATTTAATTACCAATCCCTTTATTAAGACTATTAATCTGTTTGGTCAGGGGCGGATCTTAGTGGGGCCGGGGTGTGCAGACTCCTACTCCCATAAAGTTAATATATAAATATACTCAATATTGGAATATATAGAACCAAATGATGACTAAACAATAAAAGTATTAGTAGCTGAGAAGTTAAGAGCATTATTGGCGTATTTAGTGTCCCCAGTTCAATTCTTGTGATGACCGCATCTCTTTTTTGCAGTTATTTGTATATTTTTCTCAAAAGTTAATATAAAAAATTGCATAAAACAAGATTTGAACTCATGACATTAAAATTGACATAGATAGCTTTGACCACTAAACCAAACAAACTATTACAATACATAGTTAATTTTTATTTATATATTTGTTACTATTTTGGCCCCCTCTAATTTGTTGGTCAAGATCCGCCACTGCGTTTGGTCATTCAAGATTAATATTATTTTTCCTAAATTTGCCATTGTTAGGTCATGTAAAAATTTAAATTCAAGAAAATCATAAAGAACAAAAATGTTGAATGATTCACAATTACAGTTCACTGCGCCCTTTAAATGAAAGGGGATCATGCCTTAATTATAGCCCCAATTATCCTATAGGTCTACCAACTAATTGCAATACGGTAATTGATTGTGAAAATGCAAAGGTTTGTTAATCCTAAGAGTGTGATTAAATTAATAGGACAATATCAATTAAAATAAAAAACAGGTTCAAATATGAAATTAGAACATAAAAGGTCTCTAAACTTGCAAGATCCACAATGTAAATAGGAGTCTCAACCACTTCCAGCTTCAATTCCTCAATTAATCCATGTGCTATAAAATTACGAGTAACTCCTAAATCAATCAACGTCATCACCTTCCTTCCATCAATAATTCCCCACACCTTGAATGACTTATTTAAAGTCAATCCCTTCTTACTCTGTAATGATAGTTGTGGAGTCTTAAACTCGTCTATAGTCTCCTTATCTGGTTCCTTCTCTTCATCTTCTTCACTACTCTCCCCCTCACATAACACTAACCTCACATGTTTCATCTTGCATACATGGTCCTTACCCCATTTATCTCCACACTTGAAGCTTAATCCCTTATTTGTTTTGTCCTCCGACTAAACTTGACTAAGCCTCCTCCCTTTAAACCCTCCTCCAGCCTTCCCTTCACTCTTCAAATTGGAATTCTGACCAACTACAATTCCTTCCTTCATCTTGTTGGAATCTCAAGAGCGCTACAAAATTTAGGGCCATAGCTCTTATCCTTCAAATCCTTCGCAACCCTACTCTTGTTGCTAAGGGCCTGCTAGGCACACTTCGCAAACGCTAGAAAACAAACATCAGTCTCTCCTCAGGACCGATCCTTCTGGGTGTTGCTGGTTCTGGAAGTGATAGACGGGGAACTGATATGGACCTAAACCAATGCAGGTAAAGCCCATGCATCTCACCTGGATACTCGGCTACCCTGGTGGCGCTGAGAGTCTCTGCAACCCCGGTACTCCAGTTGGCAATCTGAATCATGACGTCTTGATACTGTGGAAGAACCTCAAGCGGAGCACGAGGGATGGTCTGGATGTATCCAAGCTGCCAGAAGACCCTATCAAGCATGTACCTAATAGTGATCTTACCCCAGCTAATGAACGCTCTGTATAAACAGAAAGGATTGAATGGTCTAACATGCCGATGGCCCTTGAATGGTCTCCAAATGACGTCCTCTAGAGTTCAAATCATCTATCCTGCTCAATACTTGTCAATCTTAACAGCACCAGACTTCTTCCTCCTCCACCCCCCACTACGTGGACCGTCAGCGAGTAAGTCAACAGACTAACAGACACAAATATCGGGGGAATACTCATATATCCACGTCTGATATATATATATATATATATATATATATATGAACACAACATAACAAACTCGTTATTAAACCACAACATATAAATACCATATTTTTTTAATTCATAAGCATATAAATATTACCATAAGCAGTGTTGCGTACGACGTACCCTTAGTTGGGCGCTATCAGTCAGAGATGCAAAGTTCAGCTGCTCATAAAGATAGGCCAATGCAACTGAACCCCAAGCCCATGAACCAACCTTCTCCATGTCCTCCAACACTAACAACCACTTACCCTCCGCTTTGTTCTCTGTCTTGCTGCAAAAGATGCTCATCCCCAACAACAACAATAAAAAAGACCTGGCAGCAAAAACATGACGACCCTCTCGAATGTGATCCTGGCAGAGATGGAATAGCTACTCAAACTGAAAGTAGCCTCCCTTGGCATCAATGGAATCCTGAGTGGTCTGAGTAACAGTCACCCCCAACAAATTAACTGCTAGTTAAATTACAGTGTCAACCAGAGGCGGATCTTAGTGGGAGCCGGGGGGTGCCACGGTACCCCCCGGCTCCCATAAAGTTAATATATAAATATACTTAATATTGGAATATATACCAAATGAAGACTAAACAATAAAAGTATTAGTAGCTGAGAAATTAAGAGCATTATTGGCGTATTTAGTGTCCCCAATTCAATTCTTGTGATGACCGCATCTCTTTTTTGCAGTTATTTGTATATTTTTCTCAAAAATTAATATAAAAAATTGCATAAAGCAATATTTGAACTCATGACATTAAAATTGACATAGATAACTTTGACCACTAAACCAAACAAACTATTACAATACATAGTTAATTTTTATTTATATATTTGTTACTATTTTGGCCCTCTAATTTTTTTTGGTCAAGATCCGCCACCGTGTCAACAATGTGATGATATCAATCGGGGAAGTAGTAGTTGCGAAATCCACCGGTAGATGCAGGAGACACGAAATATCCAAGGTGATGGTCATCTCACCGAATGACATGTGGAATGAAGAGGTCTCAGGATGCCATCTATCAACAAAAGCTGATATCAGTTCATGATCAACTGTGGTCATAGCTGAATGGACCAGGGGGATAAGCCTGGCCGAACTACATACTCATAGAAATTAGAAGACTGGTTGAGAGGAGCCAACTGTTTCTTGATTTTGTTGTCATGTGCAGATACTTTCAGTTTTCCCCGATCCTGGCCAAATTAAAAATGAAACACACATTCAACTTAAATAAATAAAACAATTAAATAAAATTAGTTCTAACCATTATGAAAAAAAAACTAAATTTACTTGGTCTCTCAGAATGCTGGACGCCTCGTGCTCCTCAAATCTAGTAAGCACTGAACCATCTCTAGGTCCAAATACAGGCTGCTCCGCCTGCTAGTCCTAATGTGGCTGCTAATCAGGCATATGGTCATCATGATGAAAAGTCTGCTGGTCCTGATGATGCTCATGATGAAAAACCTACTCGTGCTCTTGAAGTTGCTGTTGGTAAAGCTGGTCAGGCTACGGCTGGAAATGAGTCGAGCTGAGTCGAACTTGGTTCAGCTCGGCTCGACTTGTTAAGAATCTGCTCAACTCGTAGCTTGGCTCGAGTTCGACATGAACCTTTTCGACTCAAGCTTGCGAGAAACTCGGTTCAGCTCGTTAGCTCGGCTCGTGAGATCAAAAAGTTAAGAAAAATCTATTTTTTTTTTTTGAAAAATACCAAAAAATTCTAGATTTTTGACATTTTAAAATAACAATTTACTAGTAGTTTTTAATGAAATAGTTACCTAGATGAACTATAAATATAACTATAATTATAATTTTTTGTTTATCTATCTTGTGAGTTTAATAAAAGAATATAAACAAGTATAATATAAAATAATTTGAGAATTGTATAATGACATAATAATTAGTGCTAAAAAAAGGCACCAACCAATAAACAAAAAACCTTGCTCTAGAAACACAAAATGCATAACAAAGTTCATATTGAAATAAAAATAGTGGAGTAATATATATATATATATAGCTGGTTCATGAACCAAACGAGTCGAACTATACCTAACTCAAGTTTGGCTCATTTATTTAACGAGCTCAATTTTTCGCTCAAGTTCAACTCATTTGGTTAATGAACCAAGTTCAACGAGCTATTTATCGAGTTGAGTTTCGAACTATGTTCGAGTTGGTTTGGTTCATTGCCACCCCAGGCTCTGCGTGGTGCTGCTGCTCCTCCTGCTCCTCTTGAGCATGCTGCTGTTGGCCCCTCTGCCATTCCCGAACAAGTCTGTCTCGGGCATAATCATGGCCGGCGACACGCGAACCACGTCTCCTCACCAGAGTAATATCATCCTCTCCCCGGCTACGCCCCCGTGAGGACCCTCCTCGGGACGTCTGCGCCTGCACCCAGCCATGGGAATCAATAGGTATCTGCCCACGATATCTCGTATAAACCACTACACAATTAAAAAAAATTATTAGAAAAAAAATTTTCAAAACGGATTATGTCAAAAAACATAAATACGTAGTCAAATATTTTACAAAACATATTTACATGTAAATCCGTCAGTTGCCAACGGATTATTGTCCCAATTTTCTCAATTTGATAATATTCATCTCTAATTTTTTCGCTGTACTTTTTGTCCTCAAAAATTAATGATTGTGTTGTGGCTTAGGGACAAGGAAATGGTAGAGAAAGAGAGAAACTCTCTAATTACTCAAGGAAACTTGTTATTGCTTGATGATTGCTTAGATGACAAAATGCATGGTGATGAGCCCTATTTATACTACTCTTGTAGGGCTTTACATTACAAACTAGAAGGATCTAGAAGCATGGACCATAAAAGAAAAATCTAGAGATATGACTGCTCTAGTTTGTATGACTAGAAAGATCTAGAAAACTTAAGGTTACACTAGTTCTTAATTATACCTTATTTAGTAGTGTATCTTGAATGTTCCATAATACCCTTAATTTCTAGAAACTTCTATATCATTATTCATCATTTCTTTAGTATTCTCTATTTTTAGAGACTTCCATATCATTCTTCGTCATGTTGTCTCCCATGAGTTTTTAAAAAAAATAACGTTGTGCGATATTATGATTTTAATATAATAATGGTTTGTGATTCATTTTTATTTGGCTAACAATAGACTAATAAACTTAAATGGATGAACTTGTATGGTTCTCTTTTTTCTTTGGACTAACAATTTTTTTATTTCTTTGACAAATGGGCTAATAAATTGTGTTGGGGTAGCTAAATTATATATTATTGAGGTAGCTAAATATATATTATACCTAATTATTCAAATATATTTACTTTTTGGGATAGCCAAAGCTACCCTTTTGCAACTCACGCATCTGCCCTAGACCACCGAGTTTATCCCTTACGAGAATCGAAACCAAAAGTACCAGGTCAATCCTCTGTGTTTCGTAATAGCTTATTCCATTGAGTCATAGTGTTGGTTTTAAACCATTCTGATTAAGCCCCGACAAGGATCAAACTCGGGAAAAAGAACTAACACTTGATTTGCTAAGTATAACATTTTTATTCTTTTCTTACTAATTTTTTTCAATAAGCAAAATTCATTGATGGGAGCACTTGGGGTGCTCAAACCCACAAACATATCACAATTCAAAAGATGTTAACACATAGGAGGGCATTATTCCACCAAGAAGAAGGGGAATAACTAGAACTTCTGCCCACCCCATAAATAAACCAACTCCAAGATAAACATTTTATGTGGGTTACAATCGAATCAATATTGGGATCTTCTCCTCTAAACAGGACACTATTCCGAGCCTTCTAGATGCACCAACACATTGCCAACCATAACATGTATTTAACCTTCTTAGCCTTTTTGCCCGAACACAACTCACCAGAACCTATAAAATGTTGAGCAATATTCGTCGAGTTCGGTGTCTTCACGTCCAACCAGAGACCAACCTTAGCCCAAACACTTCTTGCGAGACTACATGCCAGGAAAAGATGTTGTCGCTCTTCGCGCACACTCCTGCAAACAACGCAAAACACATTCCTTCGAAACAATAACATTACGCTTAAACAATAAATCACGAGCAGGAAGTGATTCCTTGAACAATCTCCAACCAAAGATCAGAATTTTTGATGGAATAGCAGTCTTCCATAACGTCTTGAAATCGAAACCCATGTTGTTGTTCTCAACTGATTCAACAATATCTTTTGTGAGATGACTGTAGCAAGATCTTACAATGAAAGCCTTGCTTGAGCCTAAAGTCCAGATCCAAGAATCGCCGTCATCACGATTGATAAAAGCATCCTGCAATATCAAACTCAGCATTCTGGTTTTTTTTTTCTATTAATATATTTTTTTGGCTGAACTCCAATAAAAAGGATTAATAATGTTTTTTTGGACAGGGGACTAAGAACGTTATAATTAACCCAAAAAAATAACGTTTTGGTGAAACATGTCATTTTTGAAATTATAGATTCTAAATAGGCAAATGTGGAATTCACAATTTTTTGGGTAGTGGAATGAATATACTGAAATACCGGTAATGCATTTGTTTGAACCGGTATATTACCATTTACTTACTTTGTTTTATACACTCCATATCATGCACATATTTTGTTCTGCACAATTTGTTTGAACTAAAAGACAATTTTGACTAGACAATTTGTTTCGATTAAAAGATAATAGATGTCTCTGCCAATGTTCTGCACAATTTGTTTGAACTAAAGGACAATAACTGTCTCTTCCATCTTCTTCTGGAAAAAGGGATAATCTACTTTATCGCCAACAAATACTTTCATCTCAAACAAATCAAAATGAAAATTAATGGATAAATAACCCTTTTAAAGATTAATTATAATTAATAAATATGCAAATTATGTCATATTTGGCTGGTTGTTTTTATTAACGCAAGACAATTATAAGGGTTGTAAAATAAACACGTCAACCAAATTATCACACTATTTCTAATATATATTTTTATAAGTCAAATTGATATTATAATTGGGGGTACAAGAGGTACCTCAACCCATATACAACACAATTCAATTACAATTCAATGTCACCTCCAAATGATAAACTATTAAGGGAATTTGAACACCATCTCTCTAGAGTGATTGGAGTTTTGGTGTCCACTCTTTGAGCAAACCACCTCCATGTCAAAAGTTTGATCTGCTTCGCCATTGCATTTACATTAGGCCATCCTCCCCTAAGTATTAGACAACTCTTCAATCTGCCACTGTTGTTAACCTCAAATGTGAAGTCAGTAGTGTTTTTCAACAAGTATATTTCAAGATGTGTTGGGCTTTGATATGCTAAATTGTTTTGAGCTCTGAATTGTTTTGATGGTAAATTGTATTGTGTTGGGATTGGGATTTTAATACTTGCAGTGATTTTTCTCAATTATGAGTGTTTAGTGCTTGACTGTACTTGTTCCGAAAAGTGATAAACTATTTTTGGAAGTAAAAACTGATTTTTAGAAATGGTAAACCGTTTTCTGGTAGTAAAAACAGGTTTCTAGAAACGGTAAACCGTTTTCTGGTACTAAAAACTGGTTTTTAGAAACGGTAAACTGTTTTTTCAGAAGCAAAAAATCGGTTTTATACGTAGGGATGTATCAGCAGCCCACAGTTTTCATATGAAAAAAAATACCTGTAACCTATTAGCACAAAATTATGTAAACTTTGAAAGGAGCGGCTTTTGACATATATATCTCCCATTGCAAAGGACAAGTTTTTGAGTAAAAAATATTTGTTTGTCGGTGTTATTTAAGTCATGATTTATTTGTTATCTTTTTGGATTTGTGTAATGTAAACCAAAATAGAGTGTATCTGATGTAGTGATCACTACTAATATTTTAGATTTGAATTTTATTAACAAAAATGTTTACGATGACTAAACCAAAAGTGGATCTGGTGTAGTCATTGACTTGGTGATTTGCATTTACCGATCTAAAAGTGGATTCAATCCAGTTACTACTTACATTTATTTATTTGAATGAGTTGATATTCCGCGTTTAGAAAAATGTTGTTTTAGAAAAATAAAGAGAGAAGTTTAAATAAAAGTGGCTTTTTTAAGTGGTGAAAATAGTAAACGAAGTGGGCTAAGGCCTATGACCCAAGTGGGGACTATAAGTAAAAAACGTGTTAAATATGAAGAAACAAGAAAAAAAGACAATTTTTGCACTTGACTGGAGTGGTACGTACTCGCTCCTATATATCTCTTGCTGCGATAGAGAAATCAAAGACTACGTAGTTACTGAGTAAGGGAATATATCAATGAAAAAAATTAGTACAAGCTATACTAAGGTGAAAGATTCACAGCACACCCTACCAAAGAAAGGAAAACAATTTTATTTAAATAATTATAATTTATAAAAAAACTATATTTTAGTTTAAGCTTTGTCATTATTAATTAGAAACTTCTAAATTTCTAAATTATAATTAATTATTTTTAATGCGTGTTTACATTAAACACACATACAAGATTTTTTTTTTATATAGTTATTGTGATTTAGGTGTTTAGAATTTTAAACTTTCCTTGTAAAACTCACTATGCCAGATGTTAGAAAAAAGAGCGCATCCATAAGTAGCGCTTCCTTATTAAACACTACGTAATGTTAGAACGGAACAAGAATGGACAGCGCTTGGAATAAAAGCGCTACTGATAACTCTATTTTATATAGAGTTATTCATCTATTTTAACTTAGGTTATTGTTTACTTTTGAGTACATTCATATATAAATATAGCTTATTTATTAAGAAACAACATTTTAAGGATTCAAATGGATTAGGATAAGGAACTAGGCAAAATACACATATCTTTTTAGGTTTGATGTTTTTGTTCAGTGCAACTACTTCAGGAGTTCCCACACTACTAACACTAGGAGTGGAAACACTGCCTACACTAAGAGTGGCAACACTGCCTACACCTACTAAAAACCAGCAGTTTGTACCAAAACATCCAAGGACCAATTTGATGCTTCAACACTTGATTTGTGACGTCATGCCTAGTCATTTGGAGCAGAGCCACTTGCAGAATTCGGCGATCAACATAAAAATCAAGTTGCAAGGCTCACTTATCTAAAGACATGTGGCACTTCTAGGTCCATTGGACCACCCATGAAATACATGCAAAACGACCATGTTGAGCCACCTGATCGATGAGAAGGCTGCAATCTTTCGCGCCAAAGGAAACCCTTCAAAGGAGGAAAGCTTTCTTTCCTATAAATAGAAGTCATATCTTCACTTGAAAATCATCCTTAATTCAATCCACCATTTAGTCTTAAAGGATCACTTAGTTTAGTTTAGTTTATTTTTAGCTTAGTTTTAGTTTATATTTACGTTTCTGAAGAGAAGGAAGGTAAAGAGGTGCTTGACAACCACTCCTTTCACTTCTACTTGAAGGAAACTTGTGTAAGGAACTCATCTTGTACTTCAACTTGGGAAACTCATGCAAAAGATCTTCTATTCGAGTAATCTCTATCCTTTTAAGTTCTTTTGCTATATTACTCATTTGATTATGCTCTTTGCAGATTCTTTCTATTATATTATGAGTAACATGAGCTAAATTCCCTTAAGTTGAGATGTTATAACCTTGTAATGAACTTCTAAGTATGTTATTATGGTTTATGTAGTGTATGCATTTTAATTCTTGTGTAATACTTCTTTCAAAGCTTATTCTGGAATTGCTCACTTTAGAATACGTAAACTTGTAGCAGCAGACATGGGCTACATTTATGAACTCAAGAGTTAATAGGAATGAATGTTTGTAACAACATCTTTGTTAAACTAGCTTTAATAAGGAATTGCTTGTTAAAACCATGTTAAGTCCTAGACATAAGATAACATAGTTCTTAGGGTGATACAGTGGGAGCTTAAGAGACAAGAGTGAACCTATTTAGCATGCCTAGACATAGGAAGCTTGTAATGAAACTTTGAAGAAAGTGACTGAAAAACACACACTCATGCAGCTGCACTCAGTGTTCCCACACTGCATACTCCACTAAAACACTTAGAAGTGATTTACTTGGTGAAAACATCTCAACTACTTTATCTCACTGATTCCTTACACATTTTCATTGTTTATATTGTTATTATTCACTTTGAACACTCCAACCAATTGTGCATAGTGTAGACACACTAAGTGTACACTCTGAACTATACAAAACTTTACATTACATAATCCCTGTGGGTTCGACCTTTTCTTATCATTATATTACTTGTGTGACTATGTATACTTGCATACTTTTCCTCACACCAGCTACTTATAGGTGAAACACAGAACATGAATGGGTAGCACTTGGGATAAAAGCGCTACCTATAGGTGAAACATGCCTGGGCAATGGGTAGCACTTGGGATAGAAGCGCTACTTATAGTTGAAACACGGAACAAGAAGGGCAACACTTGGGATAAAAGCGCTACTTATAGGTGAAACACGCCTGAGCAATGGGCAACGCTTGGGATAAAAGTGCTACTTATAGGTGAAACACGTCCTCCAATGAGCAGCGCTTTTTACTTGAGCGCTACCCATTGCTATATTTTATTTTTTTATTTTTACATTTTTTCATTTCTTTTTTTCTCTCTAACTTTGAGACTTCTTAGAATCCCTTTCTATCTCTTTTTCGCACTCTGCTCAAGCTCAAGCTCTCTCCTCACGTCCTCACGTCGTCGTTCCACTGTCGTTCCATCGTCGGTCCACCGCGTTGGTTCGTTGTTTCAGGGTCGTCGTTCGTTCTCCCTACCTCTATCTATTTCTCCCCTGTAAGAAGGTGAGTTGGAATCCTTCACCTTTTTTGTTGTTCTTTTGATATTATTTTATTAATTTGCCTTTGCATCTTCTTTATTTTCATATTATTTTTTGAAGGTTAGTAAGAGGAACCAACACACAGTGCTTGCATAGGATTCCCATCTGGTATGGGTTTCAGTATTAATTTTTTCTTTTAATGTTTCGTATTTTTTTGGAAATTTTAAGCTCTATTATGTACATAAAGTGGTTGATGAAATGTCAACTTCACAAATAAATTAATGGTGCTTATAATTATTAGCTTACTAGCTAAAATTGAATCTGAAGGATTGGATTTATTTTGGTAGTAATAGTGTAAAATTTATTTTTTAATTTGTTGTTAGCTAGTTTATATATATGTTGTTAAGTATACATAATGGTTTGGACTAGATTGGATTGGCTGTATATGACCAGAAAAATTGCAAATGTAAAAAAGATAATAAAGAAAAACAGAAAAAAAATACAATGGGCAACGCTTGTAGGCCAAAGCACTGCTCATTCCTAAAAAGCACTATTTTGGTTTGGAGTTTTTCAAAATAAAAACAATATAAACAGTAAAGAGTGTAAGGAATCAATTAGATAAAGTAGTTGAGATGTTTTCACCAAGTAATTTACTTCTAAGTGTTATAGTGGAGTATGTAGTGTTTCCACACTGGATGCAGCTGCATCAGTATGTGTCTGTCAGCACTTTCTTTAGAGTTTTATTACAAGCTCTTATGATCTTTGTTTTTTACAGTAAAGAAATGAGTATCAATACCTCTCTTGCCTCCTAACAATGATCTAAGTTGCTAAATAGGTTCACTCTTGTCTCTTAAGTTCCCACTGTATCATCCTAGGAACTATGTTATCCTATGTCTAGGACTTAACATGGTTTTAACAATCAAATCTATATTGAAACTAGTTCAACAAAGAAGTTGTTATAAACTCTTATTCCTATTAATTCTTGAGTTCATAAATGTGACCCATGTTTGCTGCCACAAGTTTAACCTATTCCAAAGTAATCAATTCCAGAATAAGTGTTGAAAGAAGTATCACACAAGAATTAAAATGCATACACTACATAAATCATAATAACATACTTAGAAGTTCATTACAAAGTTATAACATCTCAACTTAAGAGAATTTAGCTCATGTTACTCATTATATAATAAAGAAAATCTGCAAAGAGCATAATCAAATGAGTAATATAGCAAAAGAACTTAAAAGGAGAGAGATTACTCGAATAGAAGATCTTTTGCATGAGTTTCCCAAGTTGAAGTACAATATGAGTTCCTTACACAAGTTTCCTTCAAGTAGAAGTGAAGGGAGTGGTTGTCAAGCACCTCCTTACCTTCCTTCTCTTCAGAAACGTAAAGAAAAACTAAAACTAAACTAAACTAAACTAAAACTAAGTGATCCTTTCAGAAACAAATGAAGAAATACAATTGAAGGATTTAGGATTGTTTGTAGGTGAAGATATGGCTTCTATTTATAGGCTTGGAAGCTTTCCTCCCTTGAGGGGTTTCCTTAGGTGCGTATGATTCAACTGAGGAGACCAACCTTGGATAAAATCAGACAACCAATGAAGCAAATAGCTCAGTTTTGGTCGCTTGCATGCTTAACATAAGGTGCGGTCCATTGGAGAAGTGCCACATGTCTCTTTAGATTGATGAGCCTTGCAACTTGATTTTTATGTTTATCGCCGACTTCTGCAAGTGGCTCTGCTCTAGGTGACTAGGCATGACGTCACAATTCAAGTGTGGAAGCATCAAAATGGTCCTTGGATGTTTTGGTGCAAACTGCTAGATTCTGCAGGTGTAGGCAGTGTTTCCACTCCTAGAGTTGGCAGTGTTTCCACTCCTGGTGTTGGCAGTGTTTCCACTCCTGCAGTTGCTGCACTGAACAAAAACATCAAACCTAACAAGAAATGTGTATTTATGCCTAGATATTTGTCCTAATCATTTGGATCTCTAAAATGTTGTTTCTTAACAAATATGCTATATTTATATATTAATGTACTTGAAAATAAACAATAACCTAAGTAAAAACAGATGAATAACTCTATATAAAATAGAGTTATCAGCGGTCCTAAAATAATAACTAAAAATAATAGATTTTGCTGGCGGTTACAACTGTCGCTAAAGATGCAAAAGTGAAAATAGTGTTTTTGATTTAGCATCAGTTACAACTGGTGCGACCATGACTTCCTGCGGTTGCCAAAATCGACGATGTATGGCTTAATGGCGCCTGTTTTAGCATCGGTTTAAGGCCCAACGAAAATAAATTTAGTGGCGGTTGGAATCGGCGCTAAACCCCAATTCCATATAACGGTATTTCCTGATTTTCTTGTAGTGACCTAGTCATAGTATTTCAACGTTTCAACGTTAGATGGGTGGGTGGTGTAAATGTCCTATGTACTTCTTAGAATTTTCAGGCGATTATAATTCCTCGAAAAATTTCCGGCTGACTTAGTAATTTCAGTGGTTTAATCCGTCGTAAAGTTTCCGGTTGAATTTTGGGTTTTTCCGGCGGATAAAATCCGCCGGTAAGTTTTGCGGCGGATTCAAGGTAATTACCGGCGGATTTTTTAAAAAAAAATAATGAAAAAATTTTAACGTTTCTAGCAGATTTTGTTTTTTTGAAATTTTTTTTTTTTTAAAAAAAAAAATCCGCCGCAAACATTAAAAATCCGCCGGAGAATCCTCCGATAAACTTTCCGACGGATTTTTTAACATTTCCGGCGGACTTTTTTTAAATAAAAATTTAAAAAAATCCGCCGAAAACGTTAAAAATCCGCCGGAAAGACACAGATGGAAAAATCCGTCGGAACTGTCCGAAAATGCCTATAAATAAAACTTTCTCCTACACTCTTCTCATTTTCTCATTCCACTCCTCCTTCTCATTCTCTTCCACATTATCCATATCATATCTTTCTTCTTCTTTCTCATACTCTCCAACCTCCATAAATTTCTCAACATATCTCTTTCTTCTAAATTTCGCATTTCTTTTTCCTTCTTACTCACTCATTCATATTTTTTCTTTACTTATTCATTTTCATTATCCATATTTTTTCTTCCTTCTCATTTTCATTACTTATAATTAACTAAATACTTCCAATTATTTAAAAAAAATTAAAAAAATGAAATATGAAACACCTTAAAAATACTCAACAATAGGGGTAAAATTCCACTCCCCATTGTGACCAACAAGATGACACGCCTTAAAAATAAAAATAAAAATAATTTTAAAAATATTTTCTGATTTTAAAAATAGGGGTCAATAATAATTTCAACAAAAAAAATATCCGCGCATTTGTGGCAGATTTATTGGACTTTGTGGCGGATTTTTGAATTTTCCGCCAACATTTTCGGCGGATTTTAGGCCATTTGCGGCGGATTTATTAAAAAATATATATATATATATATTTGCGGCGGAAAATCCCCCCAAAACACCAAAAATCCGCCGGAAACGCCCCAAATCCGGCGGAAAAATCCGCCGAAAAAACCTGTATTTGCAGCGGAATTGGGTGTTTTTTGTCAGAAAAATCCGCCAGAAAATCCCATTTTTCTTGTAGTTTGCAACTTCAGTCTACCTCAAAACTATTGGCAAATAGAACATTGACTTTACAGGGATGAGTTTATAATTACGTTTTCCCTTTTTAAAAACATGATACCTCGAAACATTCACCTTTCACAGAGTCAATTCTTAGCTTCCAATCCTAGTTTCGACACTTACATCTTAGCCTCATATATAATTTCTTATCCTGTCTTTTATAGGCGTCACTTCCAACATCAACTCAGTTACATAATCTAAACCCAACTCAGAAATATTACTCATGGACTTGAGAGCTAAAAGCTTCACACAGATCGATGATTTTGACTATGACGGGCCATCAAACAACAGTTTGTTTTTCTTTTTTAACGAATTATAAAATCTATATGCTTCTTCATTTGGAAGTTGATCATCAGTATTGTCATACTGAGACTCATCAAATGACACATTCACTCCAAGAGTATCACAAATTATGCATACATAAAAAATTAAGTCCAAGTGAGATCTGTCTATCTAACTAAAAATTAAGCATAAAAAAATGAATAACATTCATAGAATTATAATTATGTTATATAATTTTATAAAAGTTGAAACAATCCAAATCTCTATTTTTGAATCAAGTATAAAAATTATACGTATATGAAGTGAAATAATGTCACTTCAAATCTTTCAAACTTGGAAGTAACTTAGGGTTTTTTTGGTATAAGAAGTGAAGTCATTAAGTCCAAGTCAAAAATAAGGGTTCAAGATATTAGCTCCTTCTCATATTACTTGACAGTTAAGGTTGTGGCATGTAGACTAACAAAAACTATTAAGAAAATTACATTAATGCTTTAAGGGCATAATAATAAAAATTATTAATATTTCATTGGTATTGTATAACGTCGTCAAGTAATATTAGAAAATTAGTTTTTGCTTTAACGTCAAGGAATAAGGGATGAAATAAATATTAAGGAAACACTATTGTAGCATAGTTTAGATCTATTTCTATGTCATCTTCTCTCTTACTTTGCGTATTTAATCTTTGTTTTTTATGGAATAATGGAAGTTTTATGCTTGAGATTGAATGTCTTCTACTCTTTGCTTAAGAATAATCTTTGAGTTGTTGTATCTTTCAAACCCTTGATGTTATGCTACAATCACCTAAGGAATTAGGATGTTTAGTTGTCAACAAAGGATTAGTTGCCTAAGGAATTAGGATTAGTTAAAATTGTGGGTTTGATAACAAAGTTAAAAAGAGAGTAATCTTTCAATATAAATCAATTTGCATTAGTTTAGAATTAGTAGGAGTTCAGCCCTAACATTTTTTATCATCTCATCTTTTCAAAGGGTTCTTCGGTTTCTATTATATATCTAAAATACAAAAATATTTTATTGTCTTATATTTCATAAGACAAAATTGGATGAGAAAAGACAAAAGAAGTATTGATTTATATTTCATGATTTGTTAATAGACTGGTCTCTAATGTAACTGTCACCTTCGATAGTTGGTGTGAAAACCCAAGTAGGTGTTTAAATGCTGTATCTTGTAAGTGGGATATGTCACCCCTTGTGTGCCTTTATGAATAAATTTTATTGGCTTATCAAAAAATATATATTTCATGATGTTCAATGCATGGTTTTGTGGAAAGAAATACATGAAATGGCATCAAATGAAAGAAACTTAAAGCAAGTTATTTTAAAAAAACCAATAAAGCATTGTATACAGGATTTGTTGCAATTCTGTAAAAAATCAAGTAGGTCTTATACACCATTGAAGTAAAAAGAAAACTAGTAGTATTATTATCTACTAATAATTATTCCTCATACATAAATAGTTCAAAAACTTATTCTTATGGTTGCCACTCAACTTGAATATAAAATTAAAACAATTGAAATTTATATCCTGAATGCACAAATAAAATAATCCAAACTAACACAACTCAACATACACGACAATTCTTCGGATTTCTTCATATTGCATCACTTTGGCATTGTACAATGAGTAGTGGTGGCTCCTAAACTATTATCAAGGCAAGAATGCAGTAAACCCTTCAAGAAGATCTGGATGGTCTTTGAAAAGTCCAACAATCTCATGGTAAACCTCAGTTTTACTCTTGGTTTCGTTTCTATACAGTCTTAATATTTCTAGAAAAGACCTATAGACACCATCATTGTCTTCAAAACGAGCCCTAACCTTTTCCACAAAATCTAGAGCATCAAAATAATCAACATCTTTCTTTTGTGGAGGTTGTTGTCGGTCCTTCGATGGAAGCGTGATTTCACATCCCTTTGGCAAGAAAATGTTAAATCCTGTAATTAAATCTTCATGCCCTTTCAATAGCTCTTTCACTCTAGCTATGACACTTGGTGCACCAATTCTGCGGGCCCTAAAATTTACCAGAACATCTAGAAATGCATCATATTCTTCCTTATTATCTTCAATCATAGTGTCTTTTACTTTTCTGAGATACTCCAATGCATTATCCATAGTTGGTTTCGACGAGTAACACGACTTGAAGGTTCTCCTCTGGAAGACATGGATCTCTTCATCCTGATTGAGGGTATGCAAAGCAAACAAGAATTAAAAACTCCAACCCACCCAAGACAGGATTGTAGATATAAATAGATCAACGACAAAGTGGCCAAACTAAATATATTAATTTTTTTTCATAGATAATGGAAAAGATCTCTAATTGAATATTTTCCTTTGTACGATTTCCATTATTAATCCACACCTAACCAAAAACAAAAAATTCCATCATCAAAACATTCCAATCATGAGAGCCATTCCAATACTTTCCTTCCCGGTTTGAAATTTGAAAATTAGGAATATTGAAACTCAATAAAATTTGTTATAGGTGTATACAGGTCAAAATTACATTTAATGTTGTTATTTTACTTAAATTTTTGGTAAATACATTTATATATTTTTTTTGACAATAAAGGAAATACATTTATATTATTTCCCGTCATTTACTCATTAATTTTTTTAGGAAATAAATTTGTTGGTTAAGTGAATAAATGTATTTTTATTACTACTTTGTTAATTCATTTTTTTACGTGTCATTGGTGCGCAATACTCATCGACTTTGCGACTTTGTCGACCTGTGAGGTTTTCCCCTCGAAACTGATCAGTTTTAATTAGCCACACCTCCAAGATTCGAGTTTGAGTCTTAAGGTGAGATCTGAACCTGGTTACCACTAGTGGCAGATCCAGAACCCTTGGCCAGGGGGTGCAATTTTTTAAAAACACACATAGCTCAAAATGTAATAAAGGTAAGACTTTAACAAGTTTCTCAAATTGTGTTGCACTAGATCAACACAAATTAAATAGCACTAACAAGTTCCTAAATACAAATTAAATAACACTAGAATAAACATATTCACGAAATACCAGAACAGATAGCTAGACTCAAAATTAATTAAATAGAACAAACTCAAAATACAAATTAATTAAGATAACACTAACAATGAAAATTAGGATATTAAGAACACGAACAGATTCAGCATGTTCAGAAGAACCAAAACAGATTCAATCGACTCAAACTAATTTGGGATTTAGGGTTTTCAATGAATTTTTTTTGACTTAAAAGCCAGTACCAACAATGGCGACAGAAGCCTCAAGAACGAAATCAAAATTAGTACAATAAGAACAAGAATTGTTTCAACATATTCACAAAAACAAGAACAGGTTCAATACAATCAACTGATTAGGGATTTAGGGTTTTGAGTGAAAATAAAATTTTGACCTTAAAGCCACCAATAATGGCAACAGAATCCTCAAGAACGGAAGCCTCTCAGTCACGATTCACGAACAAAAACCGAAACGACGGCAAACGGCGAATGACGAAAACTCTTGTGATTGGAAAGGGAGGGATGAGGCGATCTGGTTTCAATGAGAGCTTTGTTGGTACGAGTGAAAAGGATGAAGAGAGGAGAACTGGTTCAATTTTGCAATGAAGAAAGGAAGATGAGAAGCGATATGGTTTCACGTTTCTATGACGACGAAGAAGAAAGAAGAAAGAAGAAAAAATATATAGGAAATTCACCGGAGTACAATGACAGAGAGAGAGAGAGAGAGAGAGAGAGAGAGAGAGAGAGAATTAAAGTAAAATATGTAAGAGTGTGAGTGTAGTGCAAAGTTAGTGATTTTGATGCAAAACTAGGGACTTACGTGTACAATTTTTTTATGGGTGTGCAATTTTTTTTTAGGATATCGATGCTAACTTTATTTTTTAGGAGGTGCTCTTGAGCCCCCTAGAGTACACATGTATCCGCCACCGGTTACCAATCAGACCAACTCTTATTGGTACTACTTTATTACCTCAATAAAAGCATATAATATTAATAAAATGAAACTTTTTATGGAAAGTACATACCATAAATGAGTTAGAATACAGTAGGCAATTCAATCTACATTCAAATCAATAGACGTAAATTTAAAATAGAAAAACATTCAAGTTAAATATTTCTATAATAAATTTCAAAAACGTGTTTTTACTTTTTATATGCAAATATGGTTTTAATAACTTTGATTTTTATACACACTACGACTCTATTTGCTAAAAGCTAAGGATAATAGGTAAACTAGCTTATAGCAAATATATAGTTGATAGCGGATAAATTAATGTTTGGTACAATTTGTAGTTGAACGATTGAACTATCTAATAAATATAATAAAATGACATAATAGTACATTTTCAATGAATGTTTCAAGTGATAGAGATTGCTCATTTTTTAAAAAAAAAATGGGGAAGGGGAAATTTTTATTAATCAAAATGACACTAATGACTACTTTACAACTGTCCCCGAAGGGATTTGAACTCAACACCTTGAGGAAACAAAGCTAGCTCTTTCCACTGAGCTAGCCCCTCAAGTGAGACTATCGTATTTAAAGTAATATATAAATTTAATTAAAATAACAGACATAAAATGAAAGAAAAATGAGACTATCGTATTTAACTAGCGTGTTACGAGTACAGGTATAACCTTTAGCATTTTTCAGGTAGCGTTTAGCGCCGTTTCAAACGCTACTTCAAGTAGCATTTGAGCGATAGCATATAACGTCCCACTCTTTTTACACTTTTACCCTTTTTATTTTTCTTAAATTTCTTCTATGTCAATTTTCATTTATCATGAATTAAATATGTTGTATTATGTCATTTTACATATATCAGTTAATTTAATCTCTTGTTCTACCAAACACATCATTTCTATCAGCTAGCTTATCCACTATTTGCTATCCGCTATCCTCTCATCCGCTATCCGCTAGCTTATCCGTTTTCCACTACTTTTTACCAAACAGAGCTTTAGAACTTGCTCCGGCATTGACACTATAACCAAACTGCTAATTACGGATGGCCAAATCCGCGGATAATGGACAAAAAGCAGTCGGTAATAGCAATTTACAATGGATTTACCAATGGTTCGACCTTGTGGCTACAAGGATGATCGGTAACACGTACTGACAGCCAAGGTAAATTAGTGAGTAAATACTGATGCCTTTACCCATGGTAATTAGCATGGGGTGTGTGTCTGTGGCTAATTACGAACATGCATGTTTGTCAGTACTGATCACAACACATGCCATGATTATCGACACACCTAAAACATTTTATATAAAATTTTCAGATAAAACTTATTGAAATCCAAAATGTCATAATCATTCAACATACAATCTAATCTGCAAAGCACAAAAAACCAAATATGGAGCATTATCAGCATCAGAGTTGGATCCTAGCGCAACGACATCACTAGAGGACTCAGATCGCTGATATGACATGTGGAGGTCTCTGATGCATCCTCCTATACAACCTCAACATAATTTCCTACTCACGAAGCTTCCTCTCTATATCTTTTTGCAGGGTCCTAATCGTCCCAACCCGAGATTGCACCCTCTCCCTCAGTTGCGCTATACGAAGGAGGAGGTCGACTAGCAGAAGCTTCTCAAGTGTAGACGTGATCGATCCCACTCTGAATATTAGGGATAAAACCTCCCTGAACGATAAATGCGACCCTTATACTTTCCTCCTACTACCTTCTTCCAGTTGTGCATAACAAGTGCAGCCTCCTCAGAGATGGGTGCAACAGGTGATGAAGGGTCCCAGCCTCCACACGGGCGCTGAGAGTTATCATCTGATGAAACTCCTCCTATTTTGCATAACCAAACAACATAACATAGTCAGTGTAAATTTAAACAAAACAACAGAATATATAGAAAAAATCATGTTGGATATTTACCTCAGTCATCCTCGAGTGCTAATCAGCGTACTCTCATGGTCCCTTCATAGCATGTGTATGTGCAGCTCATGGATATGGCGTGTGTGCCTGAGATTTTTAGCCAATAAAAATGAAAAACACGTGTTCAACGATTTCTAACTAATCACCCTAACAAAAATTACACATAGATTTGTAAAAAACTTTACCAGTTTCGTAGCATGCTGAGTCTGACTGATTGAGCAACAACAGTTAAGCGAGCCACCATTCTCTGATGTTTTGTTCTTCTTAGCTTGATCACTCAGCTTGAAGTATTTTGTCGTAGTTCCGTGTTTCTTGAGGGCCTCCAAGACACCCCCAGGTATCCAAGTGGCTCTCTGATCTTCAATGTGCACCTACCTAAGCATGTCAGATAGACGACAACCTGCTCTATGCATAAAAATCCTCATAATGTATTTCTGTTCGTCAGTGTTCCATGTTGCTCTCGTCTGTTTTAAGCAAATACAAATTATGTATTAGTGATTATATTAAACATTAAAGAATATATTAAATTTAACAATATATATTTTTATTCGTATTTATTAAGTTTTCAGGGTTACTGAGCTGTACAGCTCATTGGCCCTAAAATAATGACTAACCCGGTTGTACAACCGACTTAGCCGTTTATTTAGGAAAAAAAAGTTTATTCGTATTTATTAAGTTTTCAGGGTTACTGAACTGTACAGCTCATTGGCCCTAGAGTAATGACTAACCCTGTTGTACAACCGACTTAGCCGTTTATTTAATTTCGAGGGAAAAAGTATTTATTATTTGAGTCGGAAAGGATTTAAGAGAAAAAAAAGTCCTTCACTGATTCACATCATCTTAAGCCAATAACAGAAATTCATATTCAATGAAATATTTGCGAGATACGATCCATATTACTACTTTAATAGCATTAAATATGCATGACCGTTATAGGCAACAATATCCGATTCAATCATGAACATTAATTAACACAGTAAAGAGATATGATCCTGATATTATAATTTAATTATGGTCATAAAAAATCAATATCTGAATCCATAATAGGCATCATGTACCACAATAATATTATATATACATGTAATCAAGTAAAAACAAGAAAAAATCAATTGAAACCAAATATCTCGTTATACAGATTATGAACTTTAACGCTATCCTTGCAATACGCTTTCAATATACTTTCTCAATAGATTGTTCACATGACACAAGTATATATTAAAAAACATTCTTTTCACCTATTCACAACGCATGATACTGATGTTGGAAAATATGTGGAACAAAAAAATAACACACCAAAAGTCAAATACATGATAAAGGTTCGCATCATCAAAATAAATCCCAATAAATCAACATGGAAGACTGCTGTCATATCACTTGTAGTATTTAATCTATCTACAAGACATGTTTGAACATACTATAGCGGAAAACAAAAGAGACACAAGCATGCTTTTATATAATCAAGAACAAAACCATGATCTTGACAACCTTAGAATCTACGACATGTTGACATATCAAGGATTAGATAAATACCTGGATCCATAGCAAAGAAGCGGATAACGGATCCTTATAAGAAAAAGTAGGGGACTAAGTCGGTTGTACAATCGGGTTAGTCGGCGTTCTAGAATCGATGAAATTTATGCAGTTCAAGGAATCCTAGGACCCTATATAAAAAAACACCAACCAACAAACCATTTTCGGGAAGAACTACGTAGGCTTTGATTCCTCCATTTGATCCGAGAGAGTGCGTAGGAGCAAGACTCAACTCTTGTCAAGACTAAAAACAAAAATTTAAATAAGTCTTTTTCTCTCTCTATATATATATATATATATATATATAGAGAAATGTCATATTATATATATATATATATATATATATATATATATATATATATATATATATATATATATATGACGTTGACATTGTTGATACTTACCTTAAATACATCAAAAAATGTCCTTTCTATCATCGACATCCACATCCAACCACTTTGGCTAGAGTTTTCGATACCTTTACATTAGTGCATAGTGATAGCCTTTGAAGCGGCCTTCAAAGGAAGCAACCTTCATAATTAAACATATATCAAAAAAATATGCAAGTTTTAAATAAAAAAACTCAAAGAATACTTACGTAGGAGCACATGGATAAATGACGGGGCGGCCATCATCCATGACAACTATCTTCCCCTCCTCCTCCTCCTCATTCTCCTCCTCCTCGTCATACTTATCCGACTGCACCTCCAGATCGACTCCCTTGCCGGGAACAGACAGAGGATCATCGAGCCAAAATCCGATGTCTTAGGTCGAGGCACATAACTCGAGTGGGCATCATAGTGATCCCAGTTGTGGGTTTGGGAGTCAAAAAAGCGAGAATTGGTGTGATGGGTGGTAGAATTCCAGCTGGAGTAATACGCGATGTCTCCCTAGGTGGAGTAGAAGTGGACATGGATTCGTGTATTCCCACAAAACTATCCAACATAGTCACTGTAACCTGAGGGCGAAGCCTCCTCCAGAAAGGTGGCTCAACTTCTATGATCTTCCCTTTTTCACCTCTCGGTGGTCAGTGAGCAGTGGGTCAGAACCTCGTGGATCCATATCTATGAGAAACTAAATGTGCTATATATATTATTTATATTAAAAGATACCAACAAAAATACTCTAATGAGTTACTAATAATAGAATCTAAAAGTCAAACTAAATAATAGCCAAGAAACACACGTCTTCAGATCCTGTCTCTTTTTCATCTCAATCTCTTCTGAAGAATCTTCGTCTTTATCCTCTTTATCTGAATGTGATTCGTTCCACTCCTAAAATAGTTCTACTTCTTCATCGGGGAGTCGATCGTCACATAAGGTTTCAATTTCTTGAACTTCAATTATCTCATTTACTACCGACATTTCATCCACTTGATAAGAAACCTCTTCCTCTCAGATCGCTGGCTCGAGTACGACCACAGTAGTTTTGCATGTCTTAATTACAACATACCATCATTATTTGTCTCACCGAGTGGATGGATATGGAACATAATACACACTGTCTCACATTTTCGGAATGATAAACGGATCAAAGGTTTGACACCTTCTATCCATTCGAGCAATAAATCTCCTTTATATAAGATTGAGCATAAATATTGGTGTTCGAAAACTTGAACCAATACATAGTGATGATGCTTCCGATTCAACAAGAGTGACTCGTAGTCTTGAACTCTATCTCAGACAACATTACACACTCAATCTTTCAGGGTGTAGTTTATAAGCCCGTGCATTATGGCCCTGCATGTTATCCCAGTATAGTGAGCGCTCTAGAAGTTTTGCCTAAAACTTCATAGGAAGCGCCACACACTTCCACATTCACATAGGTGAGTCTATCAAGAGTACTCATGTAGTTATGTACCCCACTCTATATAGAGTATAGAACTCATTAAGAAATTAATTCAACCTCTCAACACTACATGATATCATGCTCCACGTCATGAAAGAGACTTAAAAGATATTTGTGCATGACTCCACATCTTATTATAAGTTGTTATTACCACATTGAACCTATTTCTTGGGATCTCCAGTCAATTAGGTCGGGTTACCCTTATAAAAGACAAATTAATGGGTATCCGTCTCATTCCTCTTACTAATCCTTTTCACAAAAGGATCAACCAAATTCCTCTTACTAATCATTTCACAAAAGGATCGGCCAAATTTTCTTCAAACATCATATGATCTTCTTATTTACTTTGTGATAGCCGTGTGGTTCTATCACAATAGATCCATATGGTTGGAATCCACTTTTCATACTTAGGAATATCTAAAAGACTATTCCAATCTTCATCACTGAAACTTTATAGCACAGTGGGAAACTTTATGTAATCTTAGATCCATGTCCTTTTAAGGTACATCATGACCATCTCAATAGTACACAAGTACTCATACTAGAACTACTAGTAAATCCGTATAGTAAACTCACAACACACTATAATTCTAGTTCAATCAAACATCAACAGTAAATTGAAAACTGCAAATAATGCTCGCAAACTCAGACATTTTAACACTCTCACGGTGTTCTTGAGCAACTTGACACTAGGATCATAATGAGTACTTGGTTTACAACCAAGTAATTTATATTTACTTCACCAACATCTTTCATATCAAAAACTTTTACTTAACAAATTTTTGATATTTTTCACAAAAATAATACTAGAACCAAAAATAAGTAAATCGTCCACGTGTAGAAAACTAATAGTGCAAATTATTATCCAAAATATAATAAAGCACTCACCAATTTTGTTAATTTCAAAACATATGAAATCACAAGATTAAATTTCTCAAAAACAGAGAAGGGAAATTCATCATGTTAATGAATACATTTTTCCTAAATCACCCGGAAAAAATATATTATTAGAATCACGTGTTCTAATAATGCACTATAAAAAATATAACCCCCACTATTTATACAATTAAACGACAAACGATTTTTGTAATATCCGTGTTCTTCATTTCAAAAAAAAAAATCATCATAAAAAACTATAAGTTTTCCTATATTCATATATCTCATAAAAACCTTTACAACAAAGATAAAATATACAAACCTTTTTTTTTCTCACTCTGCATCAAAATACCCGTAGGCTCTTTTAAACTTGAAAATAAAATATAGTGCATCACAAAAATAATTAAAAACTAATAAACCAAATCAATTGGTTTTAATGGTGTTAATACCATTGTTTTGTCAAAAAAAATGGTGTTAATACCATTGTCTCAAAACTGATAAAATGAAATAGACTTGAACATTGGAAATTAATATAAAACTTGAGGCATCACTAGTGGAAAAAGGACATTAAACAGCACCATTTAGTATCGGTTGTTTGAACAGTAATACTAAATGTGACGCTTGATGGCAATTTTGAAATTAAATGGAAGTTTTCAATTTTCACGCTTACATTTAGTATCGGTTGTTTAAACAACCGATACTAAACGTCTTTACATGGGACGTTTAATTTTTGTAAACGCGTTATCTTCTTCTCTTCAAACACATTTAGTATCGGGTTTCTTAACAACCGATACTAAAGGCCCTGTTTTTTTCCAAACGCGTTCTTCTCTCCTCACTCTTCGCTCTCTCACCCTTCGTTCTTTCTTCTATTCATCGTGAGCCTCTCTTGCAGAGAGCTCTTCTTCCTTCTTTCTCTCTTCTTCCATCGTTCTCTCTTCTTCCTTCGTTCTCTCTTCTTCCATCATCCACTCTCGCTCACTTTCGCTCATCACCCTTCTCCCCAAGTACCCCAAACCTTAAGATTCCCCAAACCCTAACCCCTCAGTCTCTCAACCAACGGCGCCACAACCTCCGTCTCAAGATCCCGTCTGCCGCAAGCTCAATGTCCATACCTCTGAAACTTCCAAGGTTAGAGTCTTATGTTCTCTTATAACCATTAATCCCTAATCCTGATTCTGATTTCTCTTGTGATAAATGTTGATAATGAATCTGTTGATGTTTAATTTAGGGTTTTATTCATGTGAATCTGTTGATTTTGATATGGATCTGTTCTTGTTTATAATACAGTAGTGACATGGAACAAAACTTTCTCGTAGAAACAAAGCATAAACGCATCTTTTTACATTCACTGTGAGGAAACAAAGCATAAACGCATCCATGGACGCTTTGAGGAAACAAGCCAGTAAGCTAAGGGAGCAAGTTGCCAAACAACAACAGGTTTGAATTTATGTTCCTTTACCGATTCATTTTACAAATTTAGTTTTTTTGTGTTGTAATTTTAAGTTCCATCATTTTCTTTCCAAATCCGCATCTGGATAGTCGAAAATTTCCTAAATTGATGATGATGATACTGAAGCTACACAAACTCAGATTTGGAATTGTGCATTGTGCTCATTTTATTGAAATTGAATTGAATTAATGGTAAATCTGTTATAATGGGTATGTATGCGATCTTGCATTTGTACAGCAAAGCTGAGTATTGAACTAACTTTTTACTAACAGAATGTAACCGTGTACAACTAAATATTAACAAGATGAACAGCTTCTAACAGCAAGCTAACTAACCATCTAACTGAATAAATTTGTCAAAAAAAATCTAACTGAATAAAGAACGCTTAACAGTTGGTTAGGAAGTCTAATAGATGATGAGGTTTGACAATTTAATTCATTGTTCTCAAATGCATCTGAAAATGATTGCTGCCTGAGTGGATTTTAGTTTTCAGCAAGATGCAGTGTTCTTTTTAACTAAGTTATTGTATCTTTGGTGTTGCAAAGCTTGATGTTTTCCTCACGCACTCTGAACTCTTTATCTTTGGTGCTGCTGCTTGATGAAGCTTTATGATTTCTGAATTGCTCTAACATGCTCTTTTGATTGTTGAAAGTGTGATGAGTTCAGAAGATGTTTGGAAAGAAGTGGAATGTCGGAAAGGGACTTGAAAGCCTTCTACTAATAATACTTTCCCCTTTGAATGTGTGTGTGATCAAGGTTGGAAACAAGCTCTTTCTTCTAATGGTAAGGGGGGCCTCAACTTTCTTGTTGGCATAATTCCCAATTGTAAGAACTCTCTGTTATTTGTTGATTTGATCTTGATATTGCATCTAGTAGTAAATATATTGATGAAAACATATATTCAGTATGGTATTAACACTTGGTTATAGAGTTTAGAGATGAGATATAATCAATGGATTAGCATTCCAAGTGAGATTAAATGATTGTGGTTTAGTGGATGGGTCTTACTATCTTAGGAGTGAATTTTATTCATTTAAGTGTTAAGTAGTAAGACAGTAGAGTATGTAGTAAGACAGTAGTATGTAGTGGATGGGTCTTACTATCTTATGATATTCGTGTATTGTTTTTTTAATACTTAACTTAATTAATAGTTAGCACTATCTCATTTGTATGTTTGGTTATAGAAGTGCTGATGTGATCAAGTCTTGATTTGACTTGTTAATATTTTTTATCATGCTTCTTTCTCATGTGACTTAAGATATTACAAGCAAAATTACTTGCTGCAGGACTTGTATTATATCAAACTTCTTTTGAGTATCAGATCACAGTGTGGTCAAGTTTCTGTTACATGTCTTCATGATGAATAAAACTTGTTGAAGTTTGGAGTTATTCAAATAATAATATCTGATGGTAAAGTTAGAAAAATCACCATATTATTAGTATTATCTCCATACATTACTCATTCATTACTTGGGTTATCTATGGCAGTGTCTTATGGTGGCAAATTTGCTGTCACTCATGGATTGTCTGCTCTACAAGCTATTCCAGACAGGAAGTTGAAGCTCAAATTTGGGGGTGTGTCTCTTTTTTTAAAATTTTAACATCTCCATCTTTCAGATTCCAGATTTTTCTTATTCAATTTATGAATTAGGTTTATTTGGGAAACTTTTCTTATGTAGGTGTAGCATTAGGAGACAGTTGGATAATTTGCTTCTCTAGGCATTTCAGAGGGAATTATTCCCCTGCCCGCGGTCATCCACATCACAAAAAGAAGACAATCAATTCCAAATCGAATTAATGAATATTCTGCTTCTGATATAGTTATGTATTGGAACTTGAACATCAACAGTTCTTATTTCACAGGTTTATCAGATGGTGGTGCTTTTGTGGACCAAGAAGAAAATTGAGTAGGAATGCTTGAGATTTGTTGAAGGTAATATGTCACTAAACCTGCATTTTCACTAAACCCCCTTTTCATCCATAGTCTTCTTTTGATGTTACCATGTTAACTTCACAAGTCACTTACTTTACTGTTAGCAAAGTCAGCTTTCAAAAATTGAAGGTAAGATATTGAGCAAAATCAGCTTCACAAGTCACTTTAGTAAAATTTAAAAATAAAATGAAGTAACATTCTGAGTTGTGACACCTAATATAATAAGGAACATGAAGGTTCCAAAGGGTAGAGGTACTGAGCAAAATCAAGTATACACATGAAAGTAACATGCTGAACATTAGAATGATACTGCAATATGTTCCATAAAAATTTCTCTCCATTACTCGTTACAATTTTGGAACAGGTGTTTCATGAACTTATGTCTTTGGTTCACAATAGTGTTAGCACCAACCAGCTCTTGAGTCTTGTTGGTACTAACTCTGTCTGAAGAATTTGGTCTTCTTTATGCTCTTGTTGGTGCTTTGAATTGTGGCCTGTATTATTATTTTTTTAGTTTAAGCAAGTTGGACTATAGACTATACTTGGCACTTAATCATCTGATATGTATTGATTCTAATAAGTTGCATGAAGAAGCAAATTATCCCATATGAAACAGGTGGTCATGGGGAGGGGGGTAATACATTCACGTCTGTTATCTGTTATTTAGACTTTGCATAGTGCTGATATCAGTGATATGCATCAGTTGATAGGGGTTGGACACCTTGGTGTCCTTCTTTATATGTATGTAGGTGTTAAATTTATGTTGATAGATTGCACGCGGATGTTCATCTTGAACTTGTCCTTCTCTTAATATCCTCTATTAAAGAGTTTGCAGTTGAGACATCATTTTCTGATGAATTTCTAAACTTCTCAAGTTCTCTAGGATCCTTACAGTCCTTAAGCATTTCAGAAAATGCTTTGGCTTTCTGAATTACAGATTTCCTTTGTTTGTTACTGCGTCTTCTTCTTCGTCTTTTTTGTGTGCAGTGTGGAGTATAATGTTTCGTACGTTTACCATGCAATGTACGCGTATTTCGATAGGGACAATGTTGCGCTGAGGGGTCTTGCTAAGGACTGTAAGGATCCTTAGCAAGTGATTGCTAGATGTTGATGATTGCTAAGTAAGTGATGATCTTTATTTTATTCTTGTTTTTTTCAGTGATTGCTAGATGTTGATGATTGGTTTTTGATTTTTCAGGTTTTTTAAGGAATCTAGTGAAGAGGAAAGAGGTCATGCTGAGAAATTGATGGAATATCAGGTGTTTGAACTGGGGAACTGAAGCTATGACATACCTTTTTCCACCGGTAAACTTGAGTTGCTTGGATAGGCTTGTTATCGTTGCTTTCTTTGGAACATTATACTGAGATTGGTTGATTTTTGGAAACTTTGATTCATTATTAAAAGTTGCATCTTAGTTGGCACATCATTTGGTAATATATACTATTTAATATTTTATGAGCCTATGCTTTGCAAATATAAAGATATGTTTAGTTCGAGAGTGCATTTTTGTTTTATTTCCTGATCTCACTTTTAATTACAAAACTGTCATCTTTTTCAATCCGTTTTCTATTTTTTAAGATTTGTACTTGAAGGTTGATGTGTAAATTAAAAAGTTGCATCACCATGATGCTACTGTCCTTTTCATAATGATTTCCAAATCTATGTCATTGTTTTTTGCATCCTAGTTGTTTTCATATTGTGGAGTGTAGGCGAACATCCTCCATCTATAAATATGAAGTTGAATTTCATAACAGTTCTCCCCAGTTTTTGCAGATTTAGTTGTTGGCATCTTCTTTGGTTTTCCCCGTGATCATTGTTCTCTTATTGAGGTTGATCAATTACTGGTTGGACTTAGTTTCATCTTTAATCTTCATATCATGCTCCTGTTCACCTTCTATTTTAAAAGTTCAATTCGAAATTTTCTTTACTCTAATAATGAAATCACATTCCTTTAGATATGTATTGTTTGATATTTGTTTAGAATCTTTAGATCTTATTTTATTGTTGGCTAACAATAGTGTAATTATTTTCTTGTGTTTTGCGGTTGAATGTCCAAAGTATCCTGGTTTTGTATAAGTCGACGTAAAAAACGTGTATCCGCTTATTGAAATGTTTCATACTCCAACACAAGGAATGGAACAGAATATGATAAATCAAAGGAAGTAGTTCATCTTAGGACCTTACCTTACCTTACCTTACCTTAGTTTGACGTTTTTGTTTTAGAAACTTATAGAAATTTTAAGTTTCATAAATTGTATTGTAAGATATTAATTTCAATGGAATTTGAAGAATTTTTATGATTTTATTATGTGTTGTTGTTTGGAAATATTTTTGTATATCGTGGATATTATAAATTGGTCAATTGATAGACAATGAAAACACAATGTTGAAATGACATTTAGTATCGGTTTTTAAATAACCGATACTAAAAGTCACTTTTAGTATCGGTTATTTAAATAACCGATACTAAATGTCATTTTTTAGACAGCAAACACAATGTTGAAAAGACTATTAGTATCGGTTATTTAAATAACCGATACTAAAAGTCACTTTTAGTATCGGTTATTTAAATAACCGATACTAAATGTCATTTTTTAGACAGCAAACACAATGTTGAAAAGACTATTAGTATCGGTTATTTAAATAACCGATACTAAAAAGTGATTTAGTATCGGTTATTTAAATAACCGATACTAAATGTCATTTTTTAGGCAAAGAAACACAATGTTGAAAAGACTATTAGTATCGGTTATTTAAATAACCGATACTAAAAAGTGACATTTAGTATCGGTTATTTAAATAACCGATACTAAAAGTACGCTTTTCAAGGCATAAAAACTCAAAAAAAGCGACATTTAGTATCGGTTTTTGAAAATCCGATACTAAAAGTGACATTTAGTATCGGTTATTTAACCGATACTAAATGTCGACATTTAGTATCGGTCGAATTAAGAACGACGGATAACCGATACTAAAAGTCTTAAAAATAATCGATACTAAAAAAGTTTTTCTCAGTTAAATGCATCCTTTTCAAAACCATTTAACTCAATTCAATGTCCATGAATTGATGTAAAGCATAAACCCGCAAGCAAAACGTGTACACATATTAAACACATTGAAACTTTTAAAAGCTTAAAAGATTTTCTTTTAGTTAAACAAATCGATGCACTAAAATAATTAAAAGGACACAAGCTGAATGCTTTGCTCATATTTTCCAGAAACATGTTTTATTGAAATTTCCTTAAATAAAATACAAAATACAACATGTATAGTTCAATTAAATTCAACATCCAATTCAATAATCTATTAACAACAAAAATATTCCTTGCAAAGATAGAAATCTTTCTAAGGGTAAACAAATTAGCCATACGGTTTGGGTAAACCCAACTTTAGTTAAAAAAAATTAACTCTCCAAATTCTTCCTCATCTCTGAAGTATGCATAACATCTTTGAGAGCCATAATTTTTCTAGAGGTAAACAAAATATCACATCTCATATTCTAGCAACAACAAAATTTCCTTAAAGAAATTTCTATCCATGCAAACATGACGTGTTATGCCATTCCATCAACCACCCTTCGAATCCACCAATTGATTCAATTCAACAAATCATAACAATTCTTAAAGGAGGATTTCTACAAGTTCTTATTCTTATTCTCATTTGCCTTTTTTCTATTCATAATTTAGATCAATTTCAAAATTTTTAATTTTGATTTCGAGACACTCTAAGTAAAATTGACAATAGAAACACTACGCCAGAATGGCTAAAAAAGAGCGCCACATACCCAGCGTTTTTTAATAAACGCTGCGTGCGTATAGAGAGAGAAGAGATTGCACATAACCAGCGTTTTTAATAAACGCTGCGTATAGAGAGGACGAGATAGGAAAATACCCAGCGTTTTTCAGCAAACGCTGCGTATAGAGAGGACGAGAAAGCCAAATAATCAGCGTTTTTGAGGAAACGCTACGTATAGAGAGGAGGAGAAAGCCAAATAATCAGCGTTTTTGAGGAAACGCTGCGTATAAGAGGACGAGAAAGCCAAATAATCAGCGTTTTTAGAAAACGCACAGCGTAGAACGAAAAACCACATATTCAGCGTTTTTAGAAACGCGAGTATTTGTTTTAATTTTTTTTTTGGCCCGTTCGCTTTCCTCCTCACAACGCATCTCTCTCTCTCTCTCTCTGGCCCGATCTATCTTCTCTTCTTTTAACACACCTCGTCTTCTCCTCTCCCTCCTTCCCCTCTTCGCCTTCCATCCTCGCGAATCCATCGCCCTCCGTCGTCGCCTCTCTTCTTTTAGCCCGCACGCCATTTCCACCCTCCTCGCGAATCCATCGTCCGACTCTTTCATCGATCTTCCTGCGATCGTTGTTCAAGTTCTCGATCTCAAGCGGAGCGTAGCAAATACATGTATAATTTCTTTTCATTCTTTATTATTACGTTTTGATTTTATCTTCAAGATCTGAAATCTTAGGGTATTTGTTATTTATTAATTATTTGTTTGATGTTGGAATAGGTTCGATTACAAGCGATGGGAAGAAGAATCTTAGGGTATTTGTTTGATGTTGGAATAGGTTCGATGCAATGGAAGATTTCTCCCAATTCGAATTTCAATGAGGTGCGTTCCTTCTTCCTTTATTTTCACTTCTCACTGTTATAAAGGATGCTAACTTTTTGGGAACAAGGGCATTCAATTTTGTTTGATTTGAATTTGATTTTTTAGGAAAAGGATAAGCTTGTTGGAGAAGTGATTCGCCACATGCTTTTCAATGAAGCTAGGGATAAGCTTTCTACTGTGTTTGGGTATGAATTGAGAGAGCTTCAAAGGTCTTTCCCTTCATCTAAAACCCAGACACGCTCTTCCCAACAAAGTGAGCATTTTCTGTTCCACTAATATGCACAACTATGATGGAGCAATCTGTATTTCATATTTGGTTGATTTGTTTTTATAAATGTTTTATTCTATGAATTCATATTTGCTTGAGTATTATGCATTCTATTCTATGAATAGATGATTGAAATTTTAAATGCTTCTGTGGTTGCTTTGGCTATATATAAACTTATGAAGTGTTGTTTGAAGAACTGTGCTCTCATAGTACATTCACCTTCCAATGATAGAGACTAGAAATGCTCAGCCTTCATTTAAATGTTTTCTTTATGAGGATAAAACTTAAGTCAATGACATGTTTTTCTGTTTTTTGTTTGTTTTGGAGGTCAATGCCATAAATCTACATGTTGTAGCTGTTAGAACTTAGAATTAGCACATTTGGCAAACCGCTTATACTTTTGGGATAGTTGATGACAAACTATATTGTCTTGTAGGCTGACATTGTTTTCCTATCTCCTCCTTGGGGGGGACCTGATTATGTTAAGGCTGTGACTTATGATTTAAAGACAATGCTTCGACCGCATGATGGGTAGGTAGATCTATGTCTTTAGTTTTCCTCTAATTCTGGTTATACATATTACACCTTTTTTTTGGCTTCATAGACACAAATTACTCTTCTATTTAAACTAAATGTTGCTTTTGTGTAGGTTTACTCTGTTCAATGTTGCTAAGGAGATTGCTTCCAGAGTTGTGATGTTCCTTCCAAGAAATGTCAATTTCAACCAATTGGCGAGTTATTCTGTCCGCCTCTCCACCATGGTCACTAGAGGTAATTTCAACTTTTGTCTGTGTGATATCATTTACTTTGAAAGTTTAATTAATTAAAACACCCCCATTTTAGAAAAAGAATGAGGGGGTGAGGACTGAGGAGATGGACAGTTTCCCGCTTTGATTAAGAATAATTTATGGTCTATAATGTGAAGGGTGTTGTAGTATAACTATACTATTCGTAAATTTGTGTTTTTACATGATCAAGTCAAGTGTGTTTCTTACAGTGTTCTAAAAACCACCCTCCTCCAACCATACACTTCCGATAACTTAATACTTGATCATCATAAACTTTATCTAATGGAAGACAGAGACAGAGCTACTACTACATCACCTAAATTATGATTATAAGCCTACTTTTTACTTATTCTGATACACCTCTTAAGCCTCGTAAGAAACACACCGACGACTTGATCATGTAAAACACAAATTTACTTAATTAAGGGATTAAATATGGACTAAATCAATCCTAATAACATTATGATTATATACAAGAGGATAGAATCCAAATTTACATCTCCGGATTCACATTTGTCTTAATTAGTATTGTGCATCTTGCTGGTGGAAAATTTCCAGAAGGTATGATTGAAAATTTAGTTTCATAATGATAAAATTGTATACATATATATATATATATATCTATACTTATGCACCTTGTAAGCTTACACAAGTTTGAAGTTACTAGATGAGTGCAATAAGGTTCTGATTTTGACAATTTTCAAGGGTAATTGAGAATTGTGGTTCGCTTTTTTAACACGATGGAACTCCTTGTTGTTGGAGTATTGCAGAAAATCTGTGGAGCCAATTGAAGAGGATGGGCTTGAGCGATGATGAATCAAGTCATCCCATCCTTGGAAACGTTAAGCAAGCATTGGAGCTCCTTGTTCAGCAAAGGTGAATTTGTTTAATGCAGTGGATTTTAATTACAAGGTTTTGTTGCATTCTGTGGCCTGTATGGTTTCCATAAAAAAACGGATAACGATGAAGTCAATCATAATTCATCTTTCTTTGTGTAGGTATTTACAAAAGGACAAAGTCAATGGTCCTGAAGGCAATACTATACATTATGAGCTTGCTGAGAGAGCTTCAGATGATCGCATCAGCGAGAAAGTTAAGGAATATATATCTCAGGTAGTGTTTTGGAAATTACATTATGCAAGTTTTCTGGTTACTTCTTTCTTTTCTCAATTTCATTTCAATTCAATATTAGGCAAGTAATTGAATGTCTTATCTTTATGAACTTTTGGAAATGTCTAGCTTAGTGTTGATGAATGTTTGCTATTTACATTACTAATACTAAGAGCTTCATCGAGCACGGTTTTTCGATTGAAAACAAATGATGTGAATAGGACAATGCTTGTGCATGATTGTGGGTAGGCAGAGAATAAGTTGTAAATATTTGATTTATATAGAATAAAATTGAGAAAATATGTAGTAGCTTATGTTTAGTGATTAGTGTTTCTGATAATAACCATTACTGCCCATCAAATAAATTATTTTTACATGTAGATTTTGAATCCCCTTATATGCCTTTGTGACACATTGATTCTCTTGCAGATTATGCAGGACAATATTCCAAAGGTCTTGCTAATGCCAATGCCAATATTTTAGTAGGACAACATTGTTGGCCCTCCAGTGTTTCTATTTAGATATAATTATGGCAGTAGCCAGAAATGTGGAGATACTGTGGAGTTCCAATTTACATATAGGGAAACTAAGGCCTATGCTCTGCAAGGATATTAGTCTACATTTTGTATTAGCAATTCTGCTAATTAGATGTACAAATATTAGTAATATGCTTTACATGTATGATTTAATTTTTTGGATGTATTTTGAATGTATGATTTAATTTTTTTATGATGTATGATTTAATTCAGGTTTAAATACAACAAATTCATAGATATCACTATTAAAAAATATTTTGGATGTATGATTTAGTTTTTTTTGTTGCAAATATAAAAAGGAAAATACACAAAAGCTGAAAAAAAATTAAAAAAAAAAATTAAACAATGGGCAGCGCTTTTAAGGAAGTGCTGCCTATAGGGGACAAGTTTGGGCAATGGGCAGCGCTTTTTAGGAAGCGCTGCCTATTTGAGGACGTGTTTGGGCAATGGGCAGCGCTTTTTAGGAAGCGCTGCCTATTTGAGGACGTGTTTGGGCAATGGGCAGCGCTTTTTAGGAAGCGCTGCCTATTTGAGGACGTGTTTGGGTAATGGGTGGCGCTTTTTAGGAAGCGCTGCCTATTTGAGGACGTGTTTGGGCAATGGGTGGCGCTTTTTAGGAAGCGCTGCCCATTGTTAGAGTGAAATACCAGCATACACGCTCAAAGAGCGCAAAAGCGCCGCCATGGATGAAAAAACGCCGCCTATATACTAATTTCATTGTAGTGAAAATCACCGAGTATAATACATACCTTTGGAGACTGTATAAGACATACCTTTGGAGACATCAACGAGACTATCTTTGGAGACATCAACGACAGCTTCGTGTTCGACCAAAATGGCAGATAATAAGCGTCTTAAAATTGTTGGAACAATTGCGGACACACTGACGAACACGAACAAAATAGGCTGAGTCGCAGACTAGGTCGCTCTCTTTAAGACGTTTCGCGGCTCGCCCAGAAGTGTGCAGGCGCCTCTCTAGTCACGTCGTCCCTGTGATAAAACAAATTTTCTTAGAAAATATATATGATCTTCCCGCACCTGTGAAGACCACCAAACTCACACTCTCTACTCTTTATTTTATCGCTTTCGAATTCTATTTCTTTTCTCACAATTGAGAAGTATCCACTTCATCCATCGATCAAAAACAAAACTCACGCACTTTGAAAATCATTTTCTATAAAGCCTTTTTTTTTCCTTTGTATTTCTCACTTGGTCGGAGAACACACACTTAAAAAACCAATTTTGTTGTCTCTTTCTTCTATTCCAAAGCATTAGTTTATATAGAAAAGAAGACCAAAAAAGCCCGTTGGAATCACATCAAAACCAATAATTTTCCTCATAAAATGTCCAACGGTATTATCACTAATAAATACCATAAAAGAGTATAAATTTCCAACGGCTGAAATGATGATTTGTAAATGCTAAACGTTTATAATATTAAAATGAATCATATAATAAATTGAATGCTATAAAAACCCATAATGGAGATAAATGAAAAAGGAGTTACAAAAAGAAGTAATGAATATAAAACAAAAAAACCGAAGAAGGAGAGTAATGTATACTAACTTTGTTCAAACATATACTTATTCAATCAAATAATATGCAGATTTCACAAAACAATTTTCTAATAAATTGTTTTAGTATTTTTTAAATAAAACAACCCAACATGACTTATAGATGGTGTCAATGGATCCCATCCCATATAAATTATATATTTGTATTTACTCATCAATATAATGATCACACAATATATACTCACCACGTACTCTTCAACCTCCAATATACCCTTAACTTCCTCCAAGTTTAAATACAACCTTGAAATACAATTGTAAACATGAATGTTTGTTTGACAGCAAAGTAAGTAAAAACATTGGTGACTACATTTCAATGATTTTCAATGAAACGAAAACATCTACTTGAATCTTTATTATATACAATTGTGAGTTTGACACATAGACTTACCACCTCACTAATCAAAAAAGCCACATCATCATTTAGAAAATGCCACGCAATAGGGATGCAAAATAGGTGGCAGCCACCTCATTTTACCATATAATCTGACGGTTAAAAAATATAGTCTAGTTGCTTATAAATGGATCCGACGGTTCTGAGTTTGAGGTAGATAATTTTCAACGGTAGTAATTAGTCATAAAAGACATCCTAATTCCATGGATCAAATATTCAATACTATATTAATACTATAATCCCAATCTCTCTCTCTCTCTCTCTCCTGTGCTTCTCTTCTCAACTCCGCTATATATCTCTCAGAACACCCAAGTATTTCTCAACAATAGAAATACTAAAAATGCACCATTCGCATACATCAGAGTAAACATGCCCCTGTTTCAGATATTGAATAATACAAAACTCTCGAGTTCCAATCAAAGAGTTGCTCACAACTTAAAGTACTTAGAGTATAATAACATAAGTACTTAAGTGTCACTTAAACATTACAACAAAATACTCAATATCCAAAGACAAAGGTAAAAAAATAGATTAGTTTTACAACTTAACAAGCAATTTTACAACTTAACCATCTTTACTACTTTCTCCACTTGTGGAACTTCCCCCCTCTTGAGAGTGCATCTTTTATGTGTAACTCTTTAACCAGTTTTGGCTTTTATGATATTTGATAGATTTTGCTTATATGATGACATTGTATATTTGCAACTGATATGATAGTTATGAAGGAGGATTGTTCTTTAACTCAGATATTTTTACTATCTTTTGAATACTTGTTGTTTTTAACTCTAATAGGAACCAATTACAAGTATGAGAGAAACTCAGCTACTTAAACATTTGCAAAATGCAGAATCAACAAGACAATGCTCAATCAAGAATAACCAAGCTCACACAAGTTGGTTGAATAAGTGCAGCAAATAACGATTAAAGAGCTCTTTGTCCTGTGCATAATTGAAGTAGTACTCCAATAGACCAAAAGGATTTCAAGAGTAGCTTCTCAATTTTATGAATGTTACTTATAATAATGTATTGTATGAGTTAAGGATATCATTTGGTAGGGTTTGCTCTATTAAATCACAGCTTCTGCAATTTTTCAGAAATAGACACAATTCAATTTTTTGTTTAAACCTTCAATATCTTACTATCTTGGTACATTAACATTTCCTCTTAAAGGATCCAAAATAAAATACAAAATAACCCATTTCCTATATAGCAAGTCTTGGTTATGCTTAAAAAATAGTTTGATTATGCTTATTCTATCTTTTTTCTGTGTGGAATTTAATTAGTATGGGGTAGTGACTCTTTGGGTAATAGAATAGGATAGGTGGAACCAAATTACCTAAGAGAGATAATGGAAACCAGCAAATGTGTCAAATTGATTGAATTGGGTCATTTCTATATAGTCCATTTTAATATATTTCCTTTTATACAGATCGCGCTTTGTTTCTAATAGGTCAATCTACGAACGTGTTATTGTTTTTACACATATATACGCACTCACACAAAATATTAACAATAAAACAATTTCAAATTGCATTAAAAAAATGTTTACCACCAAAGCACACGCCGCATTTAAATATACAACCGTCGTTTTTTCAGTAAAAAAAACACATTTTAAGTTATTGTCTAAAGTATTTAATATCTCACACAATTCACTTAAATATAAAGCTTTTGTTTTTTTAATTCGTAAAAAAATTGTCAGTTTTTAAGTTACAAGTGAATGTTGACCCGTGCTGGCATAATTTGGTGTGGCAATTGCTACTTATTAGTGGGACCCCTACGGGGAATCTCTCATTAGAAGCCCTACGGGTGGGGAGTTTTTCCCGTGGATACGAGGATGGGGGAGAAAATCCCCCCAGAATCAATTTCGGATTGGTGATAGGACCATATCCCCTCCCTGAATATATTACATAAATATTCTTATTATATATATATAATTATAAGTACTTGATTTTTTAGTTTATTTATATCTGTTTTATTTAAAAATATTAATAACGTATTGAATTGTCTTAATTTTATATCTTTACTTTTATACTTTTTAACTATTGAAATCTCCAAATAAGAAAAAAAAAATCTCTTTTGTAACAAAATAAATATCAAAGTCGGAGTAACTTTTATATTTTCTATATTAAACTTTTAATTTTTTTTTAGTTTTACTTTTATATTTTTCATATTTTATTACATTTCAATTCATATTTTTGCTATTTTTTAATAAACTTATGACATTTCGCAGGGACCGTGGGGATCCATAAAGGAGGAGATAAGGAGGAACCCCCCTCCCCCGAGACGAGGATTGGGGACGGGGATGGGGGATAATTTGGGAGGCGGTGACGGGGAGTGGGGGAGTATTTGATGCCTTAGCTCCTCCCCATTGCCATCCGAAGAAATGATCGAAGAAATCCAGGTTTAGTTCAAGTGAATGATTTGGAAATGCCACGATGTAAAAAGTAAAGAACTTTTATTTTTTGACCAAAGTGAAGAATTTTTATATTAAAGAATATTAATTGTGCTTGCTTATTTAATTAAACTAGGGTTAATATTGAATTATTTTCTGTTTGTTTTTGTCTTTTCATGCAAACTCAAAAATAACAATTAATGGTTTTAGGAAAATCATTTTTTTTATTAATTACTAAGGTAACAATTATATTTATTTGATTATAAAAATATAATTTACATTTATTTAAATCTAATAATTAATTTCACAATTTGACTAAGCTTTAAATTATTTTTTTTCCAAATTTGGTAAATTACAAAGATCCCTTTATATTTATTTGAACTCAACACCTGAGATATAATGCTAGCTCTTACCATTGAGCTAGCACCTCAAGTGTGACTAAGCTTTAAATAAAATACCCAAAAAATAGCTCTAACATTTTATTATTTTTTGCTTTCATTTCATGGGTCTATGTTGTAAGCTACTCTTTTTTTGTTACAGTTGTGGGCTACTCTTTTTCATTTCACCGAATTTGTTCAATTTTATTTATTTATTTGTTATTAGTATTATGATTATTATTTTCTATTCAATAACTATCCATAGTATTAAAATAACCTAACTATTTAAAAATGATATTTTCAAACATCGATTCTCCGCATCGCATCGCACGGTCGATATACTAGTTTATTTACAATTGTTAATAGTATAGATTAACGCACATCATCCCTGGTGAATAAATTAGATATATAACCTTGCAAACTAGTAGATAAGGACAAGGCTGAATGCTACGTAGAACTAGTCCAATATCAGTGGTTAAACAGAAAAGAAGGGGATCTACCTTTTAAAAAGGTCCATACTTCTTCCAATCCCCTAGTTATTCAGTAGACACCCTCAACACGAAAGAAAAGATCAAAATATCATTAATATTGTAAGGCTTAAATACGTTTTTGCCCCCTGCAAATAGGGGGTGTTTTGGTTTTACCCCCTGCAAAAATTTTTTTTGTAAAAGGCCCCTTGCAAAATACCAAAATTTTGGCGCATTCTTCATACATTCTTCGTGCGTTAAAAAAAATACATACGCACACACAAAAATCTGATTTGGCATTTATATGTCATTTTCTTTTATTTTAATTGCCCAATGGGCTGGCCATGTCATCAATTAATAATTGGGTTTTATAAAAAACCTTAAATCCCCTTCTTCTTCCTTCTTCTTCCTCTCTCTGCTTCTTTCTCTCTTCTTCTTAGCTCCAAAAGCCACCACCACCACCACCACGTGAGCTAGAAACACCACCACTTTGCACAGGGATTTATGATTTTCTCAACAAAGGGTGTTCTCGTGTTTTTAGGGTTCAATGTTAGGTGAATCGCAAGCAAAAATGAAGGGGAAATGAGAAGAAGCATGGATCTAGTTTGGGGATAGATCTGGATGTTCTGGTTTTTTATGGCAATCTTTGCTTGTGAATGGTGAAGGTGAAGAGAGGTTTTTTTATGGCAATCGTTGCTTGAGAGATTTTTTTTGATCTGTGAAGGTGAAGAGAGATTGATGAACGTGGCTATTTTGGTTTTCTTTAATTCTGGATTTTTGGGGTGGTGGTTTTCGTTCTGGGTAGTGGCTGTGTTGTTGTTGAAGAAGGACAAAATATGGGGAAAGGAGAAGATGATGAAGATAAAGCTATATGAAAAATAAAAGAAAATGAAATTGTTTTATAATTTTATCCAAGTCACTATTTTTAAAATAAAAAAATTAGTTGGCAAAGCCAACAAGTAGTTCTCATAGACAAATTTCAAAGAACTTACAAACAGAGACTTAACAGAAGGATTAAAACCAAACAAAAAATATTTGCAAGGAGTTTTTTAAAAAAAAATATTTTGTAGGGGGTAAAAGCAAAACACCCCATATTTGCAGGGGGTAAAAACATATTTAAGCCATATTGTAATCCTACGATGGTTTGGAGCACGGTCGTCCGAACTGGTTCGGAGCACGATCGTCCGAACCGGTTCAGACTTGGTTCTACCGAACCTCTTTTTGTTAACCAAAAACAAAACATTCAATAACCAATGAAACTCAAAAAAAAATTATTATAGAAAAAAGGCGTGACACCCAAATTTACTGCAACCTCAAAGCCATTGCCTCGTGTCATTTCCCAGACCAAGCTGAAACCCATGTCCACCACACCTTCCCTTTGCAACATCAACCAAACCCAGATCCTAACATCGGTCGGAATCGGTTGCCAACAGGTTTTTTCTACAAGACTGAACCCACCCAATACATACCACTCAAACAGTCAAACCCGCACTTGACACCCGAGAAAACAATCAGCCCATCTATCTTTTTAATCATCAAGAGCTTAATTTGCTTTGCTTTTCTTTGTGGTTCAGGGATCAGCGAAGAAGAAAATTTGGGAAGTGGGTGAAGAAGGACAAAGAAAAATAACTGAGAAAAATGAAATGGAGGAACCACGTTCAGCATGGTTCGGTGGAACCACTACCAATTGGTTCGAGGCACCTCCTAAGAACTAGTTAAAATACAAAGTGTGATGGGGTGTCCACACGCGTGAGTGTATTTTGAGAATATTTAATGATTAGAGATTCACCGAAAGAAATTTAAGGGGCCGAAGAAGTATGTGCTTTTAAAAATGCACGGTTTGAGTAGCTTATATGTTCACAACAGCTTATTTTTATAACCCCCACTATATCTCTCCCACCCCCATATTGGTTCTTTCCCAAAAATACCCGTCTCATTTTCTCAAAAACACATAGGACCCACAAACTTTTGAGTTCCCGAATTTATCATTTTTTCGTATTTCCGAACTTTTTCATTTCCCCATTTTACCAAAAACGTAAGTATTTCCAGGGGCTCAAAAAATTGCACACCACATTCAAATACTTAATAGGTAAATTCGGGAATCCTTTTTTAGATTTTCCCAGAAATACTTTTAAAAACGGTATTTCCGGTTTGTTTTTTTTGCACACCAAAAATACTTAGATTCAGGGTATTTCTGAGATTTTTTTATCTAATATTTAGGTATTTTTTAACAGATATGGTTAGTATGGACTTAACGGTCGCGTTCATTTACATCCGAGATATTCCTACTGAGATAAAATGACACGTTGGGCTAGAGATACTGGGAAAGCCAACTGAGTCATTGTTGTTATTATTCGATCGGAGTCCACTGAAAATGGTAAAGGGAAGAAGAGCAATGTTGTTTATGGTTGTGAGAGACATGACAAATACAGTCGAGTAGATGTTGGGTGTTTTGCGAGACACAAGACCTCAATAAAGTGTGGCTGTCATTTTAGGTTGAAAGCTAAATCACTCTTACCTCCTAGTTCTGATTGGAAGGTGAGAGTGGTGTGTGAGATTCAAAACTTAGTTAAAAGTAGTTTTTGACATTACATGATTGTTTTTTATTGGATTTTTAATTGATGGTTTGGATATTACCGACACTTTTAAACGATCTAGATTTTGCCGACACTTTTAACGGTCCAGTTTTTGCCGACCACTTTTCATCAACGGTAGAAATCCACTTTAGGTTTTCATTTTCCCCTATAAATAGACCCTTTACATTTCACTTCTTTCACACACAACAAAAGAAAATGGACACTTTGAATACAAAATACTCTCGTGATTTCACACTCACTGCCCTTCACCATCAGGGCACAATCACCAACAGAGAAGATGGTGCCTATTTCTGGAGTCTAGAATCCATTTTATGCAGGCTTAAAGACAACATCACCTTCGTTGCTCTCAAAGAAAAACTAACGAGTAAGGTGCAACTGGAGGGTGACGAGCAAGAAGTCACTCGTATCCTTTATCGCTACCCCACTATGGGCAACAATAATCGTGTTCAGTGGTCCACAATGGATGTGAAGAACAACGATGACGTTCGAGCCTTGATGGACAGGCATGACATCTTTCAGATGCAGAGTCCTTTACAGTTGTATGTCGAAACCAGAAGAACCGTTGCTGAGATCCTTTGTCGTTTAAATCCATTATCTCAGTAGTTTTTATCGTGTTTTCATTTTATTTGTTGTTGCATTCTGTTATTTTTTTCATCAGTTTCATGTCTTCTTTTGTTTCGTCTTTAAAATTATTGTAGAACGCTTTTTTAATTAATGTTAATCTTTTTTAAATAATTTATTTAAATTCCCGGAAATACATACGTTTTTGGTAAATTCGGGATGTGTTTTATGGATTCCCGAATTTACCAAGAATTTAGGTAAATTCGGTTTGCAAATTACAAACCGGATTTACTATTATTTCTTGGTAAATCCGGGAATCCATAAAACACCCCCTGGATTTACCAAAAAGGTATGTATTTCCGAGAATTTTTTTTACTTCAGGGGTAATTTTGTCCAAATTGGGATTTATGTGGGTTGGAGAGAGAAGGGGGATCCAAAAAAAATCCTTAGGTCAGTCGGTCATAATTGGCTATCATCCACTCAAGTGTTAAATGCATTTTAAGTTTTTTTCACAAACCGCTCCAAACCGCTTGACCGTCGGTTCACTCCAGTTTTTACGGTTCAATGGCGATTTTCGGTTCATAATCGGGTTCATGTTAAAGGCGGTTCTCGAGTCTATTTGGACCGGGTATAGGTACGGTTCCCGATCGAACCGGCCGGTCGTGTTCACTTTTCTAAACGTTGACAATAGTTATAAAAAAAACTTTGATAATTGGTTGTCTTCTAAATAATAACTAGTATGTATCACCCGTGCCAGCACGGGTATACATCCTCTTTTTTTAATTTAATTTGTAATTATTATTTTGTTAAAATATTATGTATATGTATCGTCGATGTTTATGATTAGTAAAAATATGAGTCTTATTTGATTACGGTGGAAATTTAATTAAATACAACTGTTAAATTTGTATAAAACGTATATGCATTGCATTCACACCCCTGATATATAAGTCAATCGATAACAACGTAGATTTGGTGTTATTTTTCTAATAATCACACGGAGCACCAACTCCATTCAGTATGCCAACCATATCTGTCAAGACACAACATAATTTAGAGATAATATGAACAATTAAATATCGAACTGAACATAAAGATTACAGATATGCAATACAAATATCACATTACCTACTAAATAGTCGGAGTCAAATCATGGTTTGAAGAATTCCGATGGTGTAGTGAAACTGAATCCGATAAGGAACCATGTATGGTGATGCTGGCCGAATTTTTGCCGCTAATGCGAAGTTCAATCTGTACTTTTGTCGAGCTGGACATATAACATGAGAACAGACATGCGTAAATTTGTGAAGGTGATTAGGACGACAATGATGTGGGTTGGGTCGGTGGAGTACTCCCCTGATCTCCTCCACATAGAGTTTTTCTCCCTGTCCCCTTTCCCATAGTCCTCGTGGGGACCTCGTAAAATCATCAGAAATTTACTACGGATGTAAATTAAAATCTAATAAATTGGGAAAAATACAATTGCTAAACTAAACAATCATAGGTTAATATTTTAATATAAATTTAGTCCTTTTATTTATTGATATTAAAAAAAAATTAAGAATACATACGTGTTTAAGTTATTTCAAATGATAATTGACTGACCAAATCGTCGTCATTCCCTCTCCGTCGCATCGCCAGTAAAATTTCAACTCTCTCTCTCTCTCTCTCTCTTGACAGCCAACTGGACTGCTCCAACTGTGAATTTGTGAGAAAATAAAAGGGTATTATTCGATGTTTCTTTGTCAGATAACTCCAACGACCATATTCATTGCTATATTGTACTCTCTTCAAGCTCACTTAAAAATTTGGTCTTAGAAAAATCTAGTTAGTAAACCTCGTCATGTTCCATAAGTTGGCATATTGTACTCTCTTCAGGCTCACTTAAAAACTCTTGGTCATTAGATATGGACCTGTTATCCTAGAGCTGGTTGATCACTGTGTTTGGTGAATTTGTAGCTTGGACCATACTGGTGTAAAGCAAATATATTTCAGATGTTAGTTTATACTAAAAAGTAACCGAAGTTATGTAAGCCTTTAAATTTAGGAACAGGTACAACTGTGGAATGAGAGCGGTTGATTCCGGAATTTCTGGAATGTTTAGTAGCCCTGATGAATGCATGATGGTTTGAATGGACATTTTCCGTGAAGTTAGTCAAAATAAACAAATGAATGAATATCTAAATAGTCTGTTATTCTAAAGCTACAAATGAAATTAAATTTGGAAATAAATAAATGTTTAATAAAATTATTAAGCAGTTTATTGACCACCTTAACAAATTTATTTTCAAGTCGATCTTAATCCATAATCATGTATAAGGTAGTTAACATGTATCATTTATTATGTATCAAAAGCAATAGTCAAACTTTATTAGCTAATAACGATGTACTCCCTCTGAATATTAAAGATTGAATTAATTGACAATTAGAATATTAAAATATGACAATTAGAAAAATATTTTAATATTGTAAGTCATAATTTTTAATAAAAATTAATTGAATATTAAAATAAGTCTTAATATTGTAAGTTATATAATAAATGAATATATTAATATATTAATAGTTAAAAAGGTTTTTGTTTGAAATAAAAAATTAAAAAGGTCTAAGTATAATAGATGTCGCAAACATTACAGCCTACGTTTGCAGCTCAGATGGTTAAAGTGAGTAGCTTGTTTCAAGTGGAGTGGGTTCAATCCCGACTCCAACCTTTTTTATATAAGGACCTTGCGAGCGCAGATTTGAATGAGGCGGTCTATGTGGCATGCCACGTATTTATGCAGAGATGTGTGTGGTATTATTTGACTGGTTTGAGGTGGATGCATAGGTGGACAATCTCTTGATTGTATATACTTATGATTATGATTATGATTTACAATGCCACGCGGATTAAATATGTTACACCCTCGCTTCTAACAAAGCCGATTTTGAACCTGACAATATTTTAGAAATTGGAAAAATAGAGGTAAAAAATTGTGGGGAAAAAATGGGGGACTAAAATTGTGGGTTGGTGAAAATAGGTGGACCAAAAGTGCATTTAACCTTTCTATCATTTCACCAAAACTTTGCAAAATCATTTGATAGAGATGCGGCATTTCTCACATGCTTCTCTCATCTCTGATCTCTCTCTCTCTCTCAATCTCTCTCTGTCCCTCTAATATTGTATGAAATTACAAACACACCGTATGACAAATCTTGGTTGTCCCTTTTTAGTGATAGATGTTGTTTGTTCATTAGATAATTACAATTTTGAAGTACGAAATTGGATGTTATTCAATGACGATGATATTGAGATTATAAAGAACTATAGAAATAAACAAACAATAATAAAATAATGACCAAAATAAAATTGGAAAATTACGCCAATACAGGATTTTTGCCTTTAAAATTATCATTATTTATTATTATTATTATTATTATTATAATTATTTATGCAAAACAAAAGATTCTTAAAGTGGTGGATGTAACCCGCAACGGCATATTCCTTGAGGGTTGCACCATGGTACCTCACCAGGCCATAAAAATTGACACCAGGTTGTGCAAACTGTAATATCACAAGCATCAATGACCACCCCTGTTTGTGGCTTCGAATCAAAAACTTTGTTTGCAGTTGTTATCTCTCCATTGACCCTGCAACAATAAATTTAAATTATATGTAAGGACAAACATAAAAAGTCTTTTCAATGTAAATTAAAGAAAACATACTACAATATATATCTATAAAAGAGAAAAACATACATACCATAGTGCAAATAAAAAGAGAGTTAGAATAACAAGAGAAAAAATGTTTTGTTTTGCCATCTGTTTTAGCTTGAAATGAGTTACCTCTATATTGTATGACTATGACTAGGTATATATAAGATTTTACTAAACATTAAAAAATAGGGAGTTGAGCTCTATTTCGTTCTTACCCTAAATACTTAGTTACATTTTATTGACTAAATTTATAAAAGTCAATGACAATTAATTAACAGGGTCAAAAAAATTTGAATGAATTAATAGAATAATTTTTTGTTGACTAAATTTATATCTAGTAACTTTTTTGAGGATATTATTGGTGCACGTTTGAATTCGTAATGCTCCACTTTTCTTCTCCTCATTTCTGCATCCCTATTGTTTGTACAAAGGTCCAAAAAGACTCAATTCAATGTTCAATTTTTTTGAATAATGTCAATGGAATACTTTTATTTCAAATTTTTGTTGTATGGTATTGTATAATAAATAGTACTCCTCCGTTCCTTTTTTTTTTTTTGATTTTAGCATATGATACAAGAAATAAAAAAACAATAAGTAGATAAAATATAGCCTAAAATGCCCTTATTTATCATCTTCTTAATGACAATTTTACTTTGGTAAATACATACTTAACAATTAATGTAACTATAATGATATGTAAATGAAAGTGAATTAGGAGAGTATATTTGTCATATTGTTCTAGGATAGTGTGATTCATCTTGGAAACTCAACAGTAAATTAATATTTAGGAAGAATAATTAGTTTTGGTATATGTGCTTATTAAAAAATTTATTTGTAATTGTTTATTAATTTATTAAGGGTGTTATTGGAAAAGCTAGTTAAAATAACATTGGGATTGTAAAACATCAAAAGTTTTGGAACAAAATTTAGAGGCTAAAATATCAAAAGAAAATGACAGAGAGAGTAATAAAATATAAATTAAAGAAAAATATAAAATTTCTTAGTAGGCATGTTTTTTTTAGGCTAAATTACTGTTTTGGTCCTTTATCTTTGGCCTTGATTTCATTTTGGTCCTTTATCTTTTTTTTTTCTCGTTTTGGTCCTTTATGTTTCAGTTTTGTGTCAATTTGGTCCTTTTTTGTAGTTTTCCGTCCAAAATGACACAAAAAAAGGACCAAATTGACACAAAAAAAGGACCAAATTGACACAAAAAAGGACCAAATTGACACAAAACTGAAACATAAAGGACCAAAACGAGAAAAAAAAAAGATAAAGGACCAAAATGAAATCAAGGCCAAAGATAAAGGACCAAAACAGTAATTTAGCCTTTTTTTTATAATGAAAAGAATATTATTAAAATACAAAATATATGAATAACAATAACAATTCATTTATTTCCCCTCCACACCAAAAACACCCTCCTCCCAATAACCAGCAGACAACCCCAACTAAAAAAGTTCTTTTATTATATATAAACTATTAAAATATTCTTAAATTGTGTTAAAATATAAAGACAACAAATGGTATGGTAAAAATTAGGTACACTTGGTAGGAGTCTCTTCCAGCTTAACCAATGTTTTAGGATCGAATCCGACTTTGGGAATGCAGCAGTGTTAAATCTTTTGAGGGAGAACTTTGTTGTCCATTGTGATCCTATCCCGCTCGAAGGATTAGTCTCTGCGATTGTGCGTAGAGGCCAGGATACTCGATTTATAAATGAAAAATTAGGTACACTAAAAATATCTTGGGAACCTGTACCCAAATTAAGAGTCGTAATGCAAATGGTATATTTGCTGAACAACTTTACTCATAACTATTAAGTTCATTGCTTTTTTATTCTTACACATCTCTAGAGCTGGCGAAATGGGCTACCTGACCCACATCAGGTCGACCCACATCGGGTTCGGGCTTTTACGGATTGGGCTAAAAAGCTCGAGATAAAATTTGGGCTCATTATTTATGGCCCAAGCCTGACACTATGTGGGCCACAGGCTTTTCGGGCTAGCTTGCATTTTACGCAATATTATTCAAAAAAGATTTTTTTAGAAGATAAAATAAAAGTTGCGTCAAAAAAAAAGAAGATAAAATAAAAAATATTCATTGATTATATTTTAGTTTGGGTACAGTATTTTTTAAATAAAAGAACAAAACATAAAAACTTAAACAAGCATTCCCTGCAACTACATGTGTTTGCCTAATCCTTCATAGTTTTTGGTCCATTTAGATAGTAATCGAGCTATAGGGATATGTTTTTCTAGCTACCGGACTCTTTAAATTAAATCATACTTACCACGAAAAAAATGCAAATTCATATTTGTTGCTCTACACACAGTGTGTTCAACATGTGCTGCAAATCTTAAAGATACTACTAGTTAATTGGGTTTGGGAATTGGGTTTGGGTTACTAATTTTGAGCTTTTGTTAGTAATGTACTATAAGTTTCACCCTTTTCTTTTTAACTTGCGGGCTATTTCTGTCCCGATCGGGCTAGCCCGTATGGACTCGGGCTTTTCTAGGCTGGGCTAAAAAGGCCAGATAAAAAAATGGGCTCAGTTTATTTGGCCCAAGCCTTATGTATTTTCGGGCTAGTGCAGTCTGGCCCAGCGGGCCCGGTCCATTTCCAGCTCTACAAATATTTTTGCTTGTTTATAAGTTTCTTTCAATTTACTCATATCGGTGATTTTTGAAACACACTTCCTCAACCAAAGGGATAGCTAAGTAGGCCGCTAAAAAGGTGGTGAGGCCTATTGACCCGACAATTAGTGGTTGGTTAACAAGTTGATTCATCCCTATTCTGGTAATGAGATTGTTGTCAAACAAGCTAGCCAGCCAATACAAAAATGAATAGAAAGATGTATTTTTTTGGCAAAAAAGTGGCGGGTTCTCCCGCCTTAGCCACCCCTCCCCCCAAACAACATAGAAAAATTGTTAAAAACAAGAAAAAAAAATTCTACAAAATGTATAGGATTGGCAAGCTAGCTCACCCTGCATCACTTGTGGCTTGTCGGGTTTGCGGGCTAGGTTATAATGGACGCTCAACTATGCCAATTAGTGGTATGCGTCCACAATTGAATGAAAAGTTTGGTGGACCAAGCTTGCTCTGATTTAAATAAATTCGCTTATAGGTTTATTAAAATTGAGAAATTCATTCATGAGAAGAAGAGAATATCTAGCTCAGTGTCTCTCTACTAGTATATAAATTAGATATAGAGGAATCTGATGAAGAACTGTGGATTGCACAATAGAGATCGTGGAAACCGAGATACTAAGAGGAAAAGTTTATATTTGTCTAACTGTTAGACATGCCAAGAGAAATGAGAAGCAAACAAGTGAGGTGAGGGGATAGTAAACTATTCCTTTGACATTGCTAAGGCATATTAGATACTTGTCTGTTTGTTGAAAGACAAGCAAATTGGGTCTTATTGTCATAAAATTGGGTCTTATTGTCATGAGTAATGATATTTGGACAAATATTTTTAGACAAAACTAGAAAAAAAAACTCTTTACAACACCAGTTAACCAAACTTTTTAGGTTGTTAACCAACTTACCTTTTCACTGTTTTCTAGGCCATTACTAAAAAAATTGGTTAATTGGTTGATTTGTTAATATAGCCTAAAAAACTTAGTTAATTGGTATTGTAAAGTGATTTTTGGCTAATTATGTCCAAAAAAAATTGTCCAAATAACATTACTCTTAAACTGGGTCTTATTGCCATAAAATTTCTCTCGCCGGAGATTAAGATATCTAAGACTATACATTCTGATGTAGTCTCCACATCAGCGATGCCACGTAGGATCTCGCCAAAACGCCCCCTTCCCTCCAATTCTCCAGCCATTCACTCGCTACCATGTGTGCCACATAAGCTCCATATTTGATCCATGTTATTTGCTCTTGCCAAGTCAGCTGTGTTCTTCTTCCATTCCTTCACTCAAAAAATTTGGCTGCAGCATTGTAGATTTGCATCACACAAAGAGAATGGTCTCAAAGATTTTTTTTCACGTATGTTTCGCCACATGTCTTCCATTGTTTCCTTCTCTCTGCTGGTTTTTGTCTTTCTTACAAGTTTTATTCAATTCCTCTCAGCTAAAAATCTGGCGCTAAATCTTTTCTCCTCATGGTTGACGTCAAGTAGATCATGGTTGCAGCTCATTGCATCCACGTGTGTTTCTTCTTCTGCCTTTCTTCATTTCCTTACTTTCTTCCTCTTTCCTCGCCATTTTCTCCACTTTCTTCACAATCACCTATCATTCTCTCTCTTCTCTCCCCTCACTCTTCTCTCTTCTCGCTCTCATCTCTCTCTCTCTCTTCTCTTCTTTGCATTCTCCCAAAAAAGGATGGAAACGAAACATCTTCCTCACTTTCACAAAAGAAAGAGATGGAAACGAAACTCACAGATCGATGAGATACAAGAGCGAGGAGTAGTTTTCGCCGGTATTCTTGAAGCTCTCGCCATGAACGGGAAAGTCAACGTTACAAAGGAGCTCAACGCCAAGCACAAGAAGGTTTCTCCCCATTAAGGAGAAAGGAGAAGTAAGTAGATTAGGGCAGGCTAACAGCGCCAGGAAATGTATGAGAACTCGCCTGTCCTGCCTATGTAACCTATTCGATTCACTCTCCTGGACCAAACCTCTGGTGGAATAATCCGAAAAGTTCGGTCTTGATTTGGTCCCTCACTGCAACCAAAGCTCATTTTTTTCCTGCAATTTCGATTCGCCATTCCTATATTTACAAATTACATCGGATCATTAATATGAATCCATTACTTTTTGACATATTATCAAAATGTTTCAATTTTAAATGTACTGCGTGTATATGTACAATACATGTATAAATAATTAGCCGTGTTTTGCATGTAGTTGTTTGATGCTTTTTGTTTTCACCCCGAATAGCAGGAAATGTGTCATTGGTAGGTTAGTTTTTCTGTGAATTTGATCTGCTTCTTAACGTTGGTCAAAAAATCACTTCAGGACCTCAATTTGTTTTGGATTTTTGCATTTATGTTATTATTACCTCTTGATTAAACCGATATTGTTAATCAAGAGATAAGTGGAAAACCAACCTTTAGGCACTTCACCGAAGTAGTACGTTTTTAACTTGTTTGAGAACAAAATGTATTGGTCCACTTAAATTTTGATCATTCCAAATTTGTCTTCAAATTGGAAGGGAATGACCAAGGTAAAATTAGCTAAATCCAAAGTAACAACCTAATATTTTGCAAAACGTGAACCACAAAAATACCAACTTATAGAAAAAACATGAATTAAAATCCAAGTTAATGTGCAACTTAATTTTCTTAGTTAAGGCAAATGGATAAGGACTCTTCAATCTTTACATGATTCCACAACTTAGTTCTTCTTCCTTTACTTCCAATTGTCACTATGCTGGTGGAGTTAAAGAAGTTAATGGGAGTAACACCTGCAATTAGTCACATTTTCAGCTCTTAAGTCAAATAAAAATTTACATATATTGAAAACTTTTTTTTGTAGAAGTAGCACATTGATTGTCAATATAGTTACCTTTGAAACCCCCATTTTTTGAATCCAAAATACAATCATACCTCCAAGTTGGATTATGCATATGAGAGATGATTTGTACTGAAGACACAATAGCATCCAGTGAAGCCTCGTTGGGTGGGCTTTGGGGTCAACCTCGTCTGTATACTAAATTGAATCTTTTAGTCTCCTTTTAAAAAGAGATAAAAGAAGTCAAAGATAAGGGTTAAAAATGTTCATAACAACATATCAATAAGTTATAATTGGAACGAAATATGATAGAGAAAAATTCCTCAATCACTCTGTTGTTGAAGCTCCTATGTTGTGTTCTCTATAAGAGACTCATATTGTATCCCAAAATAGGAAGTTTTCACTCTCATTTTTATGGTAGTCTTTCAACTCCACTTTGTACCTACAACAATAAAAAATATAGCTTTTTAAAGGCATAGATATATAAATATTAGATACACAAAAAAACATGTTATAGCTTTAGAGGAAAAAATATATAACATGTATAGCTTGAAAGGCATGCAAAAATTGATTGGAATTGTGTTTATTTAGATCTAAAACTAAAAATGACAAACCAAAAAGCTTAACAAATGTGATGTGCACCATGCTCTTCACTGTTATCGTGAAACATTCTCATGATAAAGAGCCTAACAAACCAAAAAGCTTTTCACATGATTGTAGAGAATGGGTTATATGGGAAGACAATAAACCCACTTAGTCAAGTATTAATCCTTCACTAACAATGCATTTCCCTTCTTAAGCATTGACTCGTTCTGAAAATTTAATAGTTATAATTAAATGGTATCAGAGCCATTTGATGGGTGAGTTATTAGTATGAATATATTATCCTAACATCATTTTATTTGTGTTATATTATAACTAAGAATGTTTTTAGTGTTTTCTTAAAATCATCATCTTATCCCAGATAGAGGAAGTATTAAGATGATTTTGAAAATTTTTGCTAAAAACATTTTACATCTTTGATTTGGGAGAAATCCTTCTATCCCTTTGGGTTGATAGTTAAACAGTTTTACTATTTGCAAAGATGACAAATAAAATGATGGGAGTATAGTATATTCATAATTTCAACTGACTCATCTAGTTCTGATTCTGGTTAAGCATCTGAACCACAACAATAATTCAAACTTTAACTATGGAATTAGATGATTATAATCATCAAGATAATTCAATAAAAAATGAAGAATTAGCTGAATATCCAAAAAATTTGGATCAATTAAACAAATGGACAATTCCTGCAGTTCCTTCTAGCCAAATATATAAATTTGGTCTTTTTGATCTCAAATCAAGATATGTCATAAGACCATTGAATGCATCGCTCAAGTTTCGAGAATGTTCTGCACTATAAAATTATTAAGTAAAAAGATTTACTTCCTTTTAAAGACTATAATTTTATTCATATTGACTTGTGCAAATTGCCTTTAAACCATTAACTTTGCTGGGATTAAATGCAAGTATTCTTGCATATGTTAGAGATGGTAATGTAGAGATTTCAAGCCTTCTCTAGCCGCTTTAATTGAAACGAGTCTATGTCATGGACCTCGCTTATTTTAACGTATTCCAAATTTGAGTTTGTCTTTATCTCGATGTAAATATTCTTGATGCTATGCAACTCACTATCAATACTAATGGGTATAATTTTACACCGTGTAGTGAAGTAATAACAATATGTTATAGAGTTTATTATAAGGTTTTAAATACGCTTAATCCAAAGGTTAAGCAAATATCTTTTCCAGGACAACAACTCTTGTCCAAACTAATTTATTAACTTCTAATATAGTGACCAACAAAAAGTTAATTAAATGGAATGAAATTAACTTTCCCGAGTCATGGTCGTTACCACAAGCAAAGTGGAACCTAAACCTATCTTAAATAGAGAGATAGATCAAATTACCCAAACTAATGAAGGGGATATAGAAATAAAGTTTAATCCTCAAAGGATTATTAAAATACCAAGAAGTCTTTCGCAAGGCATTCTGCTAGTGAGTTCTATACCACTCTAGTGAACTACATAGACCTTCTACTTTTCATCCAATAGAAGAAATAGAGACAGAGAAAATATTAGAATTAGTGAGAATCAAATTCCACATGGTATATATCAAAAACCCTCCCAGAGTAGGGAATCTCCTACTCAATCAGAAATGAGTTTTCATTTATAAATGAGATACATATTAGATTACTCTCCCGGTAGTGGAATGAGAGAACTCAAGTAATAATGAGTTCCAACAAGATAAATATGCCCAATTTAGGGAATGGTATTTTGAGAAATTCTCTCCTCTTGAACTTAATAAGTTTAAGGATGATTATTATGAGGAAATGACTATGAAACAGGATTATATTCCTTTTGTGAAATGGTTTATTAAATATTTTACTAATAAAATCAAAAATGATATTGATAATGAGATTTTAGTTCTTAATTCAAAGAATTGGGAAACTATGAAAGGAGAAAAAATTAGTAGTATTTTTCCTCCGAGACAACCTATAAATTTGGGTCAAAACGTAGAAGCTAATGCTTTTAATAGTTTACATAAGGTAGAATGTAACCAAGTCACTATCAAAGAATTAAATTCTTTGATAAAACCTGCAATTATACAAATGCTTTTCTTAATTGTTTAGGAGATCAATTTATTTCTCTTGAAAAAGATTTATCTTCTTTGAAGGAATTATTTGAAAAACAAATTTTTCAACAAAAAATGATTTTTGAACAAACTAATGAGTCTAAAGCACCTATGATTACAGAGACTCCTATAATACAACCTCCTTTACCAATAAAAGGTTTCAAAATGGAAGATAATACTTCTGAATTTATTCATATTCTGCAAGAACAATTAAAGAATTTATCTCTAAGTGTTTTATCTCAAGAGAGTATTTCTGATAGCTCTGAGAGTCCTTCTGATTTTAGTAAGAATATAAATAATATTGATGAATTGACAAACATGTTTGCTAACCAGGATATTAACCATGATGTTAATATTAATCCTATTTACACTTCTAAGGCCATAGAAAAATATTATTATAAGAGGCCTTCACCTCAAGATTTACTTTATGAGGAACACGAACCATATCAGAATTCCTATTCTGGTAAAGCCATTTATGAATGGAATATTGATGGCTTAAATGATAAGCAAATCATAGATACGAATAATTAAAACATGGAAGATAATTATATGCAACCATTAAACACAGTTATGATATCCAAACCAAAGAATGTAACAAAGCAATATCAAAGATTAGAACTTTAGAGCACCAGCCACATCCTATCAACAGAAAGCTAAATTAGTATCAATAAAGCAATATAAATAAAATACAACTCTAGAGCTATAGAAATTTATACCACCAAAGCAAATATTACCAGCTGAAAGGACCTACCAGATTGACGATGAAAGATTTGCGACCACATATAGAAGAAAATCTGATAAGTAGGCCTATCTTGCTCTATTCATTATTAGTGCCCATCTTGCTCTCTCCTTGGTCCATATGTTGCAGGTACTTAAAACAGAAGTTTCTAAAGAAAAATGTTACTGCAAAAAAAAAAAATAAGTAATTATCAATAACTTCAAAATTAATTAGTATTTCACATGAACAACAAAAAAGCAATAACAAACCAACTGACACACATGAAAAAGAACTAAAAAGGAGAGGATAAAGACTGTCAAAAACCATTATGTAAAGACTATTGTTAAATACGGACCAACACATAGTATATATCACTTCCGCATTTGTGAAGCAATTAAAAACGAAGCAGAGGAAAGAACAAAGTCAAAACTACTTATAATGACACTGAACTCCTCACTATTGGAACTTCTATTGCATGATTGTGAAGTATTAAGATTAAGATAGTCTCATGTTCAATCAGCTCTAACAATATATCAAGAAATCACCTCACTCAAATTATTCTTATAAATAAATAAAACCAAATTCCCCTCACACACTTTAAATCATATATCTATATATGAAAAAAAAGATATAAAAAATACCAAATTTCTCTCAGTGTTCCTTTTCAATTTCACACATGAATAACAAAGAAAACACCAAAGAACAACAATAACATCAAAAAAACTGAAACTAAGAAACACTAATCTGTAAATGTAACAAAATAAAGATTGTATGAGAAACAATCAAATAAAATTCTTGAAAAATTATGATGAAAATACCTTGAATCAAATCCTGTCTTGCCAAATCTCAAAGCCAATATTGTTGAAGCTCCTGAAACATGAAATACGCCAAATCGAAAAGTTAAAACCAAATAAATCAATAATGGAAACCAAATAAACCAAATCGAAATGTTAAAAGCAAATAAACAATGAAACAAATTATATACGTTAATTTAAATACATCATTAGTACTGATGATGAAGGGAAAACAAAAATGTGCAAGCAAATCCATTCTGTGAAAAGCTTGTCTAACCGATAATGATTAGTACTGATGATGGGGGAAAATTTGGTACAGTAGGCGAGAGACTCTAAATTCATTGAAACACCAACAAATTTTTTGAGCACACTAAATTATATCAGTTGCCAACAACATTTGTTCGGTTTTCTATGTATTTGAAGTTGCCCAATTTTTGTATTCACTTGATTGTGATTGGTATCAGCCTGAAGACAAAGGAATAAATTGGAATAAAGATGGATCCACTTTCTTAGGCTATTGTTTAATAGGTTTTGACCATTTTTTTCAAAATTTAAATTGGTTTTAAATTGGAATAAAGATGGATCCACTTTCTTAGCTATTGACATATAACGTGCGCTTATGATGAATTCAAGCAGAACCGTCAGATACGAAATTTTAGCAGTTGGACTTTTTTTAACGGTCGGATTAGGTGGATGCCACCTATTTTTCTCATTGATTGCGTGGCATTTTGAAACAGATGATGTGTAAAGATTAGGTGGACAACTCTCAATTGAATATAATTAAGATAATAAATGAATATATTAATAGTTAAAAACACTACGCCATAATTGTAAAAAGAAATCGCCACCTTTAGTAGCGTTTATAAAAAAACGCTACCCATTTTAATAAAACGCTACTCCATTAGTAGCGTTTTAAGGTAAAACGCTGCCCATTAGGTAACACGCTAGACAGATCCCTAGCGCTTTTATTCAAAACGCTAGCCAATTAGAAAACACGCTAGACACATCCCTAACGCTTTTATTCAAAACACTAGCCAATTAGAAAACACGCTAGATAGATCCTCAGCGCTTTTTAAAAAGCGCTAGGTATTTAGAAAACACGCTAGACAGATCCTAGCGCTTTTATCAAAACGCTAGCCAATTAGAAAACACGCTAGATAGATCCTCAGCGCTTTTTAGAAAGTGCTAGTTATTTAGTAAACACTCTAGATGCATCCCTAGCGCTTTTATTCAAAACGCTAGGTATTTAGAAAACACGCTAGATAGATCCTAGCGCTTTTCATAAAACGCTAGGTATGGTTAAATAATTTTTTCGCTTCCCATTGAGCTACTTCCTCTCTCTCAAATAACACTCTCACCCGTAAACGCAAAATCACTCACCCGTAAACGCAAAAACCCTAACACCCTAACGCAAATTAACATCATCTCTCTCAACGAAAATCATCTCTCTCAAAGAACATCATCTTTCTCAGTCTCTCACCTGCATAACATTGGTGAGTTTTCTGTTTTTTTTCTTTGTTTCGGGTTCCTTTATTAATTTCTGCCTTTCTAATTACAATAGTCTCTTGTTGCAATTTTTTCTTGTAAATTACAATTAGGAAATTTGTTAGATATTAATTGTGGGTTCTAGTTTAGAAATATATTAGTTTTGTCACTTGTGCACACTAGACTCTTTTTTTTTTACCACTAGCCTCTTCTTGTTGCACATAAATTAAGTTCATTAATTATTTGGAAGACTAGACTATGGTTCCTTTGTCTTGACCAAAGGACCGAGAATAGAAATAGAATATGAGATAGATATAGCTTGGGAAAATAAGGAGTGGAATTGAAAAAATTTAAAAGAGGAAATTTTGTTTGTTTTTTTATATGAATTGATTCTTCATTATATTCGAATTGCTTGATGGGTCATATGTTAAAGTTCTCTTCTCAGGATTTTATTATAAATATTTGGAAATTATGGATAGAAATTGGATGTCCGCCAATCGTCATTCCAAGGAGTATACGGGAGTGGATTATTTTGTGAGAAATTGTGTTGTTGAACGCTTTAGGGACTTCTAGTGGTATGAAATATCCTTGTTTAAGGTGTTGTTATGTAAAATCGCCATCGCAGAGGAGTTGGCACGACATTTAAAGGCGAATGGAATTGATCAAAGTTACACTTGTTGGATAATGCACGGTGAGAAAAAGGTGAATCTTCAAATATGAATGATATTAGTAAGAGATATGCGCTACTGGGTTGACACCGGAACACATTCATTTGATGCGAACGAATTTGAAGAGATGGCAAAGGTGGTTGAAGAGGATCTTAATGATTGTCCTGAAATGTTTGAGAAGTTGATAACTGATGCAGAGACACCATTGTATGCGGGTTGTACTGAATTCACAAAATTATTGGCTGTGATCAAGTTGTATAACTTGAAAACTCGCCACGGATGGACGGATAAGAGCTTTACCGATTTACTCGCACTTCTGAAAGAAATGTTGCCGAATGATAATGTGCTTCCTTCTCGGACGTATGATGCAAAGCAAATGTTGGGGTCTATTGGCTTGAACTATGAGAAGATACACGCTTGTCCGAATGATTGCATTTTATTTCGGAATGAACATGCGTTGTTAAAGTCGTGTCCTAAATGTAATGCACCGCGGTATAAGAAGAAAGAGTCTGCTCCAGAAAAGGTGTTGTGGTATTTTCCTATAATTCCTCGATTTAGGCGCATGTATCGTAGTTCAGAAGATGCAAAACACTTGACATGGCATGAGGATGAAAGGATTAAAGATGGTATGCTACGACACCCGACAGATTCTCCGCAATGGAAAAAATTAATATTGAGTATCCTAATTTCGGGATGACCCGAGAAACCTACGCCTTGCATTGTCTGCCGATGGATTTAACCCGCACGGTATCCGCAGTAGCTCCCACAAGATACATGGCTCGTGATTTTGGCGATTTATAACTTATCACGTGGCTTTGCATGAAACGCAAATATATGATGTTGTCTTTGTTAATTTCTCGCCCAAACAACCGTGAAATGATATTGATGTATACTTGGCTCCTCTAATTGAAGACTTGAAGCAAATGTGGGAGACTCGGGTAGAGGTGTATGATGGGTTCAGAGAAGAAAGTTTCACCCCGAGGGCTATGATCTTTGGCACAATTAACGACTTTCCCGCATACGGCAATCTATCTGGTACAAAGAACAAAGGGCAGCAGTGTGCATGCCCTATATGTGAAGATAACACGATTGGATGTGGTTGGAACATGGTAAGAAGAATATCTATCTTGGTCATCGAGATTTTTGCCATCAACTCATCACTATCGATTGTGGAGAAAGGCATTTGATGGGAATACAGAACACGTAGAGCTCCCCCTTTGACGGCGAAATGTGTATTTGAAAAGGTGGAAGATTTGAACAATAAATTTGGGAAGCCTTTTGCAGAGAGCTTGCCAAACGGGGGTGGAAGAAAAAGTCGATTTTCTTTGAGTTTCCATAGTGGAAGTCATTATATGTAAGGCATTTCATTGATGTGATGCATGTTGAAAAGAATGTCTTCGAAAGTGTCATTGGTACCTTACTCAATATGCCGGGTAAGACTAAAGATACCATCAACTCAAGGTTGGATTTGGTTAGTATGGGTTTGAGACCTGAATTGGGTCCCAGAAAGAAGGGTACACGTGACATATCTACCTCCGCACTCATACTCTATCTAGAAAGGAGAAGACTGCCTTTTGTGAGTTTCTTCATGGAGTTAAAGTTCCAGAGGATACTCTCCAAATGTGGCGACTCTTGTATCGATTAAAGACCTCAAGTTAAAGTCTCTAAAGTCCCACGATTGTCATGTTCTCATGGAGCATTTGCTACCCATTGGTATACGATCCATTTTGCCTAAGAAAGTGTGTCAGACCTTAACCAAACTTTGTTTCTTCTTTAAGGCGATTTGTAGTAGAGTGATTGACCTCGAAAGTTGCCAACATTGCAAAGAGAAATTACTCACACTTTGTGTGAGCTTGAGATGTATTTCCCACCTTCCTTTTTGACATAATGATTCATCTAATAGTTCATCTGGTTGAGAGACACAATTGTGTGGCCCATGTTACATGAGATGGATGTATCCGCTTGAGCGCTACATGAAGATATTAAAAGGATATGTGAAAAATCGATCACGACCGAGGGTTGTATTGTTGAGCGCTACATAGTTGAAGAGGCTATTGAGTTTTGCACGGCTATCTATCTAGTCTTGAATATTCTGTGGGACCGCCAAGGTCTCGCCATGTAGGAAGGATTAGTAAAGGGATGAGAGGAACTAAATTAGTGATGGTATCAAGGAAAGAACTAGATCAAGCACACTTGTACGCTCTTCACAATGATAGTGAGGTTGATTCATATGTTGCCAAGCACAAGGAGATTCTTAAGAGTCAATTCCCGGAAAGAAGCAAGTTTGGTTAGCAAAAGAACACAATAGGAGTTTCATAGTGTGGCTAAAACATCACATTGATGGTGAGTGTGTTTCAATCCTACTGATTTCAAAAAGATTGAGATGGTTAGCAAAATGTCCAAATATACATGTCTTCTCTTACAACAACTATCTAATGAACGAGTGCACTTTCTATACAAAAGAACAAGATGATCGTGAGTAAAATGCAAAATAGTGGGGTGACTCTTGTAGCTCATTCTATGCATGCATCCAAAGTACAAAAGACAAATCCCATATATGCGAATATGTCTTACTTTGGCTTCATTGAACACATATGGGAGTTGGATTACAATATGTTTCAGTGAGCCCGTGTTCAAATGTGAATGGGTTGACAATAATATCTGTTTACGATTGATGAATCGGGTTCATGCAGTGAATTTCAACAAGTTAGGATATAAAGATGAACCTTTTATTTTAGCATCGCAAGCTCAACAAGTGTTGTATGTCACCGATCCAGCTTAATATCAATTGGTCTATTGTTCTATTGATCGACAAAAATTTGTGTATAACAACGATGATGATGAAGCACCCGATGATGTTGGTGTTGAGGACGAACCTTTCTTCGTAACATCGTAACCAATAATAGGGAAAATACTTCTATAGAGGATGTTGTATATTTTAGAAAAGATCATAATGATGGAATTACTATTCGCTCTAAAAAAATACCAAGACGCGAATTGCAAACAAAATTTTATCTAGGAAAAGGAAAAGGTAATATAGACTTAATGATATCTCGTTATTTTTTATTAATAGATAATTATATTGTTTTTGTAAATTTAACAATAACATGGATTATGTTATATTGCAGTCGATGGCATCACTTAGTGATCATGAGAGTGGTCAAGACAAGAGTCATGAGGGTTGTGTCATTATGTTTCTAGCTTTAATTTGTAGCTACTTTTGAGTTTCATAATGTTAGTTAGTTATTATGTTGTATGATTTGGATATATATTAATTATGTTGTAAGTACTTGTTAGTTTAATATGGTCTTTTGGTGATATGTACATATGTGTGTATCTATATTGGATTGTAATGATATTGGCTGAATTTTGTTGGAATGATATTTGATGAATTTTGTTGGAAGGGAATGAATTTATATGTTGTAATTAAAAGGAGAATAAACAAAAATAAAAAAATATTTTTAAAAAAAAAAATCATCATAGGTAGTGTTTTAAAAAAAACGCTACAAATGAAATTAAAAAAATCACCAATACATAGCGCTTTAAGGAGAAAATGCTAGAAATGAAATTAAAAATCATTCAATACCTAGCGCTTTATAGAAAACGCTAGGAATTGTAAAGAGGAGTTAGAGATCCCTAGCGCTTACGTAAAACGCTAGGAATGGTAAAGAGGAGTTAGAGGATCCCTAGCGCTTTATAGAAAACACTAGGAATGGTAAAGAGGAGTTAGAGGATCCCTGGCGCTTTCGTAAAACGCTAGGAATGGTAAAGAGGAGCTGAGAGATCCCTCAGCGCTTTATAGAAAACGCTAGGAATGGTAAAGAGGAGCTAGAGGATCCCTAGCGTTTTATAGAAAACGCTAGGAATGGTAAAGAGGCGCTAGAGGATCCCTAGCGTTTTACAGAAAACGCTAGGAATTGTAAAAAGGCGCTATAGCATCCTTAGCGTTTTACAGAAAACGCTAGGAATTGTAATTATAATTCCTAGGGTTCCCTAGCGTTTTTGCTAGAAAGCGCTAGGCATTGTTATTATAATTTTCACAAGGCGCACTCTCTCATCCTCTTCGTTCATCCTCTTCGTTCATCCCTTCTTCGTTCATCCCTTGCGAACAACCCACACTCCACGTCTTCGTTCATCACCCAGAAACCCAAAAACGCGCGACCCAGGAAACCTAAAACCCAAAAACCCCAAACGTACCAGCTCTCCCTCTCTCTCCTTGGTGCTATCTTACCACGCAGCTCCCTCCCATTTGTTTCCTTTTTCTGCACTCTCTCTCCCTTTCAAAAGGTATTTCTGCACATACTCTCACTGGTTTTTTTATGGTTTGTTATGTAGTTCTCTTTTGTATGGATTTCTCTGTTACTTAGCTCAATGTTGTATTTAATTAGTTGTTAGATTAGTCTAGCTTAGCTAGCATTATTAACTTGACTAGTGCATGGCTTTCCTAGTGCATGGCTTTCCTAGTGCATGGCTTTCTCTGTTTCTTAGTGCATGGCTTTCCTATATATGTTTACTCTAGGTTCTTACAAACTTGACTAGTTGACTCGATGTTATATGGTTGTGTAGTGGAAAAGTACAGTACTAATTTACATGGCATGCATTTCATTGAAACTAAATCAATAATCATCAACAAATTAAAGGCTATGATTCCAATATTTCAGTTTCTGTTTATATATGTATTTATAGGTGTTGCGCCCGAAAAAGTCCCCGAGGGGTTTTTATTCGTTTACAACTTTTTAAAACAATGAAGCCGCCACCAATATTTTTTTATAAGGAAAATATTGAAGAAAAACCTTTTTGGAAGGCAGATGGTCTTTTGGAAAACCTGAAGATTTGGGTTCGGGGGTCGGTTAGGCATGGGGAAGGTATTAGCGCCCCATACCTCCTTTCTACTGAAAGGGAACCTTTAATTATTCGTGTGATTTTAAGTGTTGATTTGAAAAATACTTAAATTTGCCTCTTAATTGAAAAAGACTTAATGAAAATTTTTATTTGCGGCGCTCGACGAGAGTTAGCCGCTTTGGTTTTCTGAAAAGGAAAAATGTTTTTAGTTTATTGTGCTTGACGGAGGGGATCCGCTCCTACGTATCTCCAGGTGCGATGGAGAATTCAAAGCTACGTAGTTCTAGGTTTTTTTTATTTTGTTTAATTGTGAAAACTGAGCTTTCATGATGATCAATTGAGCGAAGGCTCCAAGTGACCACCATTAGCACTCCATTGTTAATAATCATGCAAGCAAAGGCTTCGCAGGACCGATAACAAAGTTTTTGATTTAATGAAAAGTTTTTTTAGGAAAACTAGGCGTTCATGATGATCAATTGATCAAAGGCTCCAAGTGATCACCACCAGTTCCCCATTGTTAATGATTATGCAAGCGAGGCTTCATGAAACCATTAACAAAGTTTTTTTGATTTATTGAAAGTATTTAGAAAAAGTAGGCATTCATGATGATCAATTGAGCAAAGGCTCCAAGTGATCACCACTAGTTCCCCATTGTTAATGATTATGCAAGCAGAGGCTTCGCAAAACCATTAACAAAGTTTTTTTGATTTATTGGAAGTATTTAGAAAAATTAGGCATTCATGATGATCAATTGAGCAAAGGCTACAAGTGATCACCACTAGTTCCTCATTGTTAATGATTATGCAAGCAGAGGCTTCGCAAAATCATTAACAAAGTTTTTGGATTTATTGAGAAATTATTTGAGTTGAAAAAGAATTAAAACGAGAAAAAGGCGAAAATTGCAAAATGAGGGTGTTATTAGTTGTAGGGGTGGTGTAATCGAACAGGGGTGTAAACAAAGAAGCCCGGGCCAGATAAGAGGGCCCAAAGATGCGGCCCCGGCTTAAGTGAGGGAGGAGTGCACGCGTGAAATTAGGGGTGTTAATAGTATTCTCAATATTAAAAATAAATTAAAAATAAAATGAATTTTAGGAGACAAAGATATAAGGCCCATTAAGAAAAACCTAACCCTAAAAAGCTTCTTCTTCCCTCCCACAACTTTCTACACACAAGCTGAATTTTCGTGATATGAAAATATAAGAGAGGCTCCCGGCGGAATTTTCGCCGGCTTCTACGGCGAGGGAGAGAGAGAGGGAACGGCGTGGAGCGGGTTCCATGGAGAGAGGGAGAGATGTCGGTTCCTGGTGGTGGTAGAACAGCTCGCCGGAGAGAGCGAGAGGTTCGTCGGAGCGTGGGAAGAAGCTTCGCGATGGTGGTGGCGCCGGCGGTGATGCCTTACTGGCGGCTGAGGTGTGTTTTTTTGCAACAGGTTCGTTTTTTTGCGTTTTTTTCTCAGTGTCTGGTCCTATTCCCTTCGGTTTCACTCTCCTCTCTTGTTCAAACCGATGCTCATCTCTAAAAAGGAAAAAATTTGGCCACACAACAGCATTTGATTCTTAACTTAAACCTAAATTCGTCTTTTGTCCTTAATCTTCACTGTGTTTCTTTAATTTTCAGACCCATGGATTATTTTGATATGTTCTGATTATATCTTATAACTAAAAAACAATATGGTTTGAAGATCACAATGAATCGATCTTTTCAAAAACAAATCACATTCATCCCATAACTACTTAGAACATATATTTTCATATCTGAAAAAAAAAGGGCAATACCAACCTGTTTTTGATTACTCTGAGAGAAAGAAAACGAGTTCTATACTGATGTTATTAGTGGCCTACTGCTGCTCTTCTGCTGTGTTTCGAGTTCTTCCTTTTTTCACTACTCGTGATCTCAAGAAAACAAGAGTTTGTGTGATTAGGGTTTAGTGTAAAACCTAACTGCTTTTTTGGTGATTTTTATCTCGAAATTGTGTCTTTGACTCGACCATTGACAAATTTTTTTATATTAAAATATTAGGTTTCTCTGCATTAATTGTTTTGACTGGCTTTGACTCTTTTCAGTGTCCGATCCAAGCCCAAAGAAATTGAGAGAGCAAATCTTTGGAACCCCGCATCTCACACGCTTTTTATTATTTTTTGTATTTTCGAATTTATTTATTTTTGTATATTTTGTGTTATTATTTTTGTATTTTTGGACATTTGGACTCTCCTAAGTTGTAATAAAAATTAAATAGTATTTTTTGACATTTTTGGACTATATATATATATGCTCAAAATAAATTAATCACACAAAAAGGAATAATAATAATAAAAAGAGTCCGCCAAACACAAAGACGAACGCCGGACTAGACGAATACGCTAAAACGAGACTCAAATAGAAGAAATGAGCTCATTAACTAAAAACACTACTTATGTACGACTAAACCCAAATACGAAGATTAAATTGAAGAACGCACGAAAAGATCGATCATTCGCGTGCCTGCTTAATTTAAACAGCGGTATTTCGATTTAGTTGAGTTCCATGCTTGAAATTGGCTTAAGTTAAGGGACGGACAAAATTGGGGTATTACAATAGGTGAGGCGTATGCTTGTTCTATATTTTGTTAAGTGTTAATTTGTTGGTTCTAAACAATTAGAAAGCTAAAACTCACTGAGTCTATTTCATTTGGGCCATTGCAAGTCAGATGGCATCACTTAGTGATCATGAGAGTATTCATGAGGGTGGTGATGGGGATGGTCATAGAAACACAAAGAAGTTCACTCCCGTGGAATGACAAATAAAAGAATATCGTCCATCGGATAAGTAAAGGACACGAGAAATATTCAGTAAGTTACTAATTATTAATGTTGTTCTCTACCTTTCAAAGTTATCTAATTATTTAATGATTTAATGCAGGTCAGATGGAGTGTTAAAGGTTTGCCTATTGGAGAGAACGGCACAAATTTGATTAGTTTTATTGGTACTAAGGTGAAGCAAATGTTTCCAATTTCGATTAAAAGTTGGAATGAGAAAGATAATAGAGTTTTGCGTGTGAACCGAAAGATGATTTCTTTGCCTTAATACAGTATATAATTTTAGACCTCTTTAATAATCTTATTTAGTGGTTTTTTAGTTATATTTATTTAATCCATTTTTATGTATAAGTAGAAACACTTTGATGTGGATGATGCCCAAGAGATTGGATACTCAAGGAAGTCGGAAGGTTGCATCGGGCTTATAGAACTGATGTAGGAAAAAGTATTCAAACTTCCCGATGGGAGCATCGATGAGAGCCTCCAAAGATTGTATTCCTAATTATAAGTAAGGAGGATTGGAGCAAATTTGTACATATACGCACTACGAGATCCGGATTTCTTGGTTAGTATATTAATTATTTAATATATATATATATATATATATATATATATATATATATATATATATATATATATATATATATATATATGACAACTAGATATCATTCATTAATGTATACTTATCTTTTTAAATAGAAAAAGAGCAAAGCGAATAAAGAAAGAGCTTCTAATCCCGAGTACCCTTATAGAGGAGGTTCTAGTGGATATCAAATTCTCGAAGAAAGATTGGTAAGACACAATTAGTTTAATTTATTATGATTTAATGAATCTTTTAATTTACAGCTTGATTAACAATTATTAAACTTAAATAGTTACATGCAAGAGAGGGAAAGATCCAACTCAAGAATCCCTTGATCGTTGTACTGTCTGGTTAGAGGCCCGACAAAACAAAGATGGGGACATTGTGGATCCAAAAACTAAGGAGGTCAAGGACAAAATTGTAAGTATTCCAAAATTCAAGTATTGTAATTTGAATTTTATGATTCCTAAAGAGTTGGAATTTGTGTCTGATTATATTTTTTTAATCTGCTACTCGATTTTAATTTTAATTTTAATTTTAATCTGTTACTCGATTTTTTTGACACGTGGACATATTTTTTTATTGTCGATTAAATTTCTTTGACACTTGTTTATTATTTCTATCCGTTACTCGATTTTTTTTGACACATGGACATATTTTTTATTGTCGATTAAATTTCTTTGACACTTGTTTATTATTTCTATCCGTTACTCGATTTTTTTGACACGTGGACATATTTTTTATTGTCGATTAAATTTCTTTGACACTTGTTTATTATTTCTATCCTTTACTCGATTTTTTTTGACACGTGGACATATTTTTTATTGTCGATTAAATTTCTTTGACACTTGTTTATTATTTCTATCGATCCGTTACTCGATTTTTTTTGACACGTGGACATATTTTTTATCGTCGATTAAATTTCTTTGACACTTGTTTATTATTTCTATCTGTTACTTATGTTTGTGCATCAGCAAAGCATATCACAATCTGTATCACAAGGAGATTTAACAGATTGTGATGGTGAACAAGATGTCCTTGCTCGTGCTTTGGGAAGGGAAGAGTATAAGGGTCGGATAAGAGGTTATGGATATGGCATTCCTCCTACGACTGTGTTTGGGCCAAAGAGCCATAGCAGGGGGTGCGGGCAATGTAAAGTCATGGCGGCACAGTATGACGAGATATCCAAGAATGTTGTTGTATTAATGGAAGAGAGACAGATGTATAAGCAGCTCTTGGCATTGTGCACCATTCCCTGCTGCACCACCCCCTGCTGAACCTATATTACCTGCTCAACACAGCGCACGAGATAGCTGCACCATCCCTTCAACACAGGTATTTATTATTACTCGACCTGTTTTTTGTACATATGTATTTTATCAAATTATCGTGTATATTTATTTTTCTTTATAATTGATTTAGGATAACTGTGAATGTGAGCTATATATTGCAAACCCACATCGAAAGGTTGCAGTGGGCATGTTATGTAACCAATTGAGTGCCACAATGCACAATTTACCCATGCCTGAAAACCATTTGAGAGTTAGGGTAGACTATTCAATTGAGGGGTCTGCACCATTGCCTGTTCCAATTGTTAATGCTGATATATTTACTGTGGATCAAGAACTTAGTACTTTTGTGGCATGGCCTGAACAACTTGTCGTTGTAAGTGACAATATTTTTGTTAATAAGTTAATGACTCATTGTTATATATAATGTGTGTTAACTAACTAATTAATCATTTTTTTAATATATACTAGGTACCCCAAGTGTCCCGACCGCCTCCTTCTATAAAAGTGTCCCGACCTTCCCTTCCACTACCAAAGTGTCCCGTCCATCTCCTTCTATTAAAGGAATGGAAATACAACCACCCAACATGTTGTTAAATCTCCCAATGATGAATTCGAGAAGTTCATCACTTATGTAAAGGTCCACGCCACTCAAAAAATGAAGCCCGATGACCTTATTATCTTACCGACCGATCAAATTGTGGGAGTGGAACAGATATGATTATCAATGTTGAGGATCCGAAAGTCAGATATGACATGGAATGGGCCACTGTGGTTGTTATTAGAGTATATATGAGGTATGTATTAAATTATTTGTACACAATAGTTGTATATATTAGAGTATATATATGAGGATCTCAAAGTTGTATATATATTATTTATAGGTTTTTGTACAATGAGTTTCTCGTCCTTTTCAAGAACGGCACAAAAGCTTTTGTTCTTGTGCCCAGAGTGTATCATTGTGTGGGATCAAGGTAAACTAGAGGATATTATGGCTAGGAAGAGTCAAATAGAAAGTTATATCCTTTCACGCTTGTGGATGCCAAGCATTTTGATCACTTAATCTTTATTTTTGGCACCACTCAATATAAGGTGAGAAATTTAGTCTTCAATCACTTGGTTATTTAATTTGAGGATTGTATTATAGTGTAAATGTGTACTCATTCGTGATTCATTTACTTGCAGGAACATTGGGTACTCTTTGCAATAAACCCTAAGCGAAATATCATCTACTATCCGGATTCACTTCAAGGCCATTACAAAGTCTATGTAGACTTCAGACATAGATAGTTGACAGGTGTGTATGTGTAACCCTCTCATTTTGTATAATTTAATATATGTAGTTTGTTCAACTTAACGTTATATATATATGTATGACGTTACAAAGTTGTTTTGAAACAATACTGGGATTATCTACGAGTAAAACAAAATGGATACCCATAATCGTAAGTTTTTAAAAATCATTCTTATAATTTTAATTGAATTTTTGGTCATAAAAATGTGACAATTAATTAACTAATCTTTTGCTTTGTAGTGTCCTAAACAACCAAATAATAATGATTGTGGGTACTACACTATGAGGTATATGAGAGAGATTATCACTCACGACAGGAGTAGTAATCCCAATGAAGGTAACTACTTAGATTTCTTTTTATATTGATATTATAATACTTACTCACATTTAATAAACATTTTAATTCTAATTTTATTTCATTTTATTTTTCAAGATTTTCCCATCAGAAAGACATCCAAAGATTACTCGATGAACAACTTACAACAGTAGAGAAGGGGGAGTGGTGCCGTTTGTTTCTAGCTTTTTGTAGCAAGTTTTGAGTTTCATAATAGTTAGTTATTATATATGTTGTATATATTGGATATATATTATGTTGTAAGTACTTCTTAGAATGATATTGGATTGGAATATTTGATGAATTTTGTTGACTGAATTTTGTTTTGAATGATATTGGATTGGAATATTTGATGAATTTTGTTGGAAGGGAATGAATTTATAGGTTGTAATTAAAATGGAGAACAAACAAAAATAAAAAAATATTTAAAAAAATTCAATAATAGGTAGCGTTTTTAGAGAGAAAACGCTAGAAATGAAATTAAAAATTATTCAATACCTAGCGCTTTATAGAAAAACGCTAGCTATGGACAAAATGCACTAGAGGATCCCTAGCGCTTTGTAGAAAACACTAGGTATGGACAAAATGCACTAGAGGATCCCTAGCGCTTTAAAGAAAACGCTAGGAATTGTAAAAGGCGCTAGAGATCCCTAGCGTTTCACGTAAAACGCTAGGAATTGTAAAAAGGCGCTAGAAGATCCCTAGCGCTTTACGTGAAAAAACGCTAGGAATTGTAAAAGGCGCTATAGGATCCCTAGCGCTTCTGAAAACGCCAGGAATTGTAAAAAGGCGCTGAGTCAATGGCTAGCGTTTTTATAAAACGCCACGTATGTCCAAAACACGCTGGTCAATGGCTAGCGCGTTTTTAACGCTACTAATGGGGTGTACGCATTAGTAGCGCCAGCTTTCTAGCGCTTTAAAACGCTACCAATGCCCAAAAAAAACGCTGCAAATCCTTAAATCTGTTGTAGTGAAAGGTTTTTGTTTGAAATAAAAAATTAAAAAGGTCTAAGTATAATAGATGTCGCAAACATTACAGCCCGCGTTTGCAACTCAGATGGTTAAAGTAAGTAGCTTGTTTCAAGTGGAGTGGGTTCAATCCCGACTCCAACCTTTTTTATATAAGGACCTTATGCGAGCGCAGATTTGAATGAGGCGGTCTATGTGGCATGCCACGTATTTATGCAGAGATGTGTGTGGTATTATTTGATTGGTTTGAGGTGGATGCATAGGTGGACATCTCTTGATTGTATATACTTATGATTATGATTATGATTATGATTTACAATGCCACGCGGATTAAATATGTTACACCCCCACTTCTAACAAAGTCGATTTTGAACCTGACAATATTTTAGAAATTGGAAAAATAGAGGTAAAAAATTGTGGGGAAAAAATGGGGGACTAAAATTGTGGGTTGGTGAAAATAGGTGGACCAAAAGTGCATTTAACCTTTCTATCATTTCACCAAAACTTTGCAAAATCATTTGATAGAGATGCGGCATTTCTCACACACGCTTCTCTCATCTCTGATCTCTCTCTCTCTCTCAATCTCTCTGTCCCTCTAATATTGTATGAAATTACAAACACTGTACACCGTATGACAAATCTTGGTTGTCCCTTTTTAGTGATAGATGTTTTTGTTCATTAGATAATTACAATTTTGAAGTACGAGATTGGATGTTATTCAATGACGATGATATTGAGATTATAGAACTATAGAAATAAACAAACAATAATAAAATAATGACCAAAATAAAATTGGAAAATTACGCCAATAAAGGATTTTTGCCTTTAAATTTATCATTATTTATTATTATTATTATAATTATTTAAGAAAAACAAAATATTCTTAAAGTGGTGGATGTAACCCGCAACGGCATTTTCCTTGAGGGTTGCACCATGGTACCTCACCAGGCCATAAAAATTGACACCAGGTTGTGCAAAGAGTAATATCACAAGCATCAATGACCACCCCTGTTTGTGGCTTCGAATCAGAAACTTTGTTTTCAGTTGTTATCTCTCCATTGACCCTGCAACAATAAATTTAAATTATATGTAAGGACAAACATAAAAAGTCTTTTCAATGGAAATTAAAGAAAACATACTACAATATATATCTATAAAAGAAAAAAAACATACATACCATAGTGCAAATAAAAAGAGAGTTAGAATAACAAGAGAAAAAATATTTTGTTTTGCCATCTGTTTTAGCTTGAAATGAGTTACCTCTATATTGTATGACTATGACCAGGTATTTATAAGATTTTACTAAACATTAAAAAATAGGGAGTTGAGCTCTATTTCGTTCTTACCCTAAAAACTTAGTTACATTTTATTGACTAAATTTATAAAAGTCAATGACAATTAATTAACAGGGTCAAAAAAATTTGAATGAATTAATAAAATAATTTTTTGTTGACTAAATTTATATCTAGTAACTTTTTTGAGGATATTATGAGTGCACGTTTGAATTCGTAATGCTCCACTTTTCTTCTCCTCATTTCCGCATCCCTATTGTTTGTTCAAAGGTCCAAAAAGACTCAATTCAATGTTCAATTTTTTTGAATAATGTCAATGGAATACTTTTATTTCAAATTTTTTGCTGTATGGTATTGTATAATAAATAGTACTCCCTCCGTTCCTTTTTTTTATGTTTTAGCATATGATACAAGAAATAAAAAAACAATAAGTAGATAAAATATAGCCTAAAATGCCCTTATTTATCATCTTGTTATTGACAATTTTACTTTGGTAAATACATACTTAACAATTAATGTAACTATAATAATATGCAAATGAAAGTGAATTAGGAGAGTATATTTGTCATATTGTTCTAGGATAGTGTGATTCATCTTGGAAACTCAACAGTAAATTAATATTTAGGAAGGATAATTAGTTTTGGTATATGTGCTTATTAAAAAATTAATTGTAATTGTTTATTAATTTATTAAGGGTGTTATTGGAAAAGCAAGTTAAAATAATATTGGGATTGTAAAACATCAAAAGTTTTGGAACAAAATTTAGAGGCTAAAACATCAAAAGAAAATGAACAGAAAGAGTAATAAAATATAAATTAAAGAAAAATATAAAATTTCTTAGTAGGCATGTTTTTGTTACAATGAAAAGAATATTACAAAAAATAAAATTAATAATACAGACGTGCTTAAGTTATTTCAAATGACAATTGATTGACCAAATCGTCGTCATTCGCTCTCCGTCGCATCGCCAGTAAAATTGCAACGCTCTCTCTCTCTCTCTCTCTTGACAGACAACTGGACTGCTCCAACTGTGAATTTGTGAGAAAATAAAAGGGTATTATTTGATGTTTCTTTGTCGGATAACTTCAACGACCATATTCATTGCCATATTGTACTCTCTTCAAGCTCACTTAAAAATTTGGTCTTAGAAAAATCTAGTCAGTAAACCTCGTCATGTTCCATAAGTTGGCAAATTGTACTCTCTTCAGGCTCACTTAAAAACTCTTGGTCATTAGATATGGACCTGTTATCTTGGAGCTGGTTGATCACTGTGTTTGGTGAATTTGTAGCTTGGACCATACTGGTGTAAAGCAAATATATTTCAGATGTTAGTTTATACTAAAAAGTAACCGAAGTTATGTAAGCCTTTAAATTTAGGAACAGGTACAACTATGGAATGAGAGCGGTTGATTCCGGAATTTCTGGATTGTCTAGTTGCCCTGATAAATGCATGATGGTTTGAATGGACATTTCTGTGAAGTTAGTCAAAATAAACAAACGAATGAATATCTAAATAATCTGTTATTCTAAAGCTACAAATGAAATTAAATTTGGAAATAAATAAATGTTTAATAACATTATTAAGAAGTTTGTTGACCAACCTTAACAAATTTATTTCCAAGTCGATCTTAATCCATAACCATGTATAAGGCAGTTAACATGTATCATGTATTATGTATCAAAAGCAATAGTCAAACTTTATTAGTTAATAACGATGTACTCCCTCTGAATATTAAAGATCGAATTAATTGACAATTAGAATATAAAAATATGACAATTAGAAATTATTTAATATTGTAAGTCATAATTTTTAATAAAAATTAATTGAATATTAAAATAAGTCTTAATATTGTAAGTTATAAATGAATATATGTATATATTAATAGTTAAAAAGGTTTTTGTTTGAAATAAAAAATTAAAAAGGTCTAAGTATAATAGATGTCGCAAACATTATAGCCTGTGTTTGCAGCTCAGATGGTTAAAGTGAGTAGCTTGTCTTAAGTGGAGTGGGTTCAATCCCAACTCCAACCTTTATTATATAAGGACCTTGCGAGCGCAGATTTGAATGAGGCGGTCTATGTGGCATGCCACGTATTTATGCAGAGATGTGTGTGGTATTATTTGATTGGTTTGAGGTGGATGCATAGGTGGACAATCTATTGATTGTATATACTTATGATTATGATTATGATTTACAAACACATCGTATGACAAATTTTGGTTGTGCCTTTTTAGTGATAGATGTTGTTTGTTCATTAGATAATTACAATTTTGAAGTACGAGATTGGATGTTATTCAATGACGATGATATTGAGATTATAAAGAACTATAGAAATAAACAAACAATAATAAAATAATGACCAAAATAAAATTGGAAAATTACACCGATAAAGGATTCTTGCCTTTAAATTTATCATTATTTATTATTATTATTATTATAATTATTTATGCAAAACAAAATATTCTTAAAGTGGTGGATGTAACCCGCAACGGCATTTTCCTTGAGGGTTGCACCATGGTACCTCACCAGGCCATAAAAATTGACACCAGGTTGTGCAAAGTGTAATATCACAAGCATCAATGACCACCCCTGTTTGTGGCTTCGAATCAGAAACTTTGTTTTCAGTTGTTATCTCTCCATTGACACTGCAACAATAAATTTAAATTATATGTAAGGACAAACAATAAAAAGTCTTTTCAATGGAAATTAAAGAAAACATACTACAATATATATCTATAAAAGAAAAAAAACATACATACCATAGTGCAAATAAAAAGAGAGTTAGAATAACAAGAGAAAAAATATTTTGTTTTGCCATCTGTTTTAGCTTGAAATGAGTTACCACTATATTGTATGACTATGACCAGGTATATATAAGATTTTAGTAAACATTAAAAAATAGGGAGTTGAGCTCTATTTCGTTCTTACCCTAAATACTTAGTTACATTTTATTAACTAAATTTATAAAAGTCAATGACAATTAATTAACAGGGTCAAAAAAAATTGAATGAATTAATAGAATAATTTTTTGTTGACTAAATTTATATCTAGTAACTTTTTTGAGGATATTATGAGTGCACGTTTGAATTCGTAATGCTCCACTTTTCTTCTCCTCATTTCCGCATCCCTATTGTTTGTACAAAGGTCCAAAAAGACTCAATTCAATGTTCAATTTTTTTTGAATAATGTCAATGGAATACTTTTATTTCAAATTTTTTGTTGTATGGTATTGTATAATAAATAGTACTCCCTCCGTTCCTTTTTTTTATGTTTTAGCATATGATACAAGAAATAAAAAAACAATAAGTAGATAAAATATAGCCTAAAATGCCCTTATTTATCATCTTGTTATTCACAATTTTACTTTGGTAAATACATACTTAACAATTAATGTAACTATAATAATATGCAAATGAAAGTGAATTAGGAGAGTATATTTGTCATATTGTTCTAGGATAGTGCGATTCATCTTGGAAACTCAACAGTAAATTAATATTTAGGAAGGATAATTAGTTTTGGTATTTGTGCTTATTAAAAAATTAATTGTAATTGTTTATTAATTTATTAAGGGTGTTATTGGAAAAGCTAGTTAAATAATATTGGGATTGTAAAACATCAAAAGTTTCGGAACAAAATTTAGAGGCTAAAACATCAAAAGAAAATGAACAGAAAGAGTAATAAAATATAAATTAAAGAAAAATATAAAATTTCTTAGTAGGCATGTTTTTGTTATAATGAAAAGAATATTATTAAAATACAAAATATATGAATAACAATAACAATTCATTTATATCCCCTCTGCACTAAAAACACCCTCCTCCCAATAACCAGCTGACAACCCCAACTACGGATGTAAATTAAAATCTAATAAATTGGGAATAATACAATTGCTAAACTAAAAATCATAGGTTAATATTTTAATATAAAATTTAGTCCTTTTATTTATTGATATTACGTAAAAATAAAATTAATAATACAGACGTGTTTAAGTTATTTCAAATGACAATTGATTGACCAAATCGTCGTCATTCGCTCTCCGTCGCATCGCCAGTAAAATTGCAACGCTCTCTCTCTCTCTCTCTCTTGTCAGCCAATTGGACTACTCCAACTGTGAATTTGTGAGAAAATAAAAGGGTATTATTTGATGTTTCTTTGTCGTATAACTTCAACGACCATATTCATTGCCATATTGTACTCTCTTCAAGCTCACTTAAAAATTTGGTCTCAGAAAAATTTAGTCAGTAAACCTCGTCATGTTCCATAAGTTGGCATATTGTACTCTCTTCAGGCTCACTTAAAAACTCTTGGTCATTAGATATGGACCTGTTATCTTGGAGCTGGTTGATCACTGTGTTTGGTGAATTTGTAGCTTGGACCATACTGGTGTAAAGCAAATATATTTCAGATGTTAGTTTATACTAAAAACCGAAGTTATGTAAACCTTTAAATTTAGGAACAGGTACAACTGTAGAATGAGAGCGGTTGATTCCAGAATTTCTGGATTGTTTAGTAGCCCTGATAAATGCATGATGGTTTGAATGGACATTTTTGTGAAGTTAGTCAAAATAAACAAACGAATGAATATCTAAATAGTCTGTTTTTCTAAAGCTACAAATGAAATTAAATTTGGAAATAAATAAATGTTTAATAACATTATTAAGAAGTTTGTTGACCAACCTTAACAATTTTATTTCCAAGTCGATCTTAATCCATAACCATGTATAAGGTAGTTAACATGTATCATGTATTATGTATCAAAAGCAATAGTCAAACTTTATTAGTTAATAACGATATACTCCCTCTGAATATTAAAGATCGAATTAATTGACAATTAGAATATTAAAATATGACAATTATTAAATTTTTAATAAAAATTAATTGAATATTAAAATAAGTCTTAATATTGTAAGTTATATAATAAATGAATATATGTATATATTAATAGTTAAAAAGGTTTTTGTTTGAAATAAAAAATTAAAAAGGTCTAAGTATAATAGATGTCGCAAACATTATAGCCTGCGTTTGCAGCTCAGATGGTTAAAGTGAGTAGCTTGTCTTAAGTGGAGTGGGTTCAATCCCGACTCCAACCTTTTTTATATAAGGACCTTGCGAGCGCAGATTTGAATGAGGCGGTCTATGTGGCATGCCACGTATTTATGCAGAGATGTGTGTGGTATTATTTGATTGGTTTGAGGTGGATGCATAGGTGGACAATCTCTTGATTGTATATACTTATGATTATGATTATGATTTACAATGCCACGCGGATTAAATATGTTACACCCCCGCTTCTAACAAAGCCGATTTTGAACCTGACAATATTTTAGAAATTGGAAAAATAGAGGTAAAAAATTGTGGGGAAAAAATGGGGGACTAAAATTGTGGGTTCGTGAAAATAGGTGGACCAAAAGTGCATTTAACCTTTCTCTCATTTCACCAAAACTTTGCAATTTGATAGAGATGCAACATTTCTCACACGCTTCTCTCATCTCTAATCTCTCTCTCTCTCAATCTCTCTCTGTCCGTCTAATATTGTATGAAATTACAAACACACCGTATGACAAATCTTGGTTGTCCCTTTTTAGTGATAGATGTTGTTTGTTCATTAGATAATTACAATTTTGAAGTACGAGATTGGATGTTATTTAATGACAATGATATTGAGATTATAAAGAACTATAGAAATAAACAAACAATAATAAAATAATGACCAAAATAAAATTGGAAAATTACACCAATAAAGGATTCTTGCCTTTAAATTTATCATTATTTATTATTATTATAATTATTTATGCAAAACAAAATATTCTTAAAGTGGTGGATGTAACCCGCAACGGCATTTTCCTTGAGGGTTGCACCATGGTACCTCACCAGGCCATAAAAATTGACACCAGGTTGTGCAAAGTGTAATATCACAAGCATCAATGACCACCCCTGTTTGTGGCTTCGAATCAGAAACTTTGTTTTCAGTTGTTATCTCTCCATTGACCCTGCAACAATAAATTTAAATTATATGTAAGGACAAACATAAAAAGTCTTTTCAATGGAAATTAAAGAAAACATACTACAATATATATCTATAAAAGAAAAAAAACATACATACCATAGTGCAAATAAAAAGAGAGTTAGAATAACAAGAGAAAAAATATTTTGTTTTGCCATCTGTTTTAGCTTGAAATGAGTTACCTCTATATTGTATGACTATGATCAGGTATTTATAAGATTTTACTAAACATTAAAAAATAGGGAGTTGAGCTCTATTTCGTTCTTACCCTAAATACTTAGTTACATTTTATTGACTAAATTTATAAAAGTCAATGACAATTAATTAACAGGGTCAAAAAAATTTGAATGAATTAATAGAATAATTTTTTGTTGACTAAATATATCTAGTAACTTTTTTGAGGATATTATGAGTGCACGTTTGAATTCGTAATGCTCCACTTTTCATCTCATTATTTCCGCATCCCTATTGTTTGTACAAAGGTCCAAAAAGACTCAATTCAATGTTCAATTTTTTTGAATAATGTCAATGGAATAATTTTATTTCAAATTTTTTGTTGTATGGTATTGTATATTAAATAGTACTCCCTCCGTTCCTTTTTTTTATGTTTTAGCATATGATACAAGAAATAAAAAAAACAATAAGTAGATAAAATATAGCCTAAAATGCCCTTATTTATCATCTTGTTATTGACAATTTTACTTTGGTAAATACATACTTAACAATTAATGTAACTATAATAATATGCAAATGAAAGTGAATTAGGAGAGTATATTTGTCATATTGTTCTAGGATAGTGTGATTCATCTTGGAAACTCAACAGTAAATTAATATTTAGGAAGGATAATTAGTTTTGGTATATGTGCTTATTAAAAAATTAATTGTAATTGTTATTATTAATTTATTAAGGGTGTTATTGGAAAAGCTAGTTAAAATAATATTGGGATTGTAAAACATCAAAAGTTTTGGAACAAAATTTAGAGGCTAAAACATCAAAAGAAAATGAACAGAAAGAGTAATAAAATATAAATTAAAGAAAAATATAAATTTTTACCATACCATTTGTTTTAAATTTACTCATATGGATTGCTCAACTATGCCAATTAGTGGTATGCGTCCACAACTGAATGAAAAGTTGGTGGACCAAGCTTGCTCTGATTTAAATAGATTCACTTCTAGGTTTATTCAAATTCATTCATGAGAAGGAGAAGAGAATAGCTAGGTCAGTGTCTCTCTACTAGTATATAAATTAGATACTTGTCTGTTTGTTGAAAGACAAGCAAAATTGTGGGTCTTAGAGTGCCATAAAATTTCTCTTGCTAGAGATTAAGAAATATTGAAAATGACACAACTCTTATAGTTGTGCTATTCCCAAATGCATGGTGTTTAGAAGGGCACCTTAGATGGTAATCGAGTAACATTAGAAGAAGGGCACCTCTGATTATGAAAATGTATAATATCTCGTGCTTTACTGACGATTAAAATATGTGAGTTACAACATGAATATTTGTATTCAACTATTCCCTCCATTGCTAAACTTTGGTCCTTTTGGCCTCTCTTTTTTTTTGTACCAAAACTTTGGTCCTTTTGAGATACCAATGTACAATTTACCTAATTTTTCTAAGTTTACCATTTATCAATTAATTGTCATTATTCAAAATATGAACTCATTTGAATTCCCAAGTTAGTGGGTATTAATGCTACAAAGAGGTACTTTAGTCTTTAGGTATTACAAATATATATATATGATTTCATAATTTGTGTGAAACACTCTAAAAGGACTTTAAGAACACCCGGAGTAATATTTTCAATTGTGTACTAAAGAGTTTGTGCATCATAAATTTCATCCATTGCTCATATGAAAACTATTTTAATTTGTAGGAGATAACCACAACACTCGTCACTTTGATTAGCAAGAGATTCGTGAGATTAGCTTTGATGTTTTTAACCAAATTTGTGAAAAGAAATATGAAGGTTATTTTTCCAGATATAGTTAACTCGGGACACGCAACATTTTTGGCATGTACAACATGTTCTTAGTTTATTGTCTTCTTGACTTTTCTTGGCACATTAGTAAAGCATGGAAAACTATCCAAATAATAGACATTTACACTTTCATATAAGACGTCATGCTCTTACCTCACTAACTTCCATGTTGTCATGGGACTCGCAACATTATTTCAATTCCATGGCTTTGGCAAGCATAATAGGGGGACAGTGGCGGTTCTTCTCATGGGCTGGGCAGGGCCATGGCCCCCCCAAAAAAAAAAAATTCATATGCTGGAAATTACAATAATACCCTTAATGAAAAATTAAATTTACAAAAACAATCAACCAATGAGAAGAAGACAACACAACACTCAACATTGCCTCACGTCTTCCTATTTCTCTCCCGCTCTCGCTCCTCTCTCTCTTCTCGCTCACTCACTCAACACACGGCCCACCTACTTCCGCCTCCGCTTCGCAGCCGCTGCCCCAAAGAACGTTTCCCCTCTTTCTCTCTCGCTTCCTCTCCGTTCGTTTACTCTCTCTCTCTCTCTCTCGCTAATTTATTTTTTATTTGTTGTTGCAGTTGCTGATTGTTGTTGGCTTGTTTGTTGCTGATTTTGGATTGTTTTTCTATTTTATGAGTTGTTGTTCAGTTCATTTCATTGTTGTTGTTGCTGATTGTTATTCTATTTTCTGAGTTGTTGCTGATTTTGGATTGTTGTTGCTAGTTTTGTTGCTAATTTTAGATTATTGTTCACAGGGGAAGAAAGGAAACTGATTTTAGATTATTCATTATTGTTCATTTCATTTCATTTCATTTCATTGCTATTCATTATTGTTCTGATTTTAGATTTTGGATTATAATAACTCAGTTCATTTCATTGTTGTTGCTAGTTTTGCTGATTTTGGATTGTTGTTACTAGTTTTTTCTTTAATATATCTTGCTGATTTTCTATTGGCTTCTTTTTCATTTATCCTATTGTGCTCATTATTGATTATTGTTGATTTTAGATTTCTAAAGATGAAGAGTACTAGAACAATTGATTATTTTTTTAAGAGGAAAGTTTGTGAGGATGAAAGAGATGAACAAGGGATAACTTCTACATCCAAACCTAAGCAAAGTTCCAAGAATTGAAGAAGTCATAACTTCTACGCATCAACCTATTGAAGTTGCGAGAGTTGAAGAAGTGATAACTTCTACTCCTCAACCCGTTGAAGTTCCAAGAATTGAAAAATTGAATAGCACAAATGATTTTTTGAATTCTTTAGAACGTGATCCTGGAAAGCGTTTATGGACATATCCACCAAATCAAGTCGATGAAATACGAAGAGCTTATCTGAATTGGGGTCCGTATCAAATTCATCTTGAAGAATATCCTTTGTCTGGTAATAAGAAACATCCAAGACGGTTTCAAGACACTTGGTTTAGTCTCTTTCCTGCATGGCTAGAATATTCACCTTCAAAGGATGCTGCATTTTGCTTACCATGTTATCTTTTTAACAAAGGAGCAAGTGGACGTTCTGGATTAGATGTCTTCGTTATTGTAGGTTTTAAAGCTTGGAAGAGAGTCAGAGATGGAATACATTGTGCTTTTCTTAAGCACATTGGGCATGATCCTTGCTCACAACACAACAATTCAATGAAAGCTTGGAATGACTTGATGAATCAAGAGGGACATATTAGGCATGCATTTGAAAAACAAGACTCGAGTCAAGTTATGAAGAATCGACTACGGCTCAAGACTTCAATTGATAGTGTTCGTTGGTTAACACTTCAAGCTTGTGCTTTTAGAGGTCATGATGAAACTAGTGAGTCAAAAAACCAAGGTAATTTCCTTCGTTTGATAAAACTCTTGGCATCTTATAATGATGAAGTTGCAAAAGTTGTGTTGGATAATGCTCCATATAATTCCAAATATACTTCACATAAAATTCAAAAAGAACTCTTGAGTATTCTTGCTAGTAGGGTGAAAAAGCATATTCGTGAAGAAATTGGTGATTCCAAGTTTTGTATCGTTGTAGATGAAGCTCGTGATGAGTCAAAAAAAGAACAAATGTCTCTTGTGTTAAGATTTGTTGATAAAGCTGGTTTAATACAAGAGCGATTTTTTGATGTGGCACATGTTAGAGACACTGCAGCTTTAACTCTTAAGGAAGCGGTGTGTGATATACTTTGTCGACATAACCTTGATGTTTCTAATCTTCGTGGTCAAGGGTATGATGGTGCAAGAAATATGAGAGGAGAATGGAATGGTTTACAAGCGTTGTTTATGAAGGATTGTCGTTATGCATACTATGTTCATTGTTTTGCTCATCGATTGCAACTTGCCTTGGTTACTGCATCAAGAGAAGTCACTCCGGTTCATAAGTTCTTTGAAAAGTTGACTTTTGTTGTCAATGTTGTTTGCTCTTCTTCTAAGCGCCATGATGAGTTACAAGCTTCCCAATTAGAAGAAATTGAACATTTATTAGAGATTGATGAAATTGTAAGTGGTAAAGGTCAAAATCAAATTGGTACTTTGAAGCGAGCTGGGGATTCTCGTTGGGGATCACATTTCAATTCTATTTGTAGCTTGATAAAAATGTATGAAGCAACTTGTCATGTTTTAAAAAAATTGCAAAGGAAAAAGGAACAAGTTATTCTTCACGCGGGGATGCTGATAGTGCTTACAATTACTTGAAGGCATTTGATTTTTATCTTGCATTTGATGAAAGAAATGATGGGGATAACAGATGTGCTTTGTCAAGCCTTACAATTACAATCTCAAGACGTAGTTAATGCTATGTGTTTGGTTCAGAGTACAAAAGCTCTTATTCAAGAATTGAGAGAAGATGGTTGATAATTTGTTTACTAATGTCATGTCTTTTGTTCAAAACATGGTGTTGAGATTCCTGATCTTGATGATGTTCATTCAGCAACAAGATTTGGACGCTCTCGTCTTGAAGAGAATCAGGTAACAATAAAGCATTACTTTAGAGTTGAAATATTTTTTACTACCATAGACAAGCAATTGCAAGAGTTGAATAGCAGATTTAGTGAGCAAGCAATGGATTTGTTAACTCTAAGTTGTGCTTTGGCTCCTAAGGATGATTATAAAGCTTTTAATATTGATACTATTTGCAATTTGGTTGAAAAGTATTATCCCATGGATTTCAATGAGCAAGACAAGAATAATTTCCCTTTTCAACTTCGGCAATTTGTCCTTCATGCCCGCCAAGAATCAAGTTTGAAGAATTTGTCAACTATTCAAGAATTATGTTCGTGTTTGGCTGAAACTAACGAGAAGGAAATGTACTTCTTGCTTGATAGACTGCTCCGCCTTATCATGAATCTTCCGGTTTCTACGGCCACAACTGAGAGGTCTTTTTCAGCAATGAAAATTATCAAGACTAGGTTGAGAAACAAGATGGAAGGTGGATTTTTAGCTGATAGCATGACAGTTTACATTGAAAGGGAAATTAGTGAAAACATTAGTTCCGAGTCTATTATTGAAGATTTCAAGTCACTTGGATCGCGTAGAGCATTACTTTAAGGTACACAGTTTAATGTTTTGATGATCAACTTTGTGCTTAATATAAACTGTGTATTTAATTTTATATTATAATAGTTTATTTTACGGCCCTCCCTAAGTTTTTTTTCAAGATCCGCCACTGAGGGGGGACATGCTATGTGAAGCGCGAGTTCTCAAAAAGAGAAACATCATGACTACATGTTCTGGACTGGGTCACAAGGCCTACTTAACCACTTGGACCCGGGTCGACCTAACTACCGTAGATTTAGGTCCACGACCCAACACTCTAGGATGGACCGTAAGGCCCATGCGCCTCTTGGGCTAGCATTGGCCCGTCTCCCTTTGATCCACATTGAAAGGCCCAAGTCCAATAAACCTCGACGACTCAGATAATCTTGAACGATCCAAAGGCTCAGAGTCATCTCACGAAACTCTATAAATAGTGGTTCTTATAACCACATAAGTGATGTGAGCCCACATTCATGGAGCTTGGATGAAGATCATAAAGATAAATATCAAAAAGAGTCAACAAGAATTCAAGGGAATATACTTCAATGTGTTCAACCTAATCATTAAGACAATAGCACATTGAAGGTGACCATGTAAATAGTAGGGAATATCCAGATAACCAACTCTAGTATTTCCTATGATTTGTTTTTATTTCAGTAAATTATTAGACACTTTTAATTGAGTCATGTTGGCCTCAGTAGCTTAGTTTGTGGCCTTAGGCCTTGTTTTGTATTTTCTTTTGGACTTTAGTTGTGGGTCTAGGATACATATGTCCACAATATAAATGCTTGAAACCCTAGTGTAATCTTAGAACTTTGATGAATGAAATTCACTATTACATTTTGAGCAAGAGAGTGCCCTAATACCTAAGAGAGTGGCGAGTGGCTAGTTGCTAGTGTGAGTGAAGGTTCATCATGGATTCTCCAAGGTTTCTTGAGATGAGAACCTTGAGCACACAACCTTGAGGCTAGAAGATCGAGCTCAAAGATAGTGTTGTCCTTATCATCTTCCCAAGGAAGAAGTGGTGAACTTCCTTCTCCACTTCCATCTCCATCTTCTCAACATTTTGTTCTTCACCTTCATGTAAGTTTTTGTGTCTTTTTCTTTTGTGTTGTTGAGTTTTGTTCATCTTTTTTGTTGAATTTTTGTGAGAAATTATTGTTTTGCCAATTTTCTATATACTAAACCTTAGAGATTATTTTAGATCTCATCAATAAGGTACGTTTTCTTCAACCTTGCAACCTCCACGATTCTCTACTGACCTGAACGTCAGAGTGTCTTTGCAGGTACCCCCTCTCATTCCAACACACGAAAATCTGATCCGACCAAGAGTATTACCAACTGCAGTACCAGACCAACTTGGAAAGACAGCTAGGTCCATAACACTATATATTTCTGCAAATCACTCGAGGGTCAACTTTCAATGTGGGTTGGTTGACGTGATAAGTAACCTCAATCCTTAGTAAGAAGAGCATTGCTGGAATCTTAGAAGTGACCAAATCAAGAGTTAATTCTCTTGCTCCAACAAGCTTATGGAGATAGACATCGTAGGGTGACATGGAGAGCACAAGTCGGCCGGTTCCGAAAATAAAAACTTTCAACAATTAACACTTGAAAAATGCGCGCGCGCACACACACACACACACACACACACATATATATATATTATTTTTATTATTATTTAACCTTTTGATTCATATTTAGTCGTATGAATTATTATTTTATCTTAGTTTATAATTTAATTACAGCTAAAATTTATCACTAAATATGTTATAATTAGTTCCTTCATCAGTTCAATGATCGCTGACTCAAGCACGATTGAACCATTGAAACTAGAAGGAGAGAAACATGGAGAAAGATAGAGAAGCCTTGTCCTTTAAACTTTTACGTTCAAAAACTGCACATGCTTTTACTTATACGAAACATTAAATTCCTAATAAGAGTAGTATTAGTGTCCAAAACATGATTAAACCATCTTATATCCTAAAACAAAAATTCCTAAACATGTTGTTCGTACTTGGGTCGGCTTGAAGATACGGCCCGGAGTAATCTGGTGCGGTGGCTCGGCTAGATGGACGGTGGTCCAAGTCCGGGAAGATCCTACGTGGTCAAGGTAGTCGTAGTTGTGGTACCTGTAAGAACTCTGATGCTTAAGTTAGCACTAGAAGTGGAGAGGTGTGGTAAGAATGAGGACGTACCTGATCTGGTGGGGTGTGGCCCTATTTATAGATGTTTGGCGCTATCGTGGAGCGTCGAATGTGGCATCTCGATCAGGACCGTTGATCTCGTTCCTGCGTCCTGTATAGCTTCTTGGGCCGGTCTCGGCGTCGATTTGGGCCGGTTATCGCGGCGCGGGATTGGGCATGGCCCAATCCTTTGCTGTGTACGCCCGATATTGTGTAATGCAGCGTTGGTGCTTTTTGGCGGTATGGGCTTTGGCCCAACCCAGAACAGTTGCCCCCCAAGTCGAGGTCGTGAAATTTTGGTACAACCTCGGCTTGAATAGTCTCGAATTGCCAGTTATCCTCCTCTGTTGCGGGGTCGTCATGGGCTTGTTCCTCCGGTCTTCGACTGGGTTGCTTAGTCAAATGGGAGGCTTGTGCTCATAAAGAGCTGAAGTCGGAGCCGCTGTGGACTCCTTCTCGGGTCCTCAACTGAGCATTGAAGCTCAGAGCCGAGGAGGGAGCGAGGCTCTCGTGAAGCCGAGTCGGAGCCGCTGTGGACTCCTTCTTCGGTCCTTGACTGAGCATTGAAGCTCAGAATCAAGGAGAGGGTGGGGCTCGCGTGGAGCCAAGTCGAAGTCACTGTGGACTTCTTCCACGATCCTTGACTAAGCATTGATGCTCGAAGTCAAGGAGAAGGCCTGTGTGTTTCTTCCCCCGCTTCACTTCATGTCTTTCTCCACCGAGGGGCCATCTCGGGTCGGATACGGGTGAGAGGGGCGGTGTGTCGGATTATGGTTAACTGTCCTTTGTTGCTTCGTGCCCGCTTGTAATTGAAGTTTCGCTTAATCGTGTTTCTCTATTAATGTGGACGTGAATAGTCTGATCTCATTACACTTTGGTTAAGACATTGAGGACTTGTTCCCTAGCAGTAATAAACTCTCAACTTCATTGAATTCTAAGTCCGGGGAATCAGATCTTTCCCTAGAGTTTCCAAATGATAAGCCTCTCTCACGGCCTTGAATACGATCATGTATGACCCTCCCGCCGGATCTAGTTTATCGTCGCGACCATTTTTGCCCCCCACGTCGGCACGCCTGAGGACGAGATCCCCGAGGTTGAACTCATGGGGTACGACTTTCTGATTGTAACGCCTGGTGATACGAGACTTGACTATGGCCTCGGCGAGATGGGATCAGTCCCGGACCTTTTGTACTAGGTCGAGCTCTTGGCGAATCGCTTAGTCGTTTTCTCCCTCGTTGAGAGGATACAATGATCTCCGTGTTGATTCGCCTCGACTGGTATGATGGCTTCGGCCCCATAGGTCAGCCTGAACGGGGTTTCCCCAGTCGTGGAATGCGGTGTTGTCCGATATTCCCATAGCACATATGGTAATTCCTCGGCCCAAGCTCATTTTTCTCCCTTCAGTCTCTTCTTTAACCCTTTCAGTATCACTCTGTTAGCTGCCTCGGCTTGCCTGTTGGGTTGTGGGTGTTCAGCCGAGGTAAAATGGTGTTTAATGTGCAGGTCCTTCAGTAATTTTTGGAACCCTTTGTCGGCAAACTGTGTGCCGCTGTCGGTGATGATAGTCTCGGGTATGCCGAACCGAGTCAGGATGTTCTTCTTTACAAACTTAATGCAAGCCTTGGCTGTAATCTGGGCGAGGGGTTCAGCCTCGATCCACTTAGTGAAATAATCAACTGCTACTATCAAGTATTTGACCCCGCCTCGGGCTAGCGGGAACAGATCAAGGAGATCAATGCCCCATTGAGAGAATAACCAGGGGGTTGACAAGGAGGTTAACTTGGCTGATGGAGCCAGGTTTACATCGGCATAACGCTGACGGGTATCACATTTCTTCACCAGGTCAGCATCGTATTTTACCATTGTGGGCCAGTAATAGTTTGCTCTGAGGGTTTTCTTTGCTAGGGCCCGAGCTTCAAGGTGTTGGCCGCAAATGCCCTCATGAATTTCAGTGAGTACATACTCGATCTCGTCTCCTTCAACACATTTCAACAAAGGAGAGGAGAATCTCCTTCTAAACAGTTTGCCATCGATCAAGGAGTAAGATGTTGCTCATCGTCGAACTGTAGTGGCTTCTTTTGGATCTGTCGGTTCAATCTCGGATTCAATATAGTCAATGCGGTCCCTCATATTTTTTTAAGTTTCAATTTGGTGCCCGATTTTCCACATCACCTAATGAATTCCAAGTCAGCCCTGACACTTAATATGTCACGCCATAATGAAACATAATAAAAGATGAGGGACTGAAACGGGACAAAGAAAAGATAAAAATTAAAATTAAATCTAGAGCAAAGATAAATGACTATTTAGTCTAAATTAAATCATTGTTATTGTTATCATTATTATTAGTTTCTTTTCGAAGTCTTAATTTCACTTTGAAATTGTTGGTAGTACGTAGTAACTTAAAAAATCTCTGAAATCAAGAGATTTCCCGACACATTTGTAGTATGGTCTAATGTAACATAACGTGTGGAAACTAGAAAGTTGATTGGTTGTGATTTTTGTTTCCAAACTCCTTTCATGGGACACATTCATTCCTCCTCCTCATCCACACCACCCTATCTAACGCAACGTGTCACCAAATCAAATCAGGTGCGCAATACACACCCCTTGTATTCATTCTCACACCCCCCCTCCTTTCCATTTACCACTATTCCACCCTTCTCTCTCTCTCTCTCTCTCTCTCTCTCATTCTTCAGCCACTCCCGTCTTCAACAAACACCTTCACTTCTCTTCTCTCCTCTTCGCCGCCGCCGCAGAAGCAGGAACTTCTGTAACAACTTCCAAAACCGTTGATTATTTTATTCTTAAGTTTCCAGTTAAATAGAAATCTTGCGACTTAGATTTGTGGTGATTTGGTTTAACGAAGTGAAACCCTTTCTGGGTTTTAATAAGCAATCAATTGGGTAATCAATTTCTATGGAAAGTTTGTGACTTGTTTGAATTAAACGCAGAAAAAAGATGTCTGTTGAAAGGTCATTTGAAGCGTGGGAAGAAGTTCAACGTCACGGGCAGGATTTAGCTGACCGACTTGCCCAGGGTTTCAATGAATTGATCCATACACATATGACTCCTCCTCAATTCGCTTGGCCAAATCCTCCAAAATCGAAGCTTTTCGATCTGGAGTTTCCTTCTTCACATGGGTTTGGGAAGAGGGATTTTGGGATGCCGGTTGATGACTATGGAGTTTCGGCGATTTTCGATATCGGTAACCGGATCGGGCAGGCGGGGGTGGAATTTGGTACTAGCTTGAATGGAATGGTTCAGCAGTTTTTTAGGTCATTGCCTTTGCCTTTACCGTTTAAGCAAGAGGAGGAAGAGGTTAGAATTGGAAGTGGTGGGAATAAGAGTAGGCAGAGGAGTGGTGCTGTTGGGATTGTTGTGCATGAGGATTTGGGTTTAGGGTTACTTACTGAGAAGTTGAAGAATCGTGGATTTTCTGAAAGTGTTAGTGTTAGTGGAACTGTTGATGATGAAGTTGGTGGGTTTAATCTTGGCTCTGCTGGTCATTTGGGTAGGAGACAGGTAAAAGTTCTTGGTCTTGGTATTGTTTTTGTTTGGCATTTGATGTAGTTCAAGATTATGTATTTTTGTTATGTGTTTGGTTAATTTGCTTATGGATTGTTGGATGTGAAATAGATTAGCTATAGGCTTGTTTGTAGCTACAAAACTATTTTATTATTGACAGAGAAGAAAAAGAGTGAAATGGGGGAGAGATTTTGTCCTCCTAAAAGAGCTGTTGAAGTGAATTGCCTCTTACTATTTGCTGCAAATTGGGGGGTGTTTGTGTAGAGACAGATTGTTTTTCTAGGATCTTATTTTGTGTGAAATTAAGTGAATACTTTGATAAGGAGATTGTAATTGTCTGAATTCTCAACCTATGCAATGTTCTTGGTCTTTGTGATGCCTATTACTTTTATGTGAGAGAAAGCATAGGTCTGTTAAACTACACAATTTTGCATTGGAGTTATTTTCTGTGTGTTGCTTCATTGATTTCTTTGGGAATTATGATTGTGAAGCGCGGCGGTGGCGTCTTGGAGTCTTAGTAGTATAGTGGCACAAGTTCTACTTAGAGATAGAAAAAGAAGGGAGGAGCTGTATGCTGAACAGATTGTTTTCCTGCTTCACCAGTTCTGAAATCTGGACCGAAAATTTTATTGTATCTCATTAGCTGAGAAGTTTCCTTTTCATACGCAACATAAAACCCACAGTTGTTAATAACTAGTAGTTGCATTTACTAGTTCAGATCACGTTATTTGTTCTTGACGTGGATCATGTAAGCAACCAGATAGGTCAATGGTATTGGTCTTGTTCACTTAGAATCTCCACTTGAAAATTGATCTTCTTTATGGACAAAGGACTTATGATTGAATCCCTCAATTTTTAGTTTGGATGATTTTTATATATTCAACATTTACTTTGAAATGTATGCCTAGAAGATGTGCTAGCTCTGGAAACTGTATTTTGTATAGCCACATTCTCTCTGTCTTACTCAGTTTCATTTTCATTTACTAGTTGTATATTTTCAACTGCAGGGAGTCATAAATATCACGTCAACTTATGATAGTAGAACTCAAGAAGTGGAAGGTTCTGTAGCTGCAAGGGGAGATCTGTGGAGAGTAGAAGCATCACGTGGTGGTTCTACATCTGGAAATGAAAATTCATCTCTTTTCTTGGTCCAGCTTGGACCACTCCTCTTTATCCGTGATTCGACCCTCCTTTTACCTATTCATTTGTCCAAACAACATTTGCTATGGTATGGGTATGACAGAAAGGTAAAGATGAGATCCTGTCAATATTACTCTCTCTTGCACTTGGTGAAATATTTTATTTTTCGGAATTTCTTATGTGTAGTATTGTATGTGGATGTTGTCGATGTAGCATTTCCCCATTATAATATATTTTTAATCTTACAAGACCATTTTTTGATTGTCAGAATGGAATGCATTCTCTTTGTCCAGCAGTGTGGTCAAAACACAGAAGGTGGCTGTTGATGTCCATGCTTTGCTTGAATCCCTTAGCTTGTGTAAGTTGATACGTTATGCTGACTCTAGAAACATTAGTTCTGACTTCTGAATTCTGATTTTTGTCTAGATTATTTTTGTAGTGTCATGATGATTTTTTTGATATTTATTTACCAACCTAAATTCTTAGGTTGCTTTTATATGCTATTCAATTTGATTTCTTATCTGATCATAATTTAGGACTATATTTATCTTACCTTAGGATTAGGACATAACGATGGACCTATTATGCTTGTGCTTCAGTTTTATTTAAATTTATCAGTGAGCACATCGATAGATTATTATTGATTGTTCCGTTCTTTTATTCAATTGTAGAAGATCAAGAGTAAAAGATACGTGTCTAAATTATTATTACTACTATTATTATTATTGTTGTTATTATTATTATTATTATTATTATTATTTCTAAGAGTGTGCACTGAGAGAGGATGTAAGGAAATGATACAATACAAAATATATACATACAATTCAGAAGAAAGAACCCCTAAAACTTGGGGATTGAGAGAGATTCCAACTGTATATCTACTCTCTGTATGGAAACCATATGACATCAATTGTTTATCTACTATTGCACCTTCCATCCTGCATTGTCAATTTGTCATAAGCACTGACATGTCTGGACCGGTGAGCTTCTGAACTCATAGCACTAGACATCATCAAAGCATATATCCGGTGTCTCAACTCGCAGCATCCTTCTGCTTATCCTCGTCCCCCCCTCTTTCCCAACCCAACCTCATCTCTGTCCACCTAGTCAGCTGAATTTTTCTAGGCCAGTGTTATGAATTGTGGATGGCAGATCATAGCGTTTTGTCAAAACTTCACTATTCTGCTGGCGCCGCTATCCTTCACAAATTGGTCACAGCAGTAGGCAGAAAATCCGCCACCGCAATCTGCCATGGTGCTTCAATGGAAGCTATTTGGTAACACTGATCCACACAGCCTCTCAGTTCCTACCCTTTAGGCTTGCCGCCTTCCTATGACTGATTGGCTTCTAGGATGTGTTTTCTTATTGTGAGATTGATGTGCTTTAACGGTTTTTTGGCATCCTTTGTGTTGCCATCTTTGGGTTGTCTTGTTTTTTGTTGCTGCCTCATATCATTATCGCATCTCAAAATATCTGAACATCAAAAATGATCTCTTAGAAGTGATTTTCATGTTTCATTATATTTTCTAGTTTATTTTCTTATTTAACTAGAATTAAAGGTTTAATATTAGTGCAAGTACGAGTTGGTTCTTTGAACTTTACTCAACACAAGTACATTATTACACATCACAATGCACATATCAATATTATTCTATTATTTATAATTTGTAATTTACTATTGTACATGAGCAATCTTTTGGCATAGGCCTGTGTGAATTATAATTTGTCTGATAGTTAAATCGTAACCACCTTCCTTTCCTCTCTCTCTCTTTGAACCCAGTCATTTGTGGATCTTCAATTTCCTAATGGGCAACTTACCTACGTATCTGGCGAGGGCCTAAGTACAAGTGCCTTCCTTCCTGTTTGCGGAGGTCTTCTTCAAGCTCAAGGTCAATATCCCGGGGAGATGAGATTCAGCTTTTCCTGCAAGGTTAGTATCCAGTTTAGTTATGGCGATGATGAAAATAATGTTCGGACCTCACAAAAAGTTGCCGAGTGTAGAAATTTAGTGATCTTATTCTTGAACTAATTTCCTCATACATTGATATTGATATCTGCACTCTTGTGTTTTCTTAGAACAAGTTGGGAACGAGAATCACACCAATGGTACAATGGCCAGACAAATCATTTTCCTTTGGTCTTTCTCAAGCCTTGGCCTGGAAGAGATCGGGTCTCATTGTGAGGCCAACTGTTCAATTAAGGTAAGATTTACGATCCTTATGTTTTTTTTTTGTGTTTTTTTGGAGAATGGCTGTGGTGTTGTGATTTTCATACAGGGTTTTGGGTTGTGGTGTTGTGACTAAACTGTTAGTAGTATTCCAAAAAAAAAGGCACTAAACTGTTAAAATGTTTCCTTTGTGTCTAATAAGAGTGTGCCGAATCTTTTGATGTACTTCATCATTGCTTTTTATTATCTTGTTAGTTTTCAATTTTTTTCATACACTTTGATCTTTCTCTATATGGTCAGTGTGTGTCCTACAATTGGTGGAAGCAATCCAGGGTTGCGGGCTGAACTCATTCATTCTATCAAAGAGAAGCTTAGTCTAATCTGTGGTTGTGCTGTGACAACATATCCTTCCGCATTTGCTTCTGTATCTGTAAGTTTATATTTTGATAAAGCATAACTTGTTCTTCAACTATAGAAAACTTGTTTTGAATGATGTTTTCTAATGTTGTTTAAACACGTGTTTTTCATTGAATAAAAAAATGAGTATGCTATTGGTTCACTGGCCACCATGTGGCTTAGTTGGCTGCCTGAGCTCCCTGGAAATTGAAACCTACTGGAACTACATTGTGGAAAAACCAGGCTGGCATTCAAATGTGAACCAGTTTCACACAAAAATGATGTGGGGACGCTTCGCGATCCTGCCCAAAACATGGGGGCAATATATAATAAGCCTTGATCATAGATGGGTAAACAAGTCTGTCTGTACACACGTGCAATGTACACAAACATAACAAGAATATGCAAAACCTTTTTCATTAGGTGGGGTCAGTATTATTAAGTTATTATGGACCATATATACATATAGACAATTTAGGATCTTTTTCTACCTCTATGTCAAGAGAAACTAATGAACATTTAGTTTACTATACTCGAGTTGTTATTTTGCCCTTTTAGTTCATTTGGGGTTAAAATATTGGAAAGATATGAATTTTGTTTTGTATTGGTGGTGTGAAACAAAAGCCGAACCTGAAGGCTAATGACATAAGCTTAGATATTTCAATTGTATCTGGGTGAGTTAGGAGCATGGAAAGTCAACAACATACTAATTGCTTAATAATAATAAAAAAGGAGGCAAAAAGGAATTCAACGTGAGCATTACATATCGTAGGTGTGAAAAGTAGGCATTGTTGGACCTTTTAAATTCTTTTTTATTTTGTTGCTTTCATTTCATACACCAACCAAGTGGGAGAGCCACAGTGTAGGCATCACAACAATATTTGTCCATATTGATTATTCCATGCTTTATAAGTTGACCATTGTTTCCAAGTTTATTTTATATTATGATGATGAAAGAAGAATGATTATAATGTGTTGTGTGTTCATCAGATAGGGAGATCAAAATGGAATGGAAATGTGGGGAACTCAGGTGTTGTTCTAAGAGTTGATGCCCCTCTCTGCAGTGTTGGCCGCCCTTCCTTCTCTGTTCAGATAAATAGTGGCATTGAATTTTGATTCATAGCCAGCCTTCAATCATTTTTTTTTCTCTATATTTTGCTGCTTTGCATCACAACTGTACATATATTTGGTTGGTTCCTCCACAAGTACTTGCAGCCAAAAAAAAAAGAAGATACTCCAAACATCAAAAGCTAGCTTGCAGTGGTTCTTCTGTTATGTGAATAGAAAATCTTGTCCTGTTGGGGGTATATATTAAGAATTTATTTAGCATTGGTATTGTAAAGATTATTAGTGAAGGATCTTCCCTTCCCTTGCCTTGCCTTTGCAACAGAGTTTTAGTTCAACTTGTCAAGCAATGAATTGAATGGGAGAATTAGCCACGTGTTTTCTTGGCTTCCGTATCCAACATGAAAAATTAAGCCCTCAATAATCTACAAGAAACCTAAGGAATTAACTATCCTTTGTTTATTTTGACAAACAACTATCATTTGTTAATAGGCATGAATGTGATTAATTCAAAATTTCAAAGTAGGGGATTCGCTCTAGAGTTTAAACAGTAGCGATGAGTTATTGATTTTATTGAGTGAACACAATCCTATGAACACGGCGTTCTCACTTTTTTTTTTCCCTTTCAAATATGTAACATTTCATTGATCATTGGCTTACACAGATTGTACGACATTGGCTTACATGGAAGCATCAATAAGTCCTTTAAGGGACGAATACATCAGATATGGTTGAATCTCTAAAAATAACAATTAAGTCTATGAGCATCACTTGAGACAAACTAGATCAAATAAACTAACATAATGAAAGGCATAATTTAAAGGTGTAAGCAACTCAAAAATAAATAACAAACATCACGTCCAGACCACTTGCAATTACTAAATGGACCAAAATACCCTTTCTTTATATCCACCCAACAAGCCAACTGACGCCTTTTGTCACTACAGAGCAGCACTGCGAGCCACATCCACCGAGCAACAGTACTCACAGAGAATACGGAAAAAATGGAAAGTACAGAGCTTACCCCGTAAAAGACAACCAAACGGCCAAAGGTACATTTACTAGACACAAGTCAGCCACAAAGATCTGAGGCACATCAAGAGAGAGGAACCGAGACTCAGTTGAGGGTCATAACAACCATCTCACTTGAACAGGTGCCATGGCATGCATGACTGAACTAATGACATCTTCCGTCTTTGCATAACATTAGCAGTTGTGTTTCTCAAATTTGTTCATTAGATTTAAGAATCTGTTTGTGCGCTGTAGATGACTTTGTAGGTAATAAAATGCTTTGGAATTGCTTCTTTTTATATCAAACAAACTAAAAACTAAAGGAGAGAATAAGAAAAGAAAAACAAAAAGGCCATTGTTTTTCCCACACCCCTCCCTATTTAGCGCACACCCCAAATACCACGAAAAGTCCTAAATACCCTTAATGAATAAAAAAAATTCCAAACGCGTCCTAGAGCATTGAATGAGAGGTGGTGTTCAACATCATGTTCAGTTTCCATGGTGGTGGTTTGTGGTTTAGGTGGGTCGAGGACGTTGTCAGGTTCAGAGGGTCTTCAATTTGAGGGAGAAGGAATTGTTTGTTTGGGCATTCGTAGTTGAGGGAAAAGCGCTCATCGCAATAGAAGCAGAGCCCCTTATCACGGCGGAGTTGTTAGGATTGGTAGCAAGGTAGGTTGGTTCGCAGAGAGGTTAGCTTGTTTGGTGGAGGACGATGGGTTTGAGTAGTTGAAGGGTTGTTTGGTAAGTGATGGTGAAATGTTTAATGGTTCAGTGATTTGCAGCCGAACTTGTTCGGTGCTTGTGAGCCGAACTGGTTTGAGGCTCCTCTACCATACCTGTCAAAAACACTGCGTAGGGAGGTTTCCACGCGTGTTCCACGTGAGGGTAATTTTGGAATATTTTAGGTTTGAGGGTGTGCACTGAGTAGGGAGGGGTGTGGGAAAAGCAGTGGCCAACAAAAAACAACCTTCAAGTTTGAGCCTATTCCACAAAACAAGAAAAGCCCAAACTCCATTCATCAAAGGCCAATACTTCCTACAACCTTTCTCCTACTCACCAGACACCCCCAACACTCAAATATTCCAAAAATACCCTCACATGCAACAACACCCCCACATTGCATTTTGGCTTGGTTCAGAACTATATTTCCAACCGGTTCGGAAGTATAGTTCCTTACCTGTTAAAAATCTTGTAAATGGGGGTGTTTGCTTGGTTCGGAGCTATACTTCCGAACTTTTGAACCAGCATAATTCCAATAAAAAAACGTGAGTGCATTTCATTAATCACATTTTGGTCTTTTCACAGGGTTTGGGATTGCCCAGTGAAAAGAGTGTTAGAGATTTAGTAGAACGCACTCTCTTATAAGTTGAATTTCATATTTTGAACACATTCGTATTTTATTTGAAATTCATATGAATCGCACTAAAATTACATAGTACCCACATGATTTAGTAGATTCCATATGAAATCCAATCAATAAGATAGTGTGTCATGTCAGAAAATGAATGTTAGAGAGCTTGTCTTATGTCGTGTGAGTTTGGAAATTAGTGTTAGAGATTTAGTAGGACAAACTCTCTTATTAGTTGAATTTCATATGAAATCTATGAAATCATGTGGTTACCATGTAAATATGGTAGGATTTATATGAATTTCATCCAATATAAGAGATTGTGTTCAAAAGAGTGTGATAGAGAGTGTGACACTAGCATTTCTCAAAAATATTATATTAAAAAGGATATTTAACAAATTGCATATTGCTTTATTTGCATATTGCTTTATTTGCATATTATATTCAAAAGTAAATTAATCATCTAACTAGATATGGATATGGAAGAGTCAACCCATGGTCCATCCATTGAACCTCAAAAGTAAATTAATCTACTAAATGGAAGAGTCAACCCATGGTCATTCCAAACTCAAAACCACTTATCATTTGAACCTCAAATAAGTTTATGGGTTGAAGAATAATCATCTTTACTTGGAAGAGATATTGAAGAGTCAGCCCATGGTCCATCCATTGATTTTCCTCTTTGCTCTCTACTATCATTTAAGAATGTTGAAGAAACTTGAGTTTGGCTGTCTTGTAATAACAACTCAAAGGCTTTAAATCTCGCACCTGCTGCACTATCACTGCGTTTGATTATTGGTGCTTGAATTGGTGTTTTTCCTTCAAGCATGCTCACTACAGATGACATTGGTGGTCTAAGAGTGGGAGATGGGTTGGTGCACAGGAGTGCCAATTGCAGCATTCTCATTGCCTCTTCTGAGGAGTAGTTTGAACCAAGACATGGATCCATCAATTCTAGAAGGTTCCCTTGCTCTTGTAGAACGTAGGCCTTTAATGTCATGCAAAAATATATAGTATTATAAATGCAACCAAACCATAATTATAAGAATTCAATTTATATACACGGCGGTGCCACTATAAGAGATTTTTACAATGTCACCAATCATGAAGTGACATGTCATAAAAATGTTTTACTTTATCTCAACTACCTTGAAAGTCACTCATATTATGATTTTTGATTGGTTGATGGTGTAAAATTCTTTCTGACGACGGTGTATACCAATTAAACCCTAATTATTATAATGCACCAAAATGTTCCCACTTAAAAACTCCAAAGGCTACACAAGAAAAGTGGAACTTACCCAATCCAAAAGATAAACAAACTCCTCTTTTGGTCTATAGTTTGTGTTGCTCTTTCCACTAACAATTTCTAAAGCAACAATTCCAAAGCTATAGACATCTGCCTTGTCAGTCAAGTAACCCCGCATAGCATACTCAGGAGCCATGTAACCACTGATAAGAGAGCATGTAGTAGCCTTGTGTTAGTGATGTTATAAAACAAAATGAAACATGATTCTAGGATTCAAAACTATAAATGTAGTAGCATGATACTAACATTGTTCCAGCTATTCTTGTGCTGATATGAGTATTTTCTTCTTCATCAAGCTTGGCTAAGCCAAAGTCAGATATCTTGGCATTCAGATGCTTATCAAGTAAGACATTGGTTGCCTTAATATCCCTATGTACTATTTTCAACCTTGACTCCTCATGAAGATAAGCTAATCCCCTTGCTATCTCCACACAGATCTTCATTCTTGTAGGCCAGTCCAAGTTCAACCTTTGTTCTTCTTTACCTATAAGAGAAGTTTAAATTTTTATTTGTGTAAGTCGAATATAATTTAGTAAGAACATACAGACACAACCACAAATTGTTCATGAGGCATTTACCAAAAAGTGCACGAGCGAGACTATTGTTCTCTAAATATTCATATATAAGCAGCAATTGGTTTCCTTCAATGCAACAACCATAAAGCTTTACAAGATTCGGATGCTGCAAAGCAGATATCATGCCTATTTCATTAATGAATTCGCGATTCCCTTGCTTTGATTTGGAGGAAAGCTGCTTGACAGCAATTACAGAACCATCTGACATTACACCCTGTGAGTAGGCAATGCCTTTAGTATCATGTTATTCATATATGATTGCAAATAAATGACTTACCCTAACATTTTAAAACTTCATATTGCTTAAGTAAGACAAATGTAAGGTATTCAAATTTACCTTGTATACTGGCCCAAAGCCTCCTTCACCTATTTTATTTGCTAGGTCAAAGTTATTAGTAGCAGTTTTAATTTGTCTCAAGCTGAAATAGCCTGTTTTCAATTCTAGGAGTTCTGCAATAAGATAGGGGTAGATCTAATCAGAAACAAGAAGTGACAATATAAAGGGAGAGAGATAGAAAGACAGAATAGCATTGTAAGAACAAGTCAGCACTTTCTGTTGATTTAATAAAATGTACAAAACCTTAAAAAGTCATTTCTATTACTCCTATAGTCCTATTATTATAGATTATAGATATATTGTTAATGTGGCATACACGTGGAGGTTCTGTTTGCTGATGTGGTTAGTCTCTTTTGGTGTTTTGGTCAAGGTGGAGTTGATGTGGAGCTGAGGTGGAGTTTTTGGAATGCTGTTATCAATAACAGATTCAGTTCAGTCTGTTATTGTTGGCTTAACAGCTCGGTTTCTTGTCCAGCAAGCAACCCGATTTTCTCTCTTTGATTCATGCATCTATAAAAGCCTTGTAATCACAATTGTAGAGGAGGTTGTAATCTTCATTTTCTCTTTTGTAATTGGGGTGTGTGAGAGTATACACGGGACTCAAGGGATCAAGGGAAGTGAGGGGTTAAACACAAAGGGTAATTCACATTGTAAACATTGAATTCTCAATTCTTGATGATATGAAAGTGGATTCAAGCTTTAGCTTGATCCCCCAGATGTAGGTGACTAATTGTCACTGAACTGGGTGAACAATTGTCTTGTGTGTTTGCTTAATTTTGTCAATTTCAGAATTCGGTAATTAGGGTTCTTGAATTGGGGTTTTTCTAAATTCAATCAATTCGCGATTAATTCTTGTGCAATTGCGTTCCATTATTGTGTCTAAACTCGACAATTGGTATCAGTAGCAACGTTGAGCAAGATTCACATAAATGGAGATGGGAAAGTTCAATATAGAACGTTTCAATGGCAAGAACGACTTTGGTCTTTGGAGGATGAAGATGAGGGCAGTGCAGTTCAACGAGGTCTTGAAGATGCTCTAGAAGGGAAGGAAGCTTCAAGAACCTTGACAGAGAAAGAAAAGAAAGAGATCATGAACAAAGCTCATAGTGCCATCATTCTTTGTTTAGGAGACAAGGTACTTAAATGAAATTTCAAAAGAAAAAACATTCTTTGCTATATGGTTGAAATTAGAAAGTTTGTACATGACCAAAACCACAGCCAATAGATTGTATACGAAAATGAAACTATACACCTTCAAAATGGATTACGGTTCTTGATTAAGTGACCATATAGATGAGTATAATAGGCTAATTCTTGATTTGGAAAACATAGATATTAAGATTGATGATGAGGATCAAGCATTACTCTTGATTAGATCATTATCAAGTTCTTATGATGTTATAAGCGATATACTCATATATGGAAGGGAATCTTTGAGTTTGGAGGAAGTTCGAGTGCCTTGCTATCCAAGGAATTGTCGAAGGTCAATCAAAGGGATTGAGAACAAGGGACGATCCCAATGGTGAGAGGAAGATCGAGAAAAAGGAATCGGGTAAAGGAAAGGGAAGGTCAAGATCAAAATCAAAGCCAAAACACAAGAGATGTTTCATTTGTGATAAAGAGGACATTTCAAAAATAATTGTCGAGAAAGAACACGTAAGAAAAGTCAATCTAAAGAAGATATAACAAATCTTGCATCGGTAGCTTCGATGGGTATGAGAGTTGTGAACTATTGTATCTTTGCATGTGAGTGTGGTGTGAAGAAGTGAGCGGACAACTGCGAGAAGGTGTGAGTGGATGAAGAAGTGACAGACAACTGAGAAGGTGAGAGTATTTGTGAAGAGATGGCGAGAAGTTGATCATCATTGACTCACATCACGAAATCTTTGGGAACCATAGATGAAGAATATGGTGAAGTCTTAGTTTCTTTGAAGAAGATAGAAGCGAAAGGGTTGAGTCAAATTCGATTGCAACTACCTCTGTGATGATAATCGGGTGCTAGATCTTTCGTTGTTCTTATAACATGTGTCCAAAGAGAGAATGGTTTGTAGACTACAAACCATACAAAGAGGCAGTTATTATGGGGAACAACAAGGCTTGCAAAAGTCATAGGTATAGGAACCGTGAAGTTGAAGCTTCTTGATGGTACCACTAAAATGTTAACAAATGTTAGACATGTACACGAATTGAAGAGAGCACTCATATCGGTAGGAACCCTTGAAGGCTGCGGGATATAGCTTCAAAGGTGAAGATGGAGTATTGAAAATAATGAAAGGTCAAGTAGTATTGAAGGGGAACCGGAATGAAGAACAACTTGTATTTGCTTATAGGAAACACTATGCAACTGAAGCTCAGTGGCGAGCTCAGTGATGATCAAACTCTCATATGGCACCAAAGACTTGGACATATGAGTGAGAAGAGGTCTTAAAGAGCTAGACAAGCGAGGAGCATTATGTGGAGACGAGATTTCAAATCGGGATTCTGCGTGAACATTGCGTGTTTGGCAAGCAAACAAGGGTGAGGTTTTCAACCTGGTGTACACAAGACTAAAGAAAAGCTTGGCTATATCCACTCCAGTTTGTGGGGACCATCTCAAACACCTACTCATGGAGGAAAAGGTACTTTATCACTTTCACTTTGATGACTTTAGTAGAAAAGTTTGGATCTATTTGCTTAAAACAAAAGATGAAGCATTTAGAACATTTGTAGAATGGAAAAATAGAGTAGAAAATCGATCGGATTAAAAGTTAAAGCACTTAGAATCGAATGATGGCCTTGAGTTTTGTAATGAGGAGTTCAATAATTTCGCAAAACAACATGGAATTTATAGAAACCTCACGGTTAGAGGAACTCCTCAACAAAACGGCCTTGCAGAGAGAGGCGAATAGGACTCTATTGGAGAAAGTTAGGTGTATGCTATCTTGTGCTAACCTCCCAAAGAGCTTTTGGGAGAAGCGGTTCATCTGACTTTGCTATCTTGTCAATAGAAGTCATTCTACTTGCTTTAAATTTTAAAACACCTCAAGAGATATGGATGGTGAATTACGATCTCAAGAACTTACAGATTTTTGCTTGCCACTTTATTTTCATGTCGATGAGGGAAAATTGGAGGCAAGGTCAAAGAAAGGGATATTTGTAGGATATCCAGGATGGTGTCGAGGATATAGAATTTGGGTGAGTGAAGAGAGAAATGCATAATTAGCGAGATGTAATCTTCAAAGAGATGATCTTACGAGGATACGTGAACAAAGAAGTTCTTGAGAGGAATGAACGACAAGGAATATCAGTTGAGGTGGAGCTCACAGAAAGCAAGTGAGTAATGATGATGACGACAGAACAAGCAACTCGGGAGAATGTATCCGAGAGTGAGTCGAAGCGAGAAAGAAGAGCGAAGACGGTGACTATCTCTTATGCGAGACGAGAACTAGAAGATCTATCAAACCACCGAGAGGTTTGGATATGAAGCTCTGCTGCATTTTGCTTTGAATACAGTGAAGATGTCATCAATGAGGAACACCGCTAGCTCTGATAAGGCTATGTCTAGCAATTCTAAAGACAAGTGGCAAGTTGCTATGCAAGAGAGAAATGAGTGCTTTACATAAGAACAATACACAGAAATTGGTCAAGAAACTGCGCAGGAACAAAACTTGTAGGTTCAAAGTGGATTTACAAGAAAAGGAAGGGAACACAGAAAGTGATCCTCCAGGTATAAGGCTCGACTAGTTGCAAAAGGATATACACAAAGGGAAGGAATAGATTACAATGAAATATTCTCCCCAGGTTGTGAAACACACCTCAATCGAGTTGTGCTTGCTCTAAGTGTAGCTCAATTTGACTTGCATCTTGAACAAATGGATGTAAAACAAACCTTTACATGGAGTACTTGAAGAGAAAATATACATGGCTCAACTAAAGGGTTTGTAGAAGAGGAAAGGAGGATATGGTATGTACTGCATCAGCAAAAGTCCCTATATGGCCTAAAACAGTCACCAAGACAATGGTACAAGAGGTTTGATAGTCATATGTTGGAGATAAAATTTAATAGATGCAATAGTGATAGTTGTGTCTATTATAAGAAGCTTGCAGGTAATGACTACATATACTTACTGTTGTATGTTGATGATATGCTTATTGCTTGTAAGCATATGGATGAGATCAACAAGTTGAAACAACTTCTTATGAAAGAATTTGACATGAAAGACATGGGTGAGGCAAGGAAGATACTTGGAATGGAGATCAATAGAAGAGGTGAAATGCAAGGAATAACAATCCTTTCCGAAGGGTATTCAAAGAAAGTAATACACAGATTCAACATGAGTGAATCAAAGTCTGCAAAGCATCCCAATTGGAACTCAATTCAAGTTATCTCAGAAAGATCGCCTCGATACTAAAGAAGAAACGAGAATCACATGGACAAGGTTCCCACTATGCTAGTGGTGTGGGAAGCTTAATGTATGCAATGGTGTGTCTGAAGACTGACTTAGCATATGGTCTCGATCTTGTTAGTAGATACATGTCAAATCACGTGTGCAACATTGGAATCTTTGTCAAGCATATCCTAAGATACTTAAAGGAGGTAGTGTGAGGCTCGGTTTGAACTACAACAAAGAAGAATTAAACTCGAGTGGAGTAATTGGCTATGTAGATTCAGATTTTGCGGTGATAGAGAGACAAGAGAAGGTCTCTCACGGGTTATGTGTTCACACTCTATGGCAACACTATCGGTTGGAAATCATCCTACAAAGACGTGTGGTGGCTCTCTCCACCACCAAGGCGAGAATATATAGGTGTGACGAAGGCGCCGAGGAAGCTTTATGGTTGAAAAGCTTGGTGAATGAACTTGGTGTTGATCGAGGATATGTTAAGGTATTTTGTGATAATCAAAGTGCCATACACACGTGTAAAACCAATCATTCCATGAGAGGACAAAGCATATTGATACTCGTCTTCATTGGATCAAAGACATTATCAATAAAGGTCTTTGTGAAATTCACAAAAAATTCACACAAAGATACATAACCTGCAGATTTTCTAACCAAGGTAGTTCCGCCTTAAGCAAGTTCAAATGCGCTTGCACTTGCTGAATATTGAAAAGGTTAGAAATTTAAATGTGGATTGAGCTTACGGTTTTGAGTCTCTTTCTGTCATTCAGTGGGTGTGTATGCCAAGGTGGAGATTGTTAATGTGGCATACACGTGGAGGTTCTGTTCTTTGATGTGGTTAGTCTCTTTTGGTGTTTTGGTCAAGGTGGAGTTGATGTGGAGCTGAGGTGGAGTTTTTGGAATGTTGTTATCAATAATGATTCGATTCGATCTGTTATTGTTGGCTTAATGACTCGGTTTCTTGTCCAGTAAAGCAACCCGATTTTCTCTCTTTGATTCATGCATCTATAAAAGCCTTGTAATCACAATTGTAGAGGAGGTTGTAATCTTCATTTTCTCTTTTGTAATTGGGGTGTGTGAGAGTATACACGGGACTCGAGGATCAAGGAAGTGAGGGTTAAACCACAAAGGGTAATTCACATTGTAAACATTGAATTCTCAATTCTTGATGATATGAAAGTGGATTCAAGCTTTAGCTTGATCCCCGAATGTAGGTGACTAATTGTCACTTTGAACTAGGTGAACAATTGTCTTGTGTGTTTGCTTAATTTTGTCAATTTCAGAATTCGGTAATTAGGGTTCTTGAATTGGGGTTTTTCTAAATTCAATCAATTCGCGATTAATTCTTGTGCAATTATGTTCCATTATTGTGTCTAAACTCGACATATATATACTGATTCTACTTGATTGCTAAACAATCTGAACCTTGTATTAGCAAAGACCAAATCACAAGGGCAGCAACTTTCTGCTTTATTTTAGACTTCGATATTACCTTTGTCTGTTAAATCTTTCCCACAAATGTAACCCATCTTCCAAAGGACAAAGAGTATCAGTATGACAAGTACCAATAATGCAGCCACAATTCCAACAATTGCTCCAGCAGACAACCCATTGGAAGGAATCTTAAAGTCTACAAAAAAAAAATATATAAATGCATGCGGAACATCACAAAGTATTTTGATAGAAGAATAGAACATAGATAATATGAAACTACTTACTTGGGGTCACGGTGATAGCAGATATAAGAGGTCCATAAACACCTCTAATAGGAATGGCATTAGTTCCTTTCCCTGCCCAGGATAAGTGAATTTCCAAGGTGGTATCATTAACATCAACATTAAACTCTTTAGTAATTCCCTTGCCAACTCCACCAGCTTCTTCAACAATGTTAAAATCTTTCAGATATTTAACGCTCTGTCAATTCATACTTTTGAATTTTAGAACTTCTATTTTATTGGAAAACCAGATACAAATATGCGTAACATTTTAGAAGAAACTAAGAAAGAAATAACAAATTGTTTGCTTCATTACTCACTTGGATTGAAACATCAAATATCGCCTTCCAAGGCTGCTGAATTTAGTGTCATTGGAAAACATTATCTCAGCAAAATGAAGTTTCACTTTATAATTTCCCTTCAGCATGCAAAAGCCATAGTAGTTAAGATATAGAGGGGACAGGCGAGCTGTTTGGTAGTAGTCAGAGCCAATAATATTCAAAGAAAACTGATTTCTTGCCACATAATCAGCTTTTTCGTTTCCTAGAAAAACTCCTGTGCTGCTATAAGCCCACTTTCCATCATTACTAAGAACATAGTTTGAAATTCCACGTAAATGATCGTCAGCTTCATATTCATGGCCATCATACTCTGTTGCAGGACCTCCAGAGTTTATGAATAGTGAATGATCTTCAGAGACACAATGAATATGAATAATTTATTAAGAAAAATAAATAAGCCTAACAAAAAAACAGAAAAACAAGCCTTCTCCATCACATGTAAAAATAGAAACTATCACAATTTCATTTACAAATTTAAAAAACTTTAGTTTATCGAAACGCGATTGATCTACTAAGTCTGAACACTCACATTGAGGTTTTTGAACAAGGTAGGTTCATCTTCAAACAAGACAATCTACAAGATATAATAAAGTTAGTTTCAACAAAAGATATACAGAATTGAAACTAGACCATAAGAAGGATGGAAGGAACCTCTGAAGTGTTTGCAGAAGGAGAGTGGCTGGAAGCTAAGTTTCTGTTGAACAATAGTACTTTGCTTAGTATTCAGATAAGTGAACTGAAATGCTTGTAAAATATATGGACAAAAAGAAACTTACATATCAAGAGTTGGCAACCAGTTGCAGAAGACCCTGCAAAATTGTTGTAAGTTAAATCACTGAAACATAAAGTGAGAGTAAATTTTAATTTCCTCATAATTCAATGAGTGCTCAGGAAAGCATATGGTGTACTTGTGTTACACCCAAATTTCAACAAGCGAGTAAAAAATATGCAATTAGAGGAAAAAGATTCAAGGAAATATGCTAACAAGTTCTGTTTGCTGCTCAGTATCCATCCAGGAACTTGTCCACTCAGAGAGTTGTTAGTCAGAAACCTGCATCCATCATTAATATGTCTCATTTATGTCACAGAAAACATTCTTGAGAGTTGGGATCAAAATCCTAGTAAGAAGATCTACATCATTTTGGATAATCTTCTACGCCATCAAGCGAAAATATTCACTTACATGAAATCCAGTGATTCCAAGTTCTCAAATGAATCTGGGACTGAACCAGTTAATCTGTTGGAGCTCAAATCTCTGAAAGAAAAAAGATGATAATTATGATGAAGTAATGGCACATGGCATAAGCAACTTGTAGGTATAGAGTATAATGAGAGTTAATTTTAAATTACCCATAATTTTAGACTTTCTATTTGTGCTGTCACTTCTGAAACACAATATTGCAGAAAATAAGTTGCACAGATGATGCATATTAAAAAGTATAATTAAGTACGTCTATAATCATTAACATAATAGTGAAGCGTAATAACTTTAAAACATGCCTCTCAACAACAGTATGTGTGCAATTGTCCAATAAACTCAAACTCTGGAAATGAATATAAAAGGATCAAAGTGAGCATTGAGAAGTGGCTTCTGGAATGCATGATGATGTAGCCATAATATGCTCTTAATTCAACTTACAGAGTTTTTAAACTTTCCATTTCGCCAATGTAGTCTGGAATGGGACCAGTGATTAAGCAATTCCTCAATTCCCTGAATTACAAGGATAAATCAGTTGACAAAAGCCTAAATAAGTCATAAAGATCTTCATATATAGCATACTCTTTCCACTCACAGTCTTGCCATGCGTTTCAAATCCTTCAGATCAGGAAATGCCATAGCTGGTGTCTTCAAATCAGATATCCTCCTGAAACATAATAAATGTTTCATCAATGAAAAGAAAGATTGCATTCCATAACATGAAGAATAGTTTTAAAAGGAGAAAGTACTCACAATTCCTTCAAATTTTTCAAGACAGATATGACTGGAGGAATTGGGCCTTCCAAGGATGTACCTTGCAAATCCCTACAAAACAAAAGTTTTCTCATATAATAAATAAACTGAATCTCTGTTAAGCATAATATACTTTATTCTTCTTCAACAAGTAAAAAGATTATGGATGAACCAAAATTAGACTCACAATCTTTCAAGTTTGGTCCAGTTCCCAATGAAAAAAGGGATCTTCCCAGATATACTGCTCCCATCTATCCTACTGCAGAAAATGCAAAGTGATTTCAGAATTCAAGGAATACATAAAATGAAAACTGAGAAGAAAAGTTGTATGATATCACTTACAATTGAGTAAGATTCTTCAGATTTCCTAATGCTTCTGGTATTATCCCTGTAAAGTTATTTGCAGAAAGCAGTCTGCAGGTTCATTCACAATCACATAATGCAAAAGTAGTTAGGTATGGTTTGGAAAAGCCATATAAAATCATAGATATTTCATGCATCCAATACAGAAAGAAGTCATACAATCTCTGCAATTTGCTCAAATTTCCAAAGCTGGGAGGAAGAGGTCCATCAAGTTGATTATCTTCTAGGTTCCTGCAAATATGCATTGAAATATATTAATTTATTTCTCCTCACATGCCAATCAATGTAACACCATATTTTTATCAAACACTTACAGGTCTTGCAGGGTGGCAATATCACCAATTTCTGAGGGAATTGGACCACTAAATCGATTTCCCAAAAGTGACCTAAAGAGTGGAAACAATTGGAAGTTCAGGATTTGAGATATTTTGTCCATGGCAAAGTATTAAAGAAAAATTGGAAACAAAAGTGCTCTTAAAGCTAGAAAAGAGCACACAATGGCTTACAGTGTCACAAGTGAAAGGCCTCCAAAACTCTTTGGAATTGAGCCATTTAGATAATTCCGGGTGAGCTCACTGCTCAATATAAAAACTTCAATTAGTTTCTTTTTCTAAATTATTACATAATGGCTATATATATATATATATATATATATATATATATATATATATATATATATATATATATATAATCAGCATTTTGTAACACAATGGCAAACCTTTATAAATAAACAAAAGAAAATGCAATTGTAATCACTTACAGTAATTTCAGTTGAGTGAGATTTCCAAACTCAGTGGGTAAAATTCCAGATAAATTGAGACCCTTGAGCACACTATCATATTCATAGCCAATTAATTGAATTAGTAATAATTCTGAAATCAAGTTAGAAAAAGGGGATTTTAGGAAGAACTTACATGAGGGTCACATGGCAAACAGTGGAAGAGTTGAAAGAGCAATCGCACGTGACATTCCTTGTGATTTGATCACGATAAATATTCTCATTGCGAAATCCACTATCCCCATTGCAGGAACGTTCTGTAACCTTCAATTCAAATTCTTCACCTTCTCTGATATTGTTTGTAGTAATCTCACTGCATTATCATTATTATTAGAAAATAAACCAAATTCCAGTCTCAACATGGGAGACTAAGAGTGTAATTAAGTCTAAAAAAAACATATTAATATAAAAAAAAATTAATAAGTGCTTAATATTTTTCCTTAGACACCTTACAAAACTTTTTTTAAAACAATTATTGTCTTATTTCTATTTTGCCCTGTAAATTTTTGTTCTAGATTTTGACCTACTAACCATTTTTTTTAATAGACAATTGTTAGTAGGGTGAGAGAAAATATTAGTTTTGAAGCTTGAATTTGAGATCTCATGCTTGTGACTTATTTTTTGGTGCTGACTCATTCGATATCTCTTAACTCATTAATCGAACTACTTGGGATACCTACTAACCATTTTGATAATGACATGGTTTAGCAAACCCCTATTGTGGTCAAAAGCTTTAATTAGCCCATAATTTGAACCAATTTAAAATTAAATTAATAAAACGCCACATTTTTAAAATCGCTAGTTTGACCAAGTCATAAAAGGCAGGCAATAAAAGAAGAAAAAGAACTTTTCAATTTTTCATGCAAAGATGATCATGCAAACACTTTTCCAAATACTATATCCTGCCTCTAGTATATACACGTATCATTAACTCCAATAGAGTTTGGTTAGTGTATGATGAATTAGATAGAAGATTGAGACTTCAAGCCTCTCGTGTCTCAAAAGTAAATTAAGCCACCGGGCCTACGGTGTTGGTGTCAAGGATCTTCTTTTGAGTAGATAAATGGAAATTTCTTATAAGGACTCTTTATTGTATTGAAAATATGCACGCACAATCTTGGTCCTTTGATAGAGAACCAACAAATAAACAATCACCTTCAATACACTAATCACCTTCTCATAATGTCATTGTCCCCAATTTAATTTCCCTCAACTTTTTCTATTTTTATTCATTTTCAAAAGGGTAGCTAGCTTGGTCCACTACTACTTTAATATATCTTGTAAATAATTTAGTCCTAAGTTATAAATTTCGTATCAAGTGCATGATCCATTCCATTCCATACATTGAATTGGCTAAAACCATAGATGTCATCCACGATGCAAACAAAACAAATGTCTCATCAATAAAATAATAATGAACATTTTTTACCATAAAAGCAAAACTAAGGGGCCCCTATGTCTGTCACAAACAAAACACTCCAAAATTATTGGCCATGAATTATATTTTTAAAGAGTCTAATCGTTGTGAGATCCAATCCGTACATATTTTTAAGGAGGCTAATGACTGTGCACATGAATTATTGGCCAATATTGATGGTCGTCAAGTGATGAGTTGATTATTTATGAACAGTGTCGTAATTCTCTAGGGTTAATATTTATCTTTGATATATTGTAGAGGATTCAATTCCCAAACTTATTTCTAATTAATTTTTTGTTTTACTTTGTTGCATTGCAACCGTTAAATACCAAAAAAAATATATTACGATTACATTGACAAAAAAGCTCAAATATAAAAATCATCCAAGAAGATAAAAAAACAAAAAACAAGGCAGTTTTTAGTTTTTAGAAATTTGAAAACACAAAAACCTATTTGATGGCGTGTTTTGTAAAATTGATTTTAAAAACTATTTCTATTTTGTTGTTTTAAAAACTAAAAAATGAAAACAAGTTAAAGGTGTTTTGATTTTGAGTTTTTTGTTTTGATTGATCAGGTGATGAAAATTAGAAAACAGAAAACACGGAAACAATTTAGGGGTGTTCGCGGTGCGGTTTGGTTCGGTTTTGAGACAAAAAATGAATCGAACCGCAAGCTAAACTTACATGCGGTTTGGTTTGGTTCGGTTGGCTTCCTAAAATAAAACCAAACCAAACCAATGCGAGTTGGATTGGTTAGGTTGGTTCGGCTTTTTCCAAGACAAAAATAATTTAAAACGGAGTAAAAATTAACTAACATAAAAAAAAATAATAAATCTTTAAGAAAAATCTACTCAAATATATGTAGTATATAAATCACTCTCTTTTAATTCTTTTCAAATAAATTTAAGACATGATGTTTAAAAGAATTTGAATTAAATATTTTGTTGTAACTTTTAAATATAAAGATAACAATATGGATTGTTTGTAGTTGAGTCAAAAGAATTAATTGGATTTGAAAATTTAGTAAGTGAGTGAGAGTTGGGTTGTAGTTGCATTTGGGTTAGTAAGGAAGGTTAATTCAATGGCGTTTAGTATTCACTTGCGGTTTGGTTTGGTTTAGGTCGGTTTAAATCAAAACCGCTGAACCAGAAATGCGGTCTGATGAAAAAGAAGCCTAACAAAACCGATCAGCGGTTTTGCAATTTTTAGTTTAGTTTGGTTCGGTTTCTTGATTCACTATTGGTTTAGTTCATTTTGAGCCATTAAAAACATGCAATTTTCATTAATGGCAATTTAGTAAATAAATGGAAAACTTTTCTAATTTATTAAAGTAGTGTGCACTTTTCTCCAGCAAGCTTTCGTTCTTTATTTTACGTTGACGTTGCTTT